>CM022399.1:17902992-18463377 GCA_011833715.1 Carcinoscorpius rotundicauda | reverse complement strand
GCTGGTTTGCCCCAATGGACATTGTGTGCATTTTCTCATAGCAAAGCCACATCGGAGTATCTACTGAGTCCATCGAGGGGAATCGAACCCCTGATTTTAGCGTTGTAAATCTGCAGACTTACCACTGTACTAGCGGGTGGAAATTGGGCACTAATAAGATATTTATCGGAAAATTAAAAATGACTTCTATAAGTAAACAAAACCTAGAGGGAAATCTCATCTTCAAGTAATTTTAAACTGAGACTGAAGCTCAACTAAGCTCAAATCTAATGCTTTTCTAGGAAATTTAAGCTACCATGTAGTCTAATAACTTCTTTGTATGGACCAACTATTACTCTTATATTTTGTTACAGTTTGTAAATACACGGTCCACGAGCGCTGTGTTCAGAAAGCACCAGCGTCCTGTATCAGCACCTACGTGAAGTCCAAGAGAACATCCCAGGTTTGTTTATGATTAATAACGTACAGTTTCAGTTCTCAAACAAAGCACAATAAGTCATGTGACTTGTGTATAACATTAAGTCTAACATGCAAATAAAGAAAATTTATATTATTTTTCAGAGAAACGTCAGCTCTTATTTTCAAAATGCAACTAAAATTTTCATTTTCCACATTTGATTCTCTAAAGCATGGCTAATGTACATGAATGTAACATAATGTTTATATCAGATTTTTAGTTATATTAAGTTTTTGACAAATTATATGTCAAATTCTAAATTTTATATGAAAATATTGAAAAAACTCATAATCTCCTGTTTTATTTCGACAAAATTTCTAATGTTGTGTACAAAAAATACTGAGAAAAACTTAAAATCTTTTGTTTTGTATTGATAAAAAATTAAAATTTTATGCAAAAATACTGAGAAAAATTCAAACTTCCTAGTTTGTTTTTATCATACAATATTTATTCTGAATACACAGAAACTACTAGTATTATTGTGAAGTTATTCTGAGAGAAAAAGCATTATAAATAAGCAAACAACAACAATAGGTTCTTCGGACCGGTTTATAAGACTTGTACTATTCTTGTCAAAGAACACGCGCTAAGATGCATTTGTTGTTTCTTTCGGCTGTCTTCTAAAAATACAGAATTTTTTATTCCTTTTTTTATTTTATCAAAGTATTCAACATTCGTTATTTGCGTTATCAATCTAACTGGATTCCAAGTTTCACGGAGATTGGCAATTTAACAAGAATTTACAATCTTATTTATTTTTTCTTCCATTTCTAGACTTTACTGCATCATTGGACCGAGGGGAACTGTACAGGAAAATGTAGTAAGTGTAAGAAGCCAATTAAATCGTACAACGGAATCACGGGACTTTTCTGTCGCTGGTGCCAGATGACGGTAAACTACAGTTTGTAACTAATGCGACACCTAACGTTCTTAACATTAAATAAAGTAAATAATTAAATAGGCTGATACAAAAACGCTAAAAAATATTTTTCGGTATTTCAGTTAGTCACTTATTGTGCCACTACTAAAATACTGAGAAAAAAATATTATCGGTAATAATGGTAATATAAGTGAGTTTTAATGTTATAGTCATTCATCAGTTAATATGATTTTAGATTTATAATATAATTCCTCGTTATGGTAAAGTATTCTATTCTAATCTATTGGAATGCTTGGTAAAGGTGGGTTATTATAGAAACTCTCTAAATGTAACTTCTGTAATAATGTAAGTATTACAGTAAAATATGTCATTCGGTGGGCTAATATAGAAACACCAAAAATAAATAACACCCGTAACAGATGCAGTTTTAGACAAAACTATCTTGGAGTATGATAATTTGGAAATAGTAATCAGAAACGTAATGTTGCTATAGACAACAATATAATTGTACAAATAATAAAACGATTATATATTAATGTTCCTAACAACTCTGTTTCTAGTTTCCCAACTTTCTTTAAAACATTCCTGTGTATTTTTAACCAAAAAATCTTGAAACAGCTTTTTTATGTCATAGATAAAAAGTTTGAAATTTACATTTACCTCACCATAATACTTATTTTGTGATTACCATAAGGCACTAACATAAACCTTATTTTACTTATAGACACTACACTATTTATTCGGTTCTTTAAGGTTCCTCGAGAACATTGGCTCTAAACCCGGGTTCAATCGAACCCAAGGGGTTCGGTGAGTCAGTCTCAGGCATTCGGCGGAAGTCAAGACACACATACTGATACGTGGTTCACTTTATGCGCTAATAAAATATCTACTTATGTTTTGAATTTCAAAAATTCATATTTTATTTTTCCAATTACGAAGGGCTCAGTGAATGTAAGTACGAAACTTCCGGGATTCAGTACCTCCAACAAAGTTAAGAACCACTGGTCTGGTTCAGTACCTCCAACAAAGTTAAGAACCGCTGCTCTAGAAGAATACTGTATAATAGTTGTTGGCAAAGAAAACATCAGACGTGATGCAGCTGAACCAACATTATACATTCTTATTTCCTGACAAACATAAGGATCATAAGAATTAACCATTATATAAGAAATATAATTTATTAACATAAAGTTATTACATGACTGATAGTTTAATATAATGACAAATTTTTTTCTTTGTAACACACGAGAGTATTAATAAGAAGCCCCTACCAACAAACGTGTTTAATAACATAAAACACAAAAACCTATATTGTTTGCTGTCTGAGAAAAAACGTCTCTTAAACAGCTTTGAACAACATGATTCAAGATTTAGAATGATCAGGATGTTATCAATTATTTACTTTTAAAGAATGAAAGTGATCACAAAACCACACAAACAAGTCAACATCTTTACTGTCTCATAGCATCAAACGCTCGATTCGTTACAGAGATCCACAAATCAGCTCGTCATTCTGTTTACTGTACCTAGATCCACAGAGACCATTACGAATTCATTAAGGTATCCAGCTTTGTAAGTTCATCCAAGAAATTGTATGAAAATTAGTTATTAAAACTATTTGCAAGATTGTTGACTGAACGATGAATATTACAAGTTACAAAGAACAACATATTTTACAACCTCAAAGGCAGATCCCCTCATCGTCGTAGCTTTCCTTATCATCTGCATCTGTGAAAGATAATAATGGTTGTTTCAGGTAATTTAATGGGTTGGACAAAAAGACATAATTCACAATTAACCGATTATCAACAATATCATATAACTAATTTTAATTTATAATTAACTGATTGCCAATAATATCATATAAATAACCTTAATTCATGATTAACTGTTTATTAACAATATCATATAACTAATCTTAATTCATTATTAGCTGATTACTAACACTCTCTTACAAATAACCTTAATTCATAAATAACTGATTTCCAATACTTTCATATAAATAACCTTAATTCATAATTAACTGATTACCAATACTCTCATATAAATAACCTTAATTCATAATTAATTGATTAACAATATTCTTATATAAATAACCTTAATTCATAATTAACTGATTACCAATACTCTCATATAAATAACCTTAATTCATAATTAACTGATTACCAATACCATCATATAACTAACCTTAAATTAAACATTAATCATAATTTTTCTCAATATATTTATAATACCATTCGATATTCATAAATAACTATGATATTAACTTGCTAGACATTAACCCGTTCCGATGTTTGGGGTTTTGACGTAATTCAATATCTTGTTGTTCACAACAATATGACTTTGTTATCATTTTGAAAATCAATATAATTAGGAGTTGTCGAGTTCTAATGTTATTAGTCATTCATCAGTTAATATAATTTTAGATTTATAATATAATTTCTCGGTATGGTAAAGTATTCAAGTCTAATCCATTGGAATACTTGGTAAAGAAACCAGTTAATTATGAGTAGAATAGGCTAGCCCAGATTTATTTATTTATTTTTGCGTCGACAGGAAAATTTGAAACCATAAAAGATAAATTTGTGAGAAACAGCTTCTGCTTTCTTTAGCTATGTAAGAAATCCAATTATATTTTAAGTCAAAATATTTAACATTAATAGAGTAAATACATAAGAGCACAAATAAATAACAAAACACACAAGCAACAGAGATGTGTGAAATGTTTTCTGCAAATGACTTTAGAGATATGTAAAATGCTGTGTATAAGTGACTACAAATATACATGTGATTTCTTTCTTAAATTAAGTAAAAAAGACAAATTTATTTTTACGTCTCTTTCGTCTTTTTAAGCTACCCCCAATGTCCGATATAGCTTGTTTCCTTACAAGCGTACTCGAATAGCTAACTAATAAATTGTATTTCCACTCCAAATCTACCAGTAAACAAAACTGTGCATTTTTCGCGGTGACGGAAAATCCACTTGAAGTTAAAAGTTTAACCCGAAGATGACCTAAGAAGGTCAAAACGTTGTTCTTTGCAATATTAGTAAAACTGTTAACACCCACACCAGCCGTCCTGAGAAACATTTATATGCATTTTTATCTTAAATCGTCTAAGTAATAGAATGACAACTATTTTCTTAACGATACCACCCAAACGACAGAACTCCCTCTATATATATATATACCCTTTTTTCCATGTATATAGCTCCACAACCACTGCGCCTCCCAAGTGAAACCTGAATGCAACCTCGGAAAGCACAGAGACCATATCCTGCCTCCAACCTGCATTTGTCCTATTGTACTTGTGAGTGTTACTAACTTCCCAGCGTTTTAATCATTAGAAATATTTGTTATTACAAATTATGCTACTCAGGCTTCTCACTACAATAATGATGTCAGATTACATACCAAGTTTTGCTTATCGGTAGCAAATTCATTCTTGAAAAATAACCAGTTATATTTAGTTAATCTTCTCGCCGTTGGTTACAGTTAGATGTGAAACATTTATCTTGGTGGTATTACTCTTACAAACGAGTAAATAAAAGGTTACACTTAGATGTGAAACATTTATTTTGGTGGTATTACTCATACAACCGAGTAAATAAAAGGTTACACTTAGATGTGAAACATTTATCTTGGTGGTATTACTCATACAACCGAATAAATAAAAGCTTACACTTAGATGTGAAACATTTATTTGGTGGTATTACTCTTACAACCGAGTAAATAAAAGCTTACACTTAGATGTGAAACATTTATCTTGGTGGTATTACTCATACAACCGAGTAAATAAAAGCTTACACTTAGATGTGAAACATTTATTTTGGTGGTATTACTCATACGACCGGGTAAATAAAAGGTTACGGTCAGATGTGAAACATTTATCTTGGTGGTATTACTCTTACAAACGAGTAAATAAAAGGTTACACTTAGATGTGAAACATTTATTTTGGTGGTATTACTCATACAACTAAAATAAAAGCTTACACTTAGATGTGAAACATTTATTTTGGTGGTATTACTCTACAACCGAGTAAATAAAAGGTTACACTTAGATGTGAAACATTTATTTTGGTGGTATTACTCATACAACTGAGTAAATAAAAGGTTACACTTAATGTGAAACATTTATTTGGTGGTATTACTCATACGACCGAAATAAAAGGTTACGTCAGATGTGAAACATTTATCTTGGTGGTATTACTCTTACAAACGAGTAAATAAAAGTTACACTTAGATGTGAAACATTTATTTTGGTGGTATTACTCATACAACGAATAAATAAAAGGTTAGATGTGAAACATTTATTTGGTGGTATTACTCTACAACCGAGTAAATAAAAGCTTACACTTAGATGTGAAACATTTATTTGGTGGTATTACTCATACAACCGAGTAAGCTACACTTAGATGTGAAACATTTATTTTGGTGGTATTACTCATACGACCGGGTAAATAAAAGGTTACACTCTACTAAAAAAATCTGCCCTTCGCAACATCACAAGATAATAAATATAAAACATGGTACCTATAATCATCTGATTAGATAAGTACCTTCTTGAAACTTTTCGTTCATGGATCTTGAGCAGAAATGAATAAAAAAACATTTGTTTGTATTTCATCTCTTTAGTTGAAAGTTTATTGATCAAATGTTCTGTTTATTAAATTATTAGAAACGTTGTAAGTTAATTTATTCTACAGTTTAAAATGTGTTCTTCATTGATTTTCATAGTAATGTTCTGTCAGTTAGAAACTACATAGATAAAATGTTCTGCTTCATGAAATCGTTAGAAACGTTGTGAGTGGATTTATTCTAGAGTTGAAGTTGTGTAAATCATTGATTTTTATTGTGCTCTTCACGAGGGTTTTGAAGTATTGTATTTCACTATTCACTTTCTTGTTTTATTATATAATAGCACACGCCTTACCTGATATTTCTTTTATAGCAATAAGATAAATATGAATTCTTTGTTATCCTAAAAACAAACTTACTTTTATTTTGATGTGTAGGTAAACTACAGTTTTTAGTTGTTCATTTGTTTTATTTCATAACATTATAAATGATACAACTAATCCTGGCTACTTTTTGTTTCTTTGTAATTGAGCACAAATATAAATATAAAATGGGCAATTTTTCTCAGCCCGCTACGGGTATCGAAACCCCGTTTAAGCGTTGTAAGTCCGCAAACATACTGCTGTGTGAGTGGGTGATTGCTTTTCGCTCTAATTGAAATGTATAGACTTATAAATATTTTATTTCTTGCATTTTATTACGAAAACGTGGAATTTCTTCCTTAATTTTTCTGTTGTAATGTTATTACATAAAGACCATCTTATTATCTGTATAAACTTATTATTTTCATTATTTGTTAGGAGAGACAACGAAGTGTATCAGGTGGACAAAAGAAAAACTTATCTTGGTCAGATTCTAGCATGGCAACAACAGACAGCAGTCAGAGTGTTGTAAGTTGTTATAATATCATAATATACACGTCATATTTACTATACCAGCAGTACGCTATTGCAATATCAGAAATATGCACGTCGTGTTTATTGTCAAGGTAGTCAGTTATTCCAATATCGGTATACACACATCGTATCAACTGTCAGATTACTAAGTTGTTGTCACGCCACTGTACACTCATCGTCCGTTGTTATCAGAGTAAGTCGATGTAACATAAGTACATACGCTTTGTGTTTAATGTCAGAGCATTGAGTAAATTAGTTATTGCACTAGTAATGATAATTCTGCTGATACATCATATATTTCTAAATATACCTATTAATATGTATTTATTTATTATATGTCGAAACATGTTTGTTAAGCTGAGTTTGTATGATAATGCTCTCATTTATTATAATAGTTAATTTCAATAGCTATCTAAATTCATTAGCTTTGATGGCCATTATAGATCTATATAACTTATATAACATACAGTATTAATTATAGTTACCTCCTCCATACATCAGGTGTTTTAGTGGAAATGCTTTTAATGTAAAATTATAATGAAATTTTAAAACATTGTAATTTATCTTTAGTTTTCTAAATACTTTAACTTGCCTTGAAACCAACTCTTTACCTTTAATAATAACAGCTTTACTAGAAATAAATTTAATTTAAATTTTAAATCAGAATTATAAGTTTTCGTGGTTTTGAATAAATTAACAATTTGTGCTTGGATATGTTGTTCCTTTATATTATTAATTATTCACAATTATTGTATATTTAAATAATTTGTAGAACTGAGTTACAATGTTTGCGGAAACGAAACGTAACGCTGATAGAGATAGTTTGTAATGATTGCGAAATTAAGTTAATACAACAGGAAAATTCTGCTGTAAAACTTTTAGATTTAAGGCTAAAGCGAAAGACTTTTAGGCTTAAGTCGTTATACTCATTGTGGAATCTGTTCTTAATGCTTGCATTATTGATTTCTATTGGTTGTCTAATATAATTGCAACGATCCATAGGTTGAGTAAAATTA
Organism: Carcinoscorpius rotundicauda; assembly: GCA_011833715.1. Classification (NCBI taxonomy): domain Eukaryota; kingdom Metazoa; phylum Arthropoda; class Merostomata; order Xiphosura; family Limulidae; genus Carcinoscorpius; species Carcinoscorpius rotundicauda. The sequence goes on along the minus strand of CM022399.1, from coordinate 18,455,551 downwards.
AAACAACGGGATATTATCTGAAGTTCAATAGTGATTGGTCAAAAAATTTAAAATTTGTTATGTAACAGTGGCATAAGTACGAAACAAGCGTTTAAAAAATAATATTTGAAAACCGACAACATAAACTAAACCTTAGAAGTTGCTACCCGCTTACGTTTTCATGATTAAAATGTTACTGATAGGAAAACGGATAGACTTATCTTGATTAGTGCATCAAGATAAACCGATATTTACTTCAGATCGTAGCAAGCAACATAAAGATTAACATAGCATGAGTTCCTTCTCTGACAGTATTTTCCTAAAAGCTAAAGTGCTTGTTTGTTAGAATAGCATTCTTGATTGAAACAGATATACTAATCTGTTACCGCTACAAATTTTAATGTGTGAAATGACTAGTTTTAAATACCTGTTTCTAAAACTGTATTCTTCATTAGCATCTTTTACTTGTTCTAGGGATCGCCAATGTCTTTTCAAATCACCCCGCTTCCAGACACCCATCCTTTGTTGGTTCTTGTGAACCCCAAAAGCGGTGGAAGACAAGGCATGAGGTATTTCCTACGTAATGCTACAGGAAAACGAATATTATTTTATGGATAGTAAACTGAATTGTAACAATATATACGTAAACTGAAGTTGAGTTGAGTGAATTTTATTTGTCACGTGAAAGTGTGGAAATTTTCAAACTGGTGAAAAAAGACAGAATTTAGTGTTCCGTTTTAATTCTAAAATTAGTTGTGGTAATACAATCTTTAATAACATAAAAAGACGTTTACAGAAACATCTTAACTTTCATCATCACTTCATTGCACATGATTGTCCTCACTCCACATAACCTTCGGTATCGAAATATCAAATAACTATTCAGAATCATATATCCCAGTCAAACCAAACATGCTCGCCCTTTCTGCAGTGGAGGCGTTATAATGTGACGATCAATCCTACTAATCGTAAAAAAAAATATAGTCAAAGAATCGGCGATGGGTGGTGATGACTAGCTGCCTTCCCTCGAGTCTTATACTGCCAAATTAGGGACAGCAAGTGCAGATAACCCGCTAGCTACCATCAACCTTTGGACTACTCTTTTAACAACGAATAGCGGAATTAACCAATACATTATAACGCCCCCATGGTTGAAATGGAGAGCATGTTTGGTGTAACGGGGATTCGAATCCGTTACACTCAAATTTAAAGTCGAGTGCCTTAACCACCTGGCTATGCCAGGCCGTCTTTGAAACTTGAATTGCTCACTAAGTATATTCACATGTTCCCGTACTAGACTTTGAAGCCATCTAGTGGTAGATCGTATATAATAATCTGGGTTCTACCATTAAATGGCTCCAAACTGAAGAAATGTTTTGTTGGTTAATATCAAATACAAAGCTATACAGTGGTGTATTTGTGTTCTGTTCACCACGGGTATCGAAACACGGTTTTTAGTGTTGTAAGTCCACAGACATATTACTGTTTCTCTTGGGGGCACATACTAAGATACAAAACCACATTCATAGTTCTGTGTTACTTCTATTTCTGATAATACAGTACTGTTTGTATTTTTTCAGGATTCTAGGAAAATTCCAGTATTTGTTAAATCCAAGACAAGTATACAACATCACCAAAGGAGGTCCCATGCAAGGGTAAGAAATAAATCACCTGTAGTCTTATTCAAAATAATTAAAATAAAATAAAAAACTCTCGAATTTAATTGTTCTTGTAGTGGATCAAAAATAATCTTATTTTTGCTCGAACCACAATTTTTTACGGCTTTATTTTCCCTCGTGACCATAATACAGATATTAACAAATCAATCACATTTATATACAGAGATGACAACTATTTCAAAAGACTGACCGTAATGATTGTAGAAAGAGCCTTTTCACAGTTTTTGTCCTTTAGATATGTCAGAAACAAGACAATCTGGTGAACGAGGCCTCTTTTTTCCAACTTGTGAACGATCGCATTGGTGTTTCTGTGCCGCTTAGAAAACGAAAAATACCCATCTACGCGAGCGCTGACAAGAACCGATGACATAACTATGGATTCCCCCACGTACCCAGTATGGAAAAGCGCAACACTCAAACTGTTGATAGACGTCGGAGATACAAATATTTTTTTTTATTATTTCAAGCACAAACACGATTATCGCATGTAGCCATTTGGACTGTCTTTTATTTATTATCAAAATTTATTTGTATCTCACTAGAAATTTTCTTTTTACCCATTTCAAGCCCTGGGCAAACAATTTAGCACTTTATTGTATCGGCCTATATAACACACACTAATTTAGGAGTTGCAACAAGTCGTAATATTTGTCTGTATGAGCGTATAGTCGAAATGTATACACCAAACTCGTAATAATTACGCTCAACTGGTAATGGTTGGCATCTCTACATATTTGATATTTTGAAATAACTATTTTTCTAAAACAATCTCTTTTATGTTATTGACAAGTATGTTGAATTTATGTTTTAGTTTGTTTTTGGAATTTCGCACAAAGCTACTTGAGGGCTATCTGTGCTAGCCGTCCCTAATTTAGCAGTGTAAGACTAGAGGGAAGGCAGCTAGTCATCACCACCCACCGCCAACTCTTGGGCTACTCTTTTACCAACGAAAAGTGGGATTGACCGTGACATTATACACCCCCACGGCTGGGAGGGCGAGCATGTTTAGCGCGACCCTCGGATTACGAGTCACACGCCTTACGCGCTTGGCCATGCCAGGCCTTATGTTTTACTTTGAATTTTGCTTAAGGCTACACGAGAACCATCTGCGTTAACTGTCCCTAATTTAGCAGTGTAAGACTACAGAGGAAGTAGCTAGTCATCACTACTCACCGCAAACATTTGAGCTACTCTTTTAGCAACGAATAGTGGGACTGGCTGTCACATTATAACGCCCCCCCTTTGGCTAAAAGGCGAGCATATTTGGTATGACGAGATTTGAACCCCCGACCTCAGATCACGAGTTGAACGTCATAATCACCTGGCCTGGTTTTTCATGTGCTTTCAAAAATCAAATGTGTTTTTCTGATTTATATTATTGGGAATACCTGTATCATAACACAAATATGTATATCTATTAATTGACAAAAATAAAAAAAAAATTAGTTATGTTTCAGGATTTTGTTACACCTCTTATTTTGATTCTGAATTATTTTTTTCTAAATTATGTGAACAAATGTTACTTTTTTTGTCTGTTATGTTACACTAAGGCGTTTGAAAAATTTCGCATTTCTTTAGTGATACTAGAAAAAGTATTGTAGTTATGTACATAAGCTTTCGCAGTTTTAAAGACGTTATGTTGCTTCGAATTAAGTACAAAGCTTCACAATGGGCTATCTATGCTCTGTCCACGACGGGTATTGAAACCCGGTTTAAAGCGTTGTAAGTCCGCAGACATACCGTTGAGCCACTTGGGGGCCGGTTTTAAAGAACTGTAACATTTATTTTACTGACAATAGAACATCTATTGCAGTTATTTGCATAAAGCTTTGCACGGAAACACTAATACTGCTTGTCTGATAATTATAATGCGTTGCATAATTACCACGTACGCTAAGCAGATAAGATCATACAATATTCACAAAGATTCCTATTTATGTGCATAACATTTCAAGTCTGAAACTAATTATTCCTAAGACCATATAACAACAAATCCCAACTCGATATTTGTGTTTAAGTTTACAACCTGTTCATATAGTATGTTCTAGAATGTCCCAACTAAAATGCATTTCGAAGGACCCGGCATGGCCAGATGGTTAAGGCGCTCGACTGGTATATAAGGGTCGCTGTTCGACTCCTCGTCCCACCAAACATGCTTGACCTTTCAGCCATGGGGGCGTTATAATGTGACGGTCAATCTCACTATTTGTTGGTAAAAGAGTAGCCCAAGAGCTGGCGGTAGGTCGCGATAATTAGCAGTTTTCTCTCTAGCATATCACTGCTAAATCAGAGACGGCTAGCACAGATAGTCCTCGTGTAGCTTTGCACGAAATTCAAAAACAAACAAACGTTTCTTAGAATAATTAGCTTCATATATATATATATACTTTCATTAATATAGTACACATTTACTGATTATAAAGATACTTTTATTCCGAATAAAATATGCTAAAATGAGTACAGATTGCTTCTTATCTAATTTCTGTTGGTTTTACGTATTTTGTTCTCTGTACTAAAATACTTTTGAATACAATACTTGTAGTAATGCGTTTTATTCTTAAGAGTAATATGGTTTTTGGTCTGAGAGTAGAAATATTTTATGCACGTCTGAATACGTATTGTGCATTACCTAGTTCAAAGATATAGTTTACGCATTAGCAATGGAAGAACAACGTTTCATAAAAGACAGTTATGCGTGCTATAAAATATTACACATACGTTATGCCTATGTAGAAAACTCCATATGTAAAACCCACTTTCACCGGAGGCGTATAAAGAAACACACCTTTTATTAAGGAAGTTAAGACTTGTTATACAGTGTTTAAAAAAAATTAGCTACTGTATACATTAATTGCTTTCCTCGCAAATTATGACTGCATCTATGAATTATCTTTGTCTATTATTCTTTCAACAAACCACATTGGTAGTTTGATTGAGTGTTAATGTGCAAAATCGTGAGACTGTTCTTCTATTTTTCCCACTTCTTGGCCGGCTACATCTCCCGGGCACCACACAAGTAGATAATTGCTTGTAGAGTTTTGTAAAAAAAGAATGTTTGTCTGAATAGCTCGTGAAATTTGAAGGATCTTAAAGCAGCCTTTCGAAAAAGAAATTGTGACGTCAATAAACATTATTTAGAGCAGATAATACTTACAGTTAATTCTTTTTGGTAGACGTTTGATACACCGTCCACCAAGTTCAAACTTTCTCGAATAAAACTCGTTATTCTTTAAGATTAGTTATCTTTAAGGTATAGTACATTAAGTACGGAGTTATCCTTGTAATAATTCTGAACTTCGAGGCGTCATGGAAGCACAGATAGCCCATTGTGTAGCTTTGTGTTTAATTAGAAAAAATCAACCGAAACATCATTAGTTTCTTTCAGGAATACACTTGAAAACACTGACTTACATTTTCAGTTTGCAGTTTTTCAAGGACGTACAAGACTTCAGAGTTCTTTGTTGTGGAGGCGATGGAACTGTTGGCTGGGTATTAGATACGATTGGTGAGTTGCATAGCTCTTGTTATCTATCCATAAAGAAATTAAATTTTAAAACTGTACGCTAACCACTTCAACACGAGTTCCTTAATCTTCAGTTACTTCCTAATGTAGGGCATAGTCGAATATACCAAAGCTCTTAATTGTACAGTAATCTCTAAACGATCTGCCATATTGTAAATATCATAGTGAGTTACCTAATGTTATCAACCTATGCAAAACTAAGTTTAGTTGTAGACGACAAAAGTGTGTTCTTACATGTTGCTACAATATAGCAATTTTCGATCCCGTAACCAACAAACAAGACAAAGCCAATTTACAACAATAATTATCACAAGTTTATTAAATCATAATAAGAATAATTCTACAATAATTCATTACAATATGCCTTAACAAATCTAATATCACCGTCACATACAATTCTAGCTTTTTTTTACATCGTTACCCACAACTCCAATTTTTATTTTAAAATCGTCACCCATAATTCCAAGTTTTCCAAAAGTTCGAGTGTGTTGACTTTCTGCAGTTGGTTAGGTCTCTGTAGAAGGTACTAACATCACACCACTTTTAGCGACATCTATATATTGTTAAAGTGTTTTAGAAACTTCTAGACTGTAAAAATCTGTATGTGAATATCATCACATCCTCTCTGAAAAGTTCGATTTTAATAAGTTCGCTGACCTCCGATCTGCATTCCGGACAGTTTCGGTACTTGAGACTTCAGTCTCGAACGTCCCAGAATGTTCAATAATTTTTCTGTAGCTCGGAAATATTTTATGAGAATTAATCATATTAGTTATGTTAAGAACCAGGTTTATTGGCTTCCACATTCTGACCGGCTGTTAAGTTCAGTTTAACCATTACAGCATTTATTTATTATTAATACTACATAACAACTGTTACCTACAAACAATGAGTTTACCTGTAAACACCGGTTGTATTCTGATTAATTACCTCTGAAAATAAAGCACGATGTAGAGAATAAAGTGGATTATGCAATAACTAGTTACCTACCAAATACCTTTAGCAATAAACACCATAAGAGGGTTTTCAATACTTTCTTCAGTTTAATATATTAGGCTTAATAAGACAAGTTTCACGTCCTAATTTAAGTTTACTTAAGAGTCAGAAATCAGAAATTTTCTACAGTCTGTTTTTAACATATTATTTTATATCTAATCAATATCATGGCAAAACATAACTTTTTTTTCTCACATATTACCCGAATGTTTAAATTAAGCACACACGTATTATAAAACTAAATACGGAAATAAGTATATATATATACATAAAGTCGCTTGTTCGAAACATCTTCCATAAAGCTGAGTAAGTTGGAGTTACCTACTCGCAAATTATTTAATAATAAATATTTACTTCAATCGTGAAATTTCAAAGTCATGCTGAAACACATATAGACATATTTTGTATATTTTAGCTATTTTCCCTAATCGTCTTGTTACCTATGAAAAGATAGTTTTGTTTAACCCCTTCTCTGTCTGTTACGTATTATTTACAAGTGGTTAGAAGTCATTAAACGATATTATGTTCTAACAGCTGCTTGCAGGAACTGTTTCTTTTATCTTTATCTTTAAATGGTGAAGAACAAATACGTTTTATTCTTTTCTCAGATAAAATGAACCTATTGTCACCACCACCCGTTGCCATTCTGCCTTTAGGAACCGGAAATGACTTGGCTAGATGTTTAAGATGGGGACCAGGTATGTATACACTCTATCAACTGACAGTCTCGTTACGTACATTGTGAGTTGGGCTGATACTTAAGATGGGGACCAGGTATGTATACACTCTATCAACTGACAGTCTCGTTACGAACGTTGTGACTTGGGCTGATACTTAAGATGGGGACCAGGTATGTATACACTCTATCAACTGACAGTCTCGTTACGAACGTGTGTTGGGCTGATACTTAAGATGGGGACCAGGTATGTATACACTCTATCAACTGACAGTCTCGTTACGAACGTTGTGAGTTGGGCTGATACTTAAGATGGGGACCAGTATGTATACACTCTATCAACTGACAGTCTTGTTACGAACGTTGTGAGTTGGGCTGATACTTAAGATGGGGACCAGGTATGTATACACTCTATCAACTGACAGTCTTGTTACGAACGTTGTGAGTTGGGCTGATACTTAAGATGGGGACCAGGTATGTATACACTCTATCAACTGACAGTCTCGTTACGAACGTTGTGAGTTGGGCTGATACTTAAGATGGGGACCAGGTATGTATACACTCTATCAACTGACAGTCTCGTTACGAACGTTGTGACTTGTGCTGATACTTAAGATGGGCCCAGGTATGTATACACTCTAGCAACTGACAGTCTCGTTACGAACGTTGTGACTTGTGCTGATACTTAAGATGGGCCCAGGTATGTATACACTCTATCAACTGACAGTCTCGTTACGAACGTTGTGACTTGTGCTGATACTTAAGATGGGCCCAGGTATGTATACACTCTATCAACTGACAGTCTCGTTACGAACATTGTGAGTTGGGCTGATACTTAAGATGGGCACCAGGTATGTATACACTCTATCAACTGACAGTCTCGTTACGAACGTTGTGACTTGGGCTGATACTTAAGATGGGGACCAGGTATGTATACACTCTATCAACTGACAGTCTCGTTACGAACGTTGTGACTTGTGCTGATACTTAAGATGGGCCCAGGTATATGTGTCCCATAGTAATTAACAGTCGTATTACGATTTGCTGGATGACCAAAGTTGATGGTCAGGTAAGTATGTACACTATCAATCCAGTCTCATTACGAAGACTTCGTAACCTACAAACACATATCCTGTTTCTAAACCATCTTCACCCCATTCAAAGAAGTTATAGCTTTTTAGTGGAAAAGAGAAACTTTACTTGTCTTTAGAAAGGCGAATAGGAGCACAGGCTTTCCAATTAACGTAAATTTAGTCCACTATTTGTTTGGTGTTACTAAATTAATCCTGTTTTCTCGCATTAAAGACTTTACTGCGCTATAACAGTCTATAAACTTTTAATTTGTTCGTTTGTTTTCTGCAGATTTCTTTGGTGATGGGCCCACAGAACAGTTTGTAATGTAAACTTCATTCACAATGACTCACTTCAAACATCTATTGAATATCAACTTGAAAACAATGTTTGACTTTTAATCTCACGAATTAAAACAAGTAACTCGAAAAATATCCGAACGGAATACTGACTGAGAGTGAAAAACTTTTGTGAAAAAAAAGTTTCATAAAACCAATCGTTAATCGTTCTGTAATGAGCAGAGTAATATTTTCCCTTATTAAAAATCTTAGAAAACATAACAATTTTCCAGTTTATAAGAGTCACGAATGAGAAAATTGAAATTGTAAATTTCATAATGTTTTTCAGTTGTATGATAAGTCATGATATTAGCTTCTAGGACTAAAGTTACAGATAGTGTTGTTTTTATCACTTGATAAACAAAACGATGCTCCCTTAGTCAGTGTTTTTTCTTTCACGTGACAAACGAAATTATGCTTTCTTAGTCAGTGTTGTTTTCTTCACGTGACAAACGAAACGATGCTTTCTTAGTCAGCATTGTTTTCTTCACGTGACAAACGAAAAGATGCTTTCTCAGTCAGTGTTGTTTCCTTCACGTGACAAACGAAATTATGCTTTCTTAGTCAGTGTTGTTTCCTTCACGTGACAAACGAAGCGATGCTTTCTTAGTCAATATTGTATTATTCACGTGACAAACGAAACGATGCTTTCTTAGTCAATATTGTATTATTCACGTGACAGACGAAACATGCTTCTTTTATTAAAACTGTTTTGACCCGACAAAAAAGATGTAGAATAAATAAATATAAATACTAAAGATTAATTTTTTATTCGTTTTCTAATATTTTACACAGGCTACGAGAATGAAAGCTTAGAGAAGATTCTAGAAAAGATAGAGAAATCGACCACAGTAATGTTGGACCGATGGAAAATTGATATTATTCCATCAAACGATACACAGGAAAAGGGAGATCCCATTCCATGTAACATCTTTAACAACTATTTTTCCATAGGAGTGGTACGTTTGTTTGACACGAAGTGATAGGTTTTGTTTCTATACAACAATATGAATTATTTGTTGTTTTTTTCGCGGTAAAAGGAAATGAATTATGGATCCTCAGATTTATAGCCATTTATTACGTCACAGATGTTTCAGATGACGTTAGTGGTAGTATTTTGATTTCAGTTATTTAAATATCATACAGTAGTTTCTGTAAGTACTTTACCAAGAAAGTATCAATAATCTAATGTAATCTCGGTTTACTTCAGAACTTTTTTCAGTCTTAAAATAATTCACTTTTAAGGTATTTCTCATTTGTTTCTTGGAAAAGTAAATGTTACATTTATATATAATATATCATACTATATCAAACGTTAAAGGTAATAATTTTTATCAGGATGCATCAATAGCCATAAAGTTTCATCTGGAAAGAGAGAAACATCCAGAGAAGTTCAATAGTAGGTAAGTTTTCTAAGTTAAGCTAGAATTTTGTTAACCAAAAACTCAATAAACATGTTAATAATATTGGGAACAATGTTTATCTGTATCAGAATAAATGTTTGGGTCGGAGAATTTCTTTCAGATCCCTTTGCTGTTTTAATCTCTTCACTACCTTGAAGTGTTGTATTTCCTGGATTGGTTTAATGTGTAGTTTCAGAGCCCATTGTTAACTTGCTCTCTTCACTGTCTTTGAAGTGTTGTATTTCCTGGATTGGTTTAATGTGTAGTTTCAGAGCTCATTGTTAACTTACTCTCTTCACTGTCTTTGAAGTGTTGTATTTCCTGGATTGGTTTAATGTGTAGTTTCAGAGCTCATTGTTATCTTACTCTCTTCACTGTCTTTGAAGTGTTATATTTCCTGGATTGGTTTAATGTGTAGTTTCAGAGCTCATTGTTAACTTACTCTCTTCACTGTCTTTGAAGTGTTGTATTTCCTGGATTGGTTTAATGTGTAGTTTCAGAGCTCATTGTTATCTTACTCTCTTCACTGTCTTTGAAGTGTTATATTTCCTGGATTAATTTAAGATGTGGTTTTAGATCCCGTTGTTATCTTAATCTCTTCACTATCTTTGAAGTGTTGTATTTCCTGGATTAGTTTAAGGTGTGGTTTCAAGCTCGTTGTTATCTTAATATTTTCTCTTTCTTATAAGTGTTCATTTTTAATTGTACTTTGTTTCACGATCTTGTACTTCGAATATCTCTCTTGGAAGTGGATATGACGTTTACTCACCTTCATAATGATATAACTGGCTGCATTACTTCATTAAATGGTCGAGACTTAGCCCTTAAGTAAATATATAGCTGTTGGACATGCTGTTCTTGAGGTGTCAATTCGCAGTAGCAGAGATATGCTTCTTTCCTAAAATATACATATCTTTTTTATTTAGCTCTCGCTAATAGAAATTAATATAATATACCTATTCCAAGATAGGTACTGTCAAAAATATAATTCACAAGATTCAGACCTATGATTTCTAACAATGGAATCTTCAAGTAAATATATATTTAAACCTGTTTGAAGTGTTTTAACTTTAAATGTTTTCGTGGTCTTTTCCAGAGAGAAATTAAACATGATATGAGTTAACAGATTTGATAAGTTTAGAAATGTTTTTTTTTTCTGTTGTTAACCACAAATTTACACAATGGTATGTCTGCAATGGCCACCACGAGTTTTGAAACTAGAGTTTTTGCTTTATTTTTTGCAAATAAAAGGGTTATATCTAAAAAAAATATTTTTTCACACTAAGAAATAAATAATGTTGTTCACCACAACAGGATTAAACTACTTTATTCAGATACACTACAACTCAACCTTATTGGTCGTTAGGTTTTCAAATAATTTAGGTTTTCTTTCGTAACTAAACTCCTCGTTATATATATATGTATTGTCGTAAATCCACAGGCTTGCTTATGGCTTGAAAAATAGTCTTTTCTCGAAACGTCACCAAGCAAATAAATTACTATTACAGTAACATAAAGGTGATTTTTCTCTCTACTTCTTTATTTTATCACATTCGCGTTTTTCCACTATTATACACAAATCTATACGTGTGTGTGTTTTTCTTATAGCAAAATCACAGCGAACTATCTACTGAGACCACCGAGGGGAATCGAACCCCTGATTTTAGCGTTGTAAATCTACAGACTTACGGGGGCATATATATATATATATACACAATGAAACAAACATATTTTGTTAAAAAAGTGATTAATGTTGTTTTGAATTAAGCACAAAGCTACACAATGGGCAATCTGTGCTCTGCCTACCATGGGTATCGAAACTCGGTTTTTAGTGTTGTAAGTCCATAGAGATATCGCTGAGCCACTGGAGGGTAAGTGATTAATAACAATGAAACAATATAAAAATGCCTTAAAATTCTGTTTAGAAACAATTTAACTGTTAGTATTGTATTTTAATTATAAATAAACCACAAACACATAAAGCATAAAAATACCGGTTTCCTGTTTATCAGGAAGATATATTATAAAAACTAAGGGGTGTTCGGGAAGATGCGGTATCTTTATACTTTTCTGTGTTCCTTTAAATTAACAGTAACAACTAAATAGCTTCTAAAAACAAGTTTAAAATAATTTTTATATTGTTTAATTTATATAGATATATATTTAGGTGGAAATTGGGTTTCCAGAAACTATATAATCGAAACGTTGGACCACAAGAAATTATTTAGCCGAATTGATAGAGCAATAGAAAGTAAATTTTAGAAATGCCGTTACAATTCAATGTGTATATCTGAAACGACTTGACAAAAAATGGTATATTTTTGAAACACATGGGCAATGTAATGTATATAGCTGAAACGCCGAGATAGTTAGAGGTATATAGCTGAAACGCCGAGACAGTTGGAGATATATAGCTGAAACGCCGAGACGGTAGGAGGTATATCGCTAAAACGTCGAGATAGTAGGAGGTATGTAGCTGAAACGCCGAGACGGTAGGAAGTATGTAGCTGAAACGCCGAGACAGTAGGAGGCATTTTGATTTATCTGAAGTAATATAATATATTTTGAATATGCAGACAGCTCCACTGTGTGATTGACATGAAATGTCTCTTGAATACGACGAGTAGAGACTTATTCATAGAAGAGAAAAAAAATGAAACACAGTAGACGAAAGCTCACAAAATATTGTTTACTTGAAACGGGCTGCTGTAAAACCTGAAATAATTCCAATCTCATTTCAGCACGTACCTCTTTAACAACCTTGATGTACCGTCGGTTTGCTTAAATGTGTACTTAGAAGCAGACATTCACGTAGAAATGAGAAGTTAAGAACACGTAAAGCGAATGATTTATCAAAATTCTCTTCGATATCCTTTACATAAGCCTGTTGCAATGAACCTTCTGTGTCGTAATCACTGGGTCTACAACTCCATCGATACCCTTTACACTAGCCTGTTACAATGAAACTGCTGTGTCATAATCACTGGATCTACAACTCCATCGATACCCTTTACACTAGCCTGTTACAATGAAACTGCTGTGTCATAATCACTGGATCTACAACTCCATCGATACCCTTTACACTAGCCTGTTACAATGAAACTGCTGTGTCGTAATCACTGGATCTACAACTCCATCGATACCCTTTACACTAGCCTGTTACAATGAAACTTCTGTGTCGTAATCACTGGATCTACAACTCCATCAATACCCTTTACACTAGCCTGTTACAATGAAACTTCTGTGTCGTATTCACTGGGTCTACAACTCCATCAATACCCTTTACACTAGCCTGTTACAATGAAACTGCTGTGTCATAATCACTGGATCTACAACTCCATCGATACCCTTTACACTAGCCTCTTACAATGAAACTTCTGTGTCGTAATCACTGGGTCTACAACTCCATCAAGACCCTTTACACTAGCCTGTTACAATGAAACTGCTGTGTCATAATCACTGGATCTACAACTCCATCGATACCCTTTACACTAGCCTGTTACAATGAAACTTCTGTGTCGTAATCACTGGGTCTACAACTCCATTAATACTCTTTACACTAGCCTGTTACAATGAAACTGCTGTGTCATAATCACTGGATCTACAACTTCATCGATACCCTTTACACTAGCCTGTTACAATGAAACTTTTGTGTCGTAAACACAGGATCCATAGTATCACACGGAATCTGAGAAGTTGTTCTTATGAAGTACGAACGTCCCTTAAAATATATCAATGTAAACTACTTTCATATTTAGAAGATACGTAATATTGAGTAAATGCAATTAATCAAAAGTACAAATAGAAGTTTAAGTGATTTTTAGAGATACACAGCTGATGTATCAATTAAAGTAAAACCATGTTTATCGAATTATTTATTGAATTTCCTTGTTTTGTAAAGTAAACAAATAAACTATTTTAAGTTAAATCAATTGTAGAAATATAACACTAAAAATATTATTTAAATGTACTTTAGCGCCAAGTTAAACTATAATTACACGAAACGTTAAGAGAGTTTTTACTATACAGTTGTAGTGGAACCTGTACTTACAGTTTCGCTTTACTCTAATGTTTTGTAAATATTTTTAACAATTATTGTAATCAAGGTTATGTAAAAGTAGTATTTTAAATAATTCAATTAACACTAATGCATGATTAATATTTTGTTTACAGAATGAAGAACAAGATGTGGTATTTTGAATTCGCAACATCAGAGACATTTTTTGCTACTTGTAAAAACCTACACGAGGATATTGAGATTCTGGTAATGCTAACTGTGTCTTTATATAATCTCTAAATAATCACTTCATATAGTTAGAGCTGAGTTTGCGATTTCTTTTAGAGTTTCAACTACACTGCCAGTAAACTTAGAAGATTTTCACAACTTCAGAAAATTTGACAGTTTGAAATGTAAAATCAAGTAAACTCCCCATGTTCTAAAACTAAAATACTTATTAAACTTAAAACTAAAACCAAACAACTTATTACACTAAAAACTAAAATCAAACAACTTCTTACACTTAAAACTAAAACCAAAAACGTATTACACTTAAAACTAAAACTAAACAACCAGAAATATTAAGCTTTAAGTCCTTATAAATTATTTTTTCAACAATTCTTCAGCTAGAAGGTAAAAACCGATGAGATAATCGAAATATTGGGTATTAAAAATGTTTTCCCTAATTTACGTTGGAGTAAAACGTCCATTTTTTTAAATCTATCACTTATCATGATTTGTAACTAATGAACATGTTTAGAACTCAACGTAACATGCCACTGCCGAAGATGCAAATCTGCGCGTTTCACATGTTTAAAGTAAAAGTGGACAATAGCATCCTCATGAGCATATAATGATGGTGGACGCGTTGAAACATGAGTTGAACTTGATTGCGTAGAGAAACTATAGCTAGCGATTTTAAATCTGATCTGGATGTAAGCGATCTTCTCATTGGCTTTCACAAATAATCTTATCAAAAGTGTACAGATTCCAAAACCATAAGTAATGCACTAAAACGATGGATGTCTAGAAACGAGATGATTGAGATGACAAAAACAGAACCAAATGTATCGGGTTAAAATATTTATCCATTCAGTCAAAACTTCGTGGATAAAATCTTTCTAAATAGGACTGAAGGCATTTCTTTGTTTTATAGCACAGATGTATTAGGCTGTACGTTGTGTCCACCACGGGGATTTAACCCTGAATTTTAGCTTTGTAAGTCTTTAAACTTACCGTTGGAGGACCAAAGGTATTTGGCAGCAAATACTATTTCCTGAAAAAAAATGAATCTAGCATTGGAACAAATAATTTGTATAAATCAAGATACATGAACTTCGTTTGTGACCTTTATTCTAAACCCAAAAGATGAAGAGCTCTATTAAAGATCTGGAACTAGACAGACTTACTCTTGTTAAAGCTCGATCAATCAGATTGGATTAATAAGTCCCTAAAGAAATGAAAAAAAGAAACAAACTCCTTCCCTCGCACATGATTGTGACAAAAGATTCTTATTAAACATGTGTTTGAAGAGCGGTCAAAGGGCATTCCCAGAGTGGATACTGTTGAGTGCTTCATGGCGTATGAAGAAACCTATTACTAGATATGGAACAAAGACGAGGTGAAAGTTGATACAGGACAGACTTTGTTTTGCAACAGTGAGAACACGGGTTCAACCCATGATTGCGTTTTGATACCCTGTCTGTCTCCAGATCAATCGGAAATCATCAGGACCTCAGATACAGATTTTCTTGTCTTTTTCACCTTGTGGCCGTCTGCGTTCGTTCTCAGATTATATTTTTGTTCACAGAAATATTCAGGAAATCTTCACTGTTACTGAAATTGGGTGGATGCTTAAAGAAAGAGGATATTAATCAGGCTTCACATATTATCTGTTGGTTTCTTTAAAGACAAAGAAACTTCGTCTGAACTTCACTAATGAACAATTAAAAGAACTGATAAAAGAATAAACAGTGAAAGAAAGTAACTAAAACGTAAGTATGTAAGTAAGTAAATAAAGAAATAAGACTCTCTTTAACTGTACTGCTGTTATAAATATCATTTTTAAAGATAAATATCCTACATATTTACTTCATAAACTCAATGGATTTATGAGAGTTTTTAGTAATAAATATGGTTTGAAATTTAAGTATCTACATATGCGCATAATGTACACTTGCTGTTTATGTGTATTAATACGCTGTATTTAAATACCGGCTGTATATTTATGTGAATGCACACAAACTAATGCGTAAATAAAAATATATATCGTACAGCTTGAAGATGTAATAAAGTTTTTACAGTAAAATATGTGCTTGTTAGTTTTGGGCCATCTAAGATTAACTTTTAAGGAAACTTTCATGGACCCATAGTTTTCGTAGGCTCTAGGCACTTTGCCTATTGTGCCTGATAAATAATCCGACCCTATATATATTCGGCATTGTTTTGAACATTATAATCAGTGATAAACTACCTAAAGAGAAACATTAGAGTATTCCTTTTGTAATATTTTTTATTATTATTTTTACTGGTACGTCTCCTACTTATTTTCTTCATTTTACTTTAAATGCTGATCTTGAGAAATTGTTACTCCAGATAAAATTAAACCCTTGTTATGTATAGCTATTTTTCTGCTAAAGTGTATGTTACAAAATAAGAAATAGAATTTATAGACTTCAAATAACACGTGTTCAACTCTTTACGATGCTATTTCATGTATTTTCTACTGCTATTTTAATTATTCCAGTGTGGTTGTTTCCTGTTAGTCCCAGTTATACGTTGATATAATCTCTTTTACTATTTTCTGTTTTTCAGTATGGTGTTTTATATTCCTAGTTATAAGATGCTCTAATACCTGTTACTATTTTCATTTCTCCAGTGAGATGGTTTTCTGTTAATCCTAGTTACAAGTTGATATCATTTCTCTTACTATTTTCTGTTTTCAAATGTGAAAGTTCCTTTAGTCCTATAGTTACAAGTAGACATAATCTTTGTTATCGCTCCCAATTCTCCAGTGTGATGGTTTGCCATTAGACTTAGCGAGTGGACCATCACTTCAAGGAATTGCAGTGCTCAACATCCCCAGCATTTATGGAGGGTCCAATCTCTGGGGAGACAACCCCAGCCAAAGAAGAAAGATGTCCAAACAAAGAAAACGAGAAAGGGACAGGTCTACCACTAACTTTAACTCTATAGATCTCAGCTTAGCTGTACAAGGTAAAACGTCCACAAATGCGTGTGCTTATTTGTTAAGATTTTCATTGACTTTCACGTTTCCAGCTTGATCAAATGGTTAGGGCACTCGACTCGTAAGCTGAGAGTTGCCTGTTTGAATCCCTGTCACACCAAACACGCTGGCTCTTTCAGCCATGGGGGTTTATAACATGATGGCCATTCTCACTATTCGTTGGTAAAAGAGTAGCCCAGGAGTTAGCAATGGGTAGTAATGACCAGCTGCTTTCCTTCTAGTCTTAAATTTTTAAATTAGGGACAAATAGCCTTTAGCAACGTTTTCCTTACATTTTATTTGTTTATGTTTTATTAGGAGTAACATTCTTTCAATAATTAGTAGCAGATGGTAATGTGTGTTAGATGTTGTAAGGAGATACCACTGGGTCAAGCTTTCTCTTCTTTTTAAAAGTTAGAATTAATGTAATTATTTGTTGTTGTTTTTCACATTTGTTATTAGTTGAACAAAGAACATGTACACAAGTATTTCTTTACATGCTCTCGCATGGCTGTTCCATATAAGTTTTATTATCGGTTGTACAAAAGAATTAAGATTGTGACTGTAGAGTTAATCGAGACCATATGCGCTAGTCGTTTCTAATTTTGGATTACAGACAAGATGGGAGACCAGTTGTCTAATTACTCATAGCCAACTCTTGAGCTACTCATTATAAACAAATAATGACATCAATTGCCATTTTATAACGTTCTCACGTCTTATTTGGTGAGCATGATCGGAGACAGGTTTCGATACGTAACTCACAGATTGCGAGTCGAGAGCCCTCTTCGGGTAAACCATAAAGACAACGAAACTTATGAATCTCTTACTTTACTTCAGTACTAAATTAATTAATTATTAAGTAATTACAAGCGCAAACAACCTTGAAATTGCCTACCATACATTTTCAGCAGGTTTGAGTCCTTTTACTTACCATAACTCCAACATTCGTTGTTACACTCATCAGTTTACCCAGTAAAGATAAACATTTACAATCTTCATTTTATTTAGCATAACTCAAACATTCGTCCTCTGACACTATGTAACACAAATTTTGTTCCTGGACAGTATGTGTTATTTCCTAATTGCTTATGTTGTAAAAATACAGAAAATGGCCATTACACTACTTCTTCAACTTCGCTTTTGTGACCTGGATAATGAAATTTAGAAATGTTCTATGTAAAAACGGGCAAATTTGCACATTTTCATTTACATAAGGTGTAAATAAAACAACATATGAATCAAGATTTGCATGTATTTATACTAAAGATATAAAAAAATGTTCAGAAGTGAGTAGTTTTTCGAGATTTGCGACTGTAATGTAAATCACTTTCACGTATCTGTCCCTTAATATAGTCTCCCGTCATGTTTTCGTTATGCAATTCCAGGTCACAAAAGTAAAGTTTGAAGAGAAAAATAGGTCTTTTCCATTTACTTTAAGCATAAGCAATTGGGAAATAACACTTTCTGTCCAGGAACAAGAAAAAGTAAAAAATTTGTTACATAGTGTAATATTCAATTTGCACAGTATAGCTCTAACATTAAGTTTATTGAGCATGTTTCCAACATTCGTGCTACACCTCAGGTTATTCGGCATAACTTCAACATTCGAGCTGAGCCTTTCCCTTCTTCTGGTTTGATGTTAACTTGTAATTCAATGAAAAAATTATGCTTCATTTACAAATAGTACAGGCCTCGCATGGCCAGGTTGGTTAAGGCGTTCGACTTGTAATCCGAGGGTCACAGGTTCGAAAATCCGTTGCACCGAACATGCTCGCCTTTTCAGCCGTGGGGACGTTATAATGTAGGGTCAATCCCACTATTCGTGGGTAAAAGAGTAGCCAAAGAGTTGGCGATGGATGGTGATGACTAGCTGTCTTCCCTCTAGTCTTACGTTGCCAAATTAGGAACGGCTAGCGAAGATAGCTCTTGACTAGCTTTGCGCGAAATTAAAAAAAAAAACATGAAACAAACAAATAAATAGTTTTAAACATTCAAAGCTGACTTACTGCTCATTTATGTCCTCGTATAAGCTATATGATATATATATATTATATAGAATATTATGTTATTGTTAGGTCATAATGGAAACAAAGTTTTTTGTAGCTTTTTAGTAGCCACAATTGTCCATATACTATATAGTTATCTGTACGTTCATCTATTAGTTTATCTGTTTATTATGTTTTTACTTCCGACTAGGGTTCTATCCATTACCATCTTGATAGTTTTAAAATTACCTCCCACTCTCTTACAGATATTGGAGATATGCTGATTGAAGTGATTGGCCTGGAGAACTGTATGCACGTTGGACAAGTGAAAGCCGGTCTCAGGGGTTCAGGCCGACGTTTAGCCCAGTGTTCGTCTGTGCTTATAAAGTATGTACATTTTTACATTACTATTTTTTATAACTTCTGCGGAACAATAATATAACACATAAATTGGACTCTATCCGTCTCGTTACTGTCATATACAAATGCGTTTTTTAGCTCGAGGAAAACCAATAAGAGAAGATAATTTATAGTGTAATACAGACCGATTATGAGGTTGTAAGTTATGAAAATAGTGTTTTTATATGTAATAACTTAGTTCATCGTAAACGCTTCTAAACCAAAATGTGAATATAAACTATTTATAAGTTTCCAGAGTTCGTTTTTGCACCTGATGGTATCATTAGATGAACTTCAGTTCTAAGGTTGACTTAGAACCCTTTAGATAGGGTTACGTTCTACGGCTGCAACAACTCTTAAATAAGCTGTAATTTTACGTCCCTGTTAGATCCTTTGAATACACATCGTGACTGTAGTTTTAGAATTGTATTCTCCATTGAATAACTTGCAGATAAAACTGGTTTATCCTTTGGATAAATATCCGAACTGGAATCCTAAAGGTGATACACTTCTCAGATGCATTTCTCAATAACGAGTTTGTGTCCATATAAAAGCTATTTGTGTACAATATGATGTTATTTGTTTTTTATGTTTTATCACAATAGAAAAGAAAATTGTGTATATTTCTAAAAAAAATTAGAAGTGAAAGAATAGAGAAATAATTATACGTTAACCACATTAGATCTACCGTATCTAGTATCGGTGAAGCTTTTCGCAAACTCTAAGGTCCTTCATACCGGATGGGATATGTAATGTTTGAGTAATCACCTTTTTCCTATGACGTATAGACATACTTCTGTTTCCCCTCTCTATCTACTTTAGTACCGAATAGCTTTCCATTAACTTAATTTATTTGCTATCCATTTCATTCCATTGCTTTTGATTTAATTCTCGGTATGTAATCCATTAGTTTACCTGTTTATTGTGTGAGTTTAGTTCTATCTAATGCTTCCAGTTTGGTTAGATGCTCAAAGCTTTTACTTTAAAAGGTGAGATATTTAATAGACGAGCTGAAAACTAACATGGTCTAAAATATAATTACTCCAACTCATGCATCAACTATTTCAATATTTAAAAAACAACGCTAAGAAAGTAAGTTTTCAACTTCAGTGTGGTAATAACACATTTCATTCTACACGCCACTAGAGTAGAGAAAGAACTTTTAACTTCTCAAGAAATGGTTCTTCTATTGATTTCCCTGAATGCGTAATTAAGCACGAATCTAACACCGTAATTTGAAGATTAAAACGTATTCCGGTAAGATGTACAAAACGTTAAACTTTCTGCAAGCAGTTACAAATAACGAACAGAATATAACCTATTTCAGTTTGTCTTGGAATATTGTTATTTACTTCCGTTATTTTTCCTCATCATATCTATACAATTAAAGGATTCGAATGTTCTGTACTGTTTTATGTGTACAATTAAATGGTAGATTGTTCTATATCGTTTTATCTGTACAAAGGATCACAATGTTTTGTATTGTTTAAACCTGTACAAAAGATCACGATGTACTCTGTGGTTTATATATGTAAAACAATAAAGTGTCACAATGCTATGTGCTATCAATAAGAGTCAATAATGTTCAGTACAGTCTGATGGATACAAATAGAAAGCCAGAAGGTCCCGTGTCGTTTATATCTACCAAAATGAAGTTACAGAATGCTCCATTTTTTTCTATCTGCACAAATAGAGGTCCATAATATTTTTGTTTGGTCTTTATGAATAAGAGTTCTGTTTTAAACGTAGATTAGGCCCAAACATTTTGGAAATTACCTAAAGCGACAAACGACCTGTGTTCAAATTTTTGTTATGAGTTTACATAACATCCTATACATCATTAGAAAAGCAAAATGTAAAAATAGTTTCAATTCGTTGAACGACCTTTAACAGAGCCTGACGTTGGCCAGGTGGGCAAGGCACTCGACTCGTAATCTGTGGGTCGCGGGTTTGAATCCCCGTCACACCAATCATCAAACATACTTGCCCTTTTAGTCATGGGAGCGTTATAATGTCGCGGTCAAAGCCACTATTCATTGGTAAAAGAGTAACTCAAGAGCTGGTGATGAGTGGTGATGACTACCTGTCTTTCCTCTAGTCTTACACTGCAAAATTAGAGACGGCTAGGGTAAACAACTCTCGTGTAGCTTTGCGCGAAATTCAAAACAAACCGAACCTTTAACAGAAACGGTTTAATGAAGAATTCGTTCGGCCAGTAGGTTTCTTATCATTTCACATACAAACTTAGTTTATAATACAACGAAATAAAATGCGTGCACCTCGTGATCCCCAGAGGCCACAGTACCGAGAAATCTCTTTCATTATCTTCAATTACTTTTGTAGCTATCTCAACGCGAGGGGGATGCGAATCCGAGAACAAAGCCCACTAAGACATTCGTCCATGGTACCTGAGTAAATTTGCAGCGTTTGGCTCTGGGAGCTTCTGTGTGAGAGTATAGACCTAATTCAAACATGGTGCCCCACGGATCCCGGTGACGTAAAAATAACACAAAATATCATGCCAATTTAAGCTTAGAAATTCTGAAAATATATGCCTAGACCTTCATTACGTCTGAGTGACTTTTCAGGCGCCTTGTAACTTTCTTGGTATCTCTTGGTAAAAAGCTACGACATTTTTTTATAACAACCCCAAGGGGGTCTGCACGCGAAAACAAACCTCATTTTGTACACCAGTCTATGCTACATTCACACATGTGCCACGATGATACCGCTAGCCATGTTTCAAACATGGCGTCCCTGAATCCCGAGGGGGGGGGCAGGAATAAATTATGATTCCAGAACCAAGTATTTCAGTAACCATTTCTAGAGAACCATCACTCCTGAGTGCCCTTCCGTGCGTGTTTTATCCTATTTGAAACGGGACTACGCCATATAGATAAGAACACTCGTCCAAGCTACTCGACTTCACCGTCTAAGTCTGGACCTACCATCGCCAAAACTACCGGAGACGTTCATAAACAAACTGTTACACAGTTTCCACATGGATTAAAAACAGCTTGTTAAACTAAATCCTTCAGTGATTGCAAAATATCACTTTGATTTCTTTCAGAACCAGGAAAAGAATTCCAATGCAGATTGACGGTGAACCTTGGATACAAACACCCTGCACGGTAACCAGTTTATCTATATTTATCAGTGTAAGATAAGTTGTTTTAAGTATTCTCTGTTAGATATTAATTGATAATTCTTAACTGTAACTTATAATGTACAGAATTATTGCTTAAATAAACACTAACGTGTCAGAATAATACCAGTCTGGTTACATCTCAACGATTGTAACTACCATTACTGAAATTTGTTTCAACAATGGTAACAAATAATGTTCGATTTTTTCCACAATGTAAACAACGAATCTTACAATGCGATTCAGTCTCGGTTTTTCTTCTTCCCGCACTTGGAAAATGGTTAAGCTTTAAAGTGAAAGCGAAACGTCTAGAGCCCAGAACCAGTTTTTAACGATAAAATGAAAAGTTTGATATTAAGAGCTTAACTTATTTGAAAATTGGGCGGTTGGTGATGTAGCATGGTTCGTGGATATTGTACCATAGTAAGAAGTGATTCAAAATCTCGAGTGACCGTGAATGAGAGGAGATCAGAGCCAGAAATCGAAAGATGAAGGAAGAAGTCGTGTGCATGTTGGTTGAAGGATAACGCAGGGGCGTTGAAGTGAACCAAGACTGAGTCGCAACACGTCAGTTACAAGTTGATTATCGATCTGAAAAGGATGCAAATACGTGATTCTGATTTTTGGTTTAGAGAAAATTTAATATAAAAAAGGTAAATATACAACTGAAATAAAAGATAATGAAACTCACAACATATATAATATTCTTTCTATTATGATTTATATAAATTTAGCACACTTAGCAATGACATTTTAATTTTTGTTGTTGTTTTTATTGGGGAAGATTGTAACACAACACTGGAATTCGTTGTAGCTTTAAATCCCACACAGTAGGAGCGTGGATTAATTATCAAGCGACCCAGCATGACCAGGTGGTTAAGGCACTCGACTCGTAATCCGAGGGTCGCGTGTTCGAATCCCATAACACCAAACGTGCTCGCTCTTTCAGCCGTGATGGCGTTATAAAGTAATGGTCAATCTCACTATTCGTTGATAAAAAGTAGCCCAAGAGTTGGCGATGGGTGATGATGACTAGATGCTTTCCCCCTCATCTTACACTGCTAAAATAGGGACAGCTAGCGCAGATAGCCCTCGTGTCGCTTTGCGCGAGATTTAAAACAAACATTATCAAATGTTAGTACCAATTACCTCTCCTACTTTCCCATAATTGCTGATACCAGGTATACACACGCTTTTAAAAAGTTATATCTTGTATCTCAGAACGGTTGGTATGGGTGTTAACCAGGTGTTATAAGATACATTTTTATTTCAAGTGGGTTTCTCATCATCAAGAAAGTTATATCTTCATTATAAGTTATATCTTCATTATAAGTTATACTTTATGGAGGCTTAGGGTGTGGGCCTGGCATAGCCAAGCGCGTAAGGCGTGCGACTCGTAATCCGAGGGTCGCGGGTTCGCGCTAAACATGCTCGCCCTCCCAGCCGTGGGGTTGTATAATGTGACGGTCAATCCCACTATTCGTTGGTAAAAGAGTAGCCCAAGAGTTGGCGGTGGGTGGTGATGACTAGCTGCCTTCCCTCTAGTCTTACACTGCTAAATTAGGGACGGCTAGCACAGATAGCCCTCGAGGAGCTTTGTGCGAAATTCCAAAACAAGGAGGCTTAGGGAATAGTTGTATTTTTTTTCTTTTATCAAGTACAAACTTTTAACTAATCGATCCGTTATCTTATGACATATTTGAAATCAAACCTTTTTAACTGGTTTATTCCACCACGTCGAAGATCTCACAAATTAATTTACTCTAATCCTGCTTAAAAGAATTTCAATTTGAGGGTAGGCCGGTAGAGGTGCTGATGAGTAATAAAAATGGCTCCAGCAACTCAGACAATGTGTGTGTGTTTGTGTGCGTTTTCTTATAGCAAAGCCACAAAAGGCTATCTGCTCGGCCAACCGAGGGGAATCGAACCGGTGATTTTAGCGTTGTAAATCCGAAGACATATCGCTGTACTAGCGGGGGGGGCAACTCAGACAAACCAAAACAAAATAGATATAAAATTGCAGGTAAACTTGTTAAGTTCCATTGCGTCATTTAATCGTCGTGAACCGATAAAGACTTGAAGCTATAATATCTTATAATCATACAAGGCATAGCCAATACAGAGAATAAGCACTTTATCAGTGTTTTACTAAACGTATTTACCATTGACAACACCCCAGATTTCAAAGTCCTTACAATAACACAGAATATATTTGAATTCTGAAAGTGTGTTTTTTTCTTCTAATTTATATTTAGATTACAATAACTCAGAAGAACCAGATGCCCATAATAATGGCCGCACCTGCGGACACCAAGCCCAGATTTCCACTGAATTTGTTCTGTCGAAAGTCCTAGTTAAACATAAGTCAACAAATGTAAGTTGCACCGTCAGAAGGACTTTTTCAATCAAAAAGAATAAATATATCCTATAAATCAAGTTCCGTGGATGAAGAGAGTAATCTTTAGTTCTTAATGGGATTTTTTATGATGGTGAAACAATCTTAAAATTTTCAAGATATTTGATTTGAACTAAATCATCTTGTCTAGCTAGAATTTACTGAAACAATCAGCTTAACTTTAGATTTTACAAACGTCTTAAGGATTATACCATAGAAACATCGTTATTTTGGAATTTGGTTTTTAGTTAATAATTATTATGATTCGATAATGGTTATTATGTCGCCACTAGACGGCCCTATTGTTAAATATAATGAATTATTTGGATGTTCTCAATAAAAATTTAGGCTACAATGTTCCTAAAAGATGTTTTAATTCCTCATAATTGATCAGGAAAGAAAAGTATTTTAATATAATGTAAGCTGTTATTCGGAAGAGAGATATAATGTTACTATGCCGTTTTATTAATATTTGTTAAATGTACAATCACTTAAGCATTGGTGTACATAATTTTTGAAAAGCGATATTCGTATAAAACTGCTACATATTTTCAATTGTTGTTAACCCACCCGGATTTATTTGTTTCTTCCCCTCGCCCATTAAATATTTAATAATCAATGTAATATAATAGTTGTTTGGCAAATAGCAATATTTCACCTTTGAAATTCAAATAGCAATAAATTTTGGATTTATCGTGTTCATTTTAATCTAAAGTTTTTATGCACGTAGCTAACAAAGTGAATTCGTGTTTGATCTAATAGAGAGATTTGACTGCATCTTTGATGACACACAAACGGAGATGCATTAACGTCTTTAAACTAAAGCTTTCGAAAGAACAGGTGTATTCTCGCTCCAGACACGAGAATCATATTTGGGGTCTAAATATAATAGACTAAGTACTAAATTATTTAACTTGCACACCAGTTGTCGCTGCTTGACTACGGTGAACACTCTTTTTGTATTAGCGCAAAACGTTTAAATAATTTTATTTATTTTTTTAAAAATAAATAATAATAATAATAATAAATAATAGAAGTAAATGTTGTTGTTTTTTTTCTCAGATAAAATAAACTTGTTACTTTCAGTTTTACAATAATATTTACTTGTTATAAGCACACGATAGTGCTCAAGTATTACTCATACGTTTCTCTTCCCCTCCCCCTTTTCTTCTAAGGCTGAAATACTTCTCACTCCAGTCTCGTGATTTAAGGATAGCGACGTCAGTAACCATGCTGACGTGTATATATTTATCCTTTTGGAGCTTCCGTTTCCATGGTAACTGTTAGATTTTGAAGATCGTCCTTAGATTCCACTACTTCTCTTCGAAGCATTTAATGATAGTTTGAAGATTTCGTTAAACGATCGTATTTTTACATATCTCTCATCATCGTGATCTTCCAAGCCTTTTTGTGTATGTACTTCTAGCCAGACGTTGGAATCTTTCAATTAGAGGAGTTTCATACAAAGTCTCTTTGTTAAAATTCCAGTTTCAAATTTCATGTTAATATCGTTCAGGTGTATTTCTACAGTTTCCATGTATATAAGATGTATGTAAATGTGATATTTATTCTGTTAAAATGCTCTTCGAGTTACGACACTGTTCTTAACTTCTCACAAATAAAACGTTTTCCATTATTGAGAATTTTAAACTGTTAAAATTGAATTCAGATTTATTGCCCATATTATTGTTTGTTTTCCTGTGAAAAGTTTATGCGTTAGAAGAAGTTAAAAAAACGTTTATAATGGTTATTTGGACTTCAATCAGAAAGAATAAAGGTTTTGTAGTCTCAATAAACAGTTAAAGAAAATAGCCACGTCATTGCGGGTTGCTGAAAATATAATATTAATTATGTTCTACCAAAATACGTGGTAACTCATAACGCTTTAATCAGTCATTATGCATTGCTATATAACGTAATGCAGTACTATCAATTATACGCCTACCGTACATTATCAAACATATATATTTAACAAATATTTGCAACGTTCACTAATTACACAAAAAGTACCCTCTATCAGGATTTATGTGAATTAAGCAAAATACGAATATGGTGTCAGTGGCGTAGACTTGATTTTAATGATGATTCACAAAAGAATGAATATTTTTATTTGTGTGTTTGTGAACCAACACCAGTATATTTATTTAAAATTTTAGCTTTTGGGATAGCGATTGTCTTTTGTCAGAGTCACAAAGTGAACGACTGTCGCCAATTTGAGAACTTTGGTTTCAAGTGAATACTTACGTGTCTCTATAGAACATCGCTTTCAGGACGTTCGGTGTTTATTTTTTATGTCTCTATGTTACATATTTGCTGATATTAGCTGATGGATGAGGCTTGATGAGTAATGGCTGATTATTCGATGTTAACATCAAAGATATCATTTCTGTATGGTTAATAAGTATGGATTTTAAAAAAAAACCTTCCCTAACTTGGCATATATTGTTTTTCGCTATTATTGAATGTGATCGTAAAGGGGTTAAAACTAGTACTGCCACCTGTAACGAGTGTAATTTAGATATGTTCAGAAGATATTTCCATTTATAAGTAATATTTTCAATCTACATCATGTTGCTGAATAGGGAAATAAAACTATAAGTCACCACCATGTATGTGTCTTTATGTCTCTAATTATCGAAATATACAGTAATGTAAGAACGAAAGAGAAAGTGTGAGTGCAGCGACGTGCGCATATAACAGTATAAAATGAAAAGTTTTTAAGAATAAGTACGAGGTACCTTAGAGAGTACATATTTCGGTAACGAAATTTTCTCAAATATCGAAATAAGAGCTTACAAAATGATTCCGAAAGAATTTAGATAATGGTGCTTCCATCTAGTGTCTAATTATGGTACTATTTATATATATGTGTGTATGTGTGTGTATGTGGTTTCTGGAAAGTAAATATTTAATTTGATTAACTCTTTAGAGTAAGATATTTTATATTTTGCAGATCGTCATTTCTAAGTAAGATGTTATTATTACCTTAAATTTGAAATTATCAAAACATTAACCTTCGTAAAGAAAGAGGTTTTCTTTCTTTGATTATTCTTTTCAAGTTATTCACATAGATCGTTTGGCTTTTCATTATGTGAGATAACTGCAGGAGTAATAACATGTTGTCAAGAGAACGCACTAATAATTGGAAACTCAAGCATGGCCTTGTACTTACATTTATCAAGAGGTGACCAATCGAAATTATTGTATCATCCAACGGTCGCACATGAAAATCTCATATGTTAACCATGCATGTATTATGTAAATCCGAGCAACGAAAATAATTTTTAAGTTTTGTTGAGTTCACACCAGGGTTCTCCGTGAATGCGCTTCATGGTTTGGTTGGACATAAAATTAAAACGTTTAGAAAATATACATGTATACAGAGTGCTGACGCTTTACTTTTCATTACAATGCTAATTCTGCAAGGAAGAAAATTGGGCGAATTTCTCTATGAAACTTATGGTAATTGATTTGAACAGATAAACGTACGTGAAGTTGCGAAACAACTTACATAAAAAACATGCAAAAGAACACGAACACACAGATGAATATAAGAGGTTGATTTTTTGTCTATGATTTTTCTCACTTATGCTCTTTCCTTGCAGTTATGTTTGTTGGTGTACTAACATTAATTAGTTGTGTTTACTGGTGTACTGACTCACTGGTCATTCTTCCTTCTTGTAGTTTTATAGCAGTGATTAATTTACTTATTACACTTACACAGTTTGTACCTTCTCAAGATAATGTTTGTAGTGTACAGTTACTAAATATTTTAAATTTGTTGATTTAAGGAAACTTATAAAACCCTTACAAGTAAAAACATCTACGACAGATTAATTGCGTTCTTTTATGGAAAAAAAGTAGAATAAAAGTTCAGACACTTGATCAAAAATACACGTTGAGATTAAATCTCTAAAACTGTTAAAAAGCTACTGCGTGTTCCTATTACCTCACTGTTGATTGTATAAATTTGCTTCAATTAACAGATTCTACAGTTTGTTCGACATTTATTAAGTTTTGTCAAAGTTTTATCGATGTTGCTGGTGTTAACAAGAATTACGGAAAACGAAAGTGGAATTACTACTCACTTATTTACGTAGCCCTAATTTTTATAATTACGAATACTTTACTTTACTATGAAATAAATTTGGTTTGTCCTTCCTGAACATATATTGAATATAAGATGATGGTTGTTGTTACAGTGTTATCGCCATCCCAATGGCTCAGCAGTAACTCAGCGGACTTACATCGCTAAAAACCGCGTTTTGATCCCTGTGGTGGGCAGAGCACCGATAGCTCGTTGAGTAGCTTTGTGCTTAATTCAAAAACAACAGAACAACTATAGTGTTATCACTTTTAGAAGACGGTTCATCGGCCATCAACGCTTCCTCCTTTACATATTATTTATATATAATTCACATCTCAAATGTTTTACACACTACTAACTAAGACTTGAAAAAGAGATTGTAAAGAATTGAAATTGGAGTCTATTTTAAGTAATTCTGACAACCAGTACTTTGAGTTAAACGTTGAAGTGGCATACCGTCCTATGAGAACGTGTATTTTGTGGTGTAATGGATAAATGAGAGTAAGTTAAATTCGAACTCATTTACTCGCTTCCCGGAAAGATGATCGCACTAAGATATCAAAATATAATCCCAAGGTTCTGATTCTTTGCTGATTGGTTTATTTATACAAAAATTAATAGCATTTTTTTTCTTTTTTGAAGCTTTGATATCGGCATTTTAAGCTCCGAGCGGCAGGTATTGCATCATAAAGAATGGTTAAAATTAACACAGTTACATATAGCTCGGTAAAATAACTTTTTTACTTTCCTTCAAAGACAATGAAATTTCTTCAACCACGTGTTACCTAAACTATGACTTCTTTTTTTCTTTTTGTTATGTTCCCGGAGTCCAAATGGTCTGCAGGAAACTCTTTTATTTTCATTCATTCTTTTCCCGAATTTCTTTACTGCCAAAATTAGGTGAAAATAAAAGTTGTCACTGTTTTTCCAGTTAATGTTTTTTTTTTACTGTTTCCTAATATAAAGGAGAGTAATTATGAAAACAAATTATAATAACAAAATGTTTACGTTATTAAGAGAAACTGGATTGTGCATTTTCTTCTGTTATATAGAACAGTTTACTTTTGTTAAATATGGAAATGTAAAATCGTTCATTATTAATTGATTATGTTGAGACAATTAAAAGAACATCCCCGTACACAAATACACATAATGTGATTTAAACTCACCCATACACTATTATAACATAACTAATTTAAATTCAAATGTCAAAAATTGTTTGCTACGTATTGTTTTTATGTTTTTTAACACAGAAATCTGTCATTCTGAGTGCAGTTATTTCTATTGATTACCAATATTGATTTATTCAATTTAGTAATAAAAATGGAGGACATTTTCCATGCAGAACACAGTATGTATAGATATTTAGTATATGTGGTATATTTAAAATTTCTTAAATATATGTATAATTTTTGCATTTTAAACCCATATTATTTTAAGATTTTCTATCTTATTTGCATTTCTGTACGATTTAATGTTATATTCCAAAACTAATTTTTATCATCACAGCTATACTCAAGGATTGACAGTTTTAAATAAACCTATTTTATTGTATTTTTTCTTGTTCTTTCTTAATCATATTTAATGGTGTTTGTTTTTCACTCATTGTTCCTTTATCTACTATAATAGTTAGTATATATATATATGTGTGTGTGTGTGTGTAAAATATACATTTGTTTTTGAAATTTATTGAACAGATAAATTCATGAATTATAAGAAACACAGTTTCGTCATTAATAGAATGGTGATACCAGTAAGTTTGTTTTATATATTCAATTAGTTTATTTTGCACTGAAATCTTGGAATGAAAATCTCAGAGCTGAACTAGCCCATAACTTGAGCACAGGTTGTCCCAATTGTCTGCACTGATTTTATCTTAATTAACTTTTTACTCAGTCTCTGAGTTTATCGTTGATGGAAAAATACCAACAGAGAAATTTTTAGATGGAATGAAAACTAAAACCACAAAATTTGTCTTTAAGATATTTTTACTTGTTCTTTTTTTCAAATAAATTCGTTTATTTATCCAGTAAAAAACGTAATTAATAAGACAGTAATTCATTTTCAATTAGTTTCACTTATTCACCTTGTAAAGACGTAATTCGAAATTTATCTAACAAAAATATAATTCATGGAACGAAATCAATTTGCAAATACTTTTATTTGTTCATGTAGCAAAGACGTAATTAATTTTAAAGTAGTTTTATTTATTCATCCAGTGAAGAAGTAATTCAGTCCTTCACTGTTTCAGGCGCCCCAATAGCCCAGTCTCTAGAGCGTTTGGCTTTTAACCTAACAGTCGAGGATTCGAGTTCCGGTTCGGGCGACGTATGAGTTTTAAAATTATGGACATCCAATTAAATACAAGTTAATCGCCCCCCAGTGGCTCAGCGGTATGTCAGCGGACTTCCACGCTAAAATCCGGGTTTCAATACCCGTGGTGGGGCAGAGCACAGATAGCCCATTATGTAGCTTTGTTCTTAATTCAAAAACACAACAACTTCACTATTTCATAATACAAGTAGCAAAGATTAAAACAAACCCAATATTAACCTCTATTTTGTGGAAAACATTTTAAGAAAATGTCTTTTGATTCTTTGTTGAATAATTGTATTCGAATTAAAATTATTTATCGAGGAAGGTAGCAAATATAATTCTCGCAAATCGTGAATAATCATGTGACCTTTAGTCTTTTCAGCATAAAGACTCGTGCTCAACTATGAGTTAGGTCAGGAGGCTGTTCCAGGTCCGGAAGGACGAATATTAATGAATTAATAAAACTCATTAGAAAGTCAGTAGATAGAACTAGATCTTACAGGATATGCAAGTTCTGCTCTTTTACTTCTTAATGCGTCTCTTTTCATCGTTATTTAAGACTTAACAATCATCCATCATTGAAATTTTTATTACAGCATTGTTAATTATTAGCCATCTTTATTTAACAGTATTGTATTTATCAAAAAGGATTAAATAGATCTATTTATTTCATAAAAAAACTGTAATAAACCAGTTGATATGGAAAGATTATTGCAAAAGTGTCATTTGATTTTAGGTCCACAGATATCAGATACAGGATATCTGAACAAACTCAAAACGAAAGTATTTTGCGTGGATATATATTATGATTTGGGTTTAGTTACGCATTATATTTTACTTACTGTACTATTTTACTGAAGAACGTATTAATGAAAATGATCAGGAAAAAAAAGAAACACGTAATAAAGCAATGGAAAGTTAATTATTTCGTTCTCAGTCGCATGTTGTTGGTTTTGCGCGGTGTGGGTGTAATATTTTTGTTCCCCCACTTTCCCCCAGTAATTAAAATATTATTATTTAGAAGGTTGCTGATTGGTCACGTGATAGATTTCGGAAATGGCGGGAGATACAACTAAACATTGCGTGTATCTTAAATTGTGGGTCGTTATAAGAGTAACAGTGAATATCTTAGCGTGTGTGATGAGTGTAAAGGCGCTCTTTAATGGCTGCCTTCGTTCTGGCTAGGAGCTTAAAATTAGATATGGTATCTTAACTGTGTATGTCACATCAGCTGACATGGACAACAAGTACCTTAACTTTTTTTAATAGATATCGTAATATCACTGGTTCAGTAATCCTGAGAGTGACCAGAGGATATCACTGAAAGTTTTACGTTGAGTTTTAGTCTCTAAAAACACTAAATAGTAAAATAATTAACAAATAACCTAAGGTAAACGTTTTACTTTTACATAGTATCTACACAGCTTTAAAAAACATTTATGTGGTTTCAAGCTTGACAAAATTATTCGGTTTTAATTCATACGTAAATAATAAACAGTGATTTTTTTCTTCTCTGACTACTTAATCACACATTAAAAAGTGTTAACTGTACGAAAAATTTGTGTTATATGTAACTTATTTTAGAGCTATCCAGTTTTTCTAGGATCATTTAAATTAAACGTTTTTGTGTTATACAAATTTAATTTGGACTTTTTAATCCTATTTTAGACTTTAACATTTATTCCGATTTTAAGATCATTCTAACGATCGTATTAAATGTAAAACATTTTTAAGAATTCGATCAGTGTTTTAATCCTGTTTTCAATAAAATAACCAACTTTTTACAGTTCCTTTTTGTCTTTTCTTTTTTTAATATAACAATATCATAATATCTTTTTCAATGTTCTAAGCTCTAACTGTAGAACTGAGATTATATCAAAACATGTCTTGTATATCAAGTAAATAAAAAACGTATTATTTTATTACTTGCTCACATTTTCAATTTCCGCCCTTTATGTGCAAGTGTTTAGAGATATGTTTCAGGCATTATAAAGATAACTTTCATTCAGTGAAAGCGACATTTTCAACGATTTACTTTATTATGAAATAAAATGTCATAATTAGCAAGAAGTTTCTTATGTCAAAACATGAAAATAACAGTTTACTGGTATATATAACGTCTAACGAATGGTGACATTCTATACTTTAGTCGTGTTTAACGTCTGAGCTAAGGAATGTTGACATTCCATAGTTTAATGACATATAACGTCTAAGCTTACGAATTTTGACACTCTATAGTTTAATGACATATAACGTCTAAGCTAACGAATGTTGACATTCTATAATCAGTGAGCCCCCCAGTGGCTCAGCGGTATGTCTGCGGACTTACACGCTAAAATCCGGCTTTCGATACCCGTGGTAGGCAGAGCACAGATAGCCCATTGTGTAGCTTTGTGCTTAATTCATAACAACAACTACAACTATAATCAGTGATGTCGAGAAACCCACTTGTTGAGAATTTTATATGCAAAAACGGCTCGTTTGGGTTGAGAAAATATTTTACATAGAAGAACGAACAACGTTTCAACCTTCTTCGGTCATCGTCAGGTTCACAAAGAAACTGACCAGAGTGTCGCAATGTAGAGGGCGGGGTTAAATGTTTGAATATATAATTTTATCTATAATATTAATATAGGTATAATGGCGTTCCTTTATATTGGTTTATTTTGGGTTTAAGTTGTTGTATAAGTAAGGCTTCTTTAATTTTGGGTTTGTTTATGTTTATTTCTTTATTTAGTATTTTAGTGTTTTCTATGGTTATGTTGTGTCTATTTGACTCATAGTGTTCGAAAACGTGTGAAGGCGACTTTTTATGTTCTTTGAATCTGGTTTCCATTTTTCTACATGTTTTTCCAATATAGAAGTCGTGGCAGTTATCACATTGTATTTTATAAATAATGTTGGTGTGGTGTTTGTCAGTATAGTTCTTACATAGTATAGACCTCAGTTTTGTGCCTGTTTTTTGAATAAATTTAGTGTTAACTGGAATGTCATATTTTGTTACTAGTTTTTGCCAAATGTTGGTTATTTGTTTGCTGATGTCAGGAATATATGGTATACAGCAGTATATGGTTTCGTGATTTTTTGATTCGTGAGATATATTTACTTTTGTTGGTTGATTTTGCTTTCTGTATAGGTGTGTGCGTATAATGTAAAATATTTTCTCAACCCAAACGAGCCGTTTTTGCATATAAAATTAACATTTTATAGTTTCATCGTATATAACGTCTAAGCTAACGAATGTTGACATTCTATAGTTTAATGACATGTAACGTCTAAGCTAACGAATGTTGACATTCTATTGTTTAATGACATATAACGTCTTAGCTAACGAATGTTGACATTCTATTGTTTAATGACATATAACGTCTTAGCTAACGAATGTTGACATTCTATAGTTTATTATAGTCTATTTTAAAAGACATCGAATAAACCTTGCATAAGAACGTTCTCTACACCATTAACATGCTACATGTTACAAGCAGTTTACATATAACTCGTATGGCTTTTTTCATACATTAACATGACATTTTGTAACAGCTCACGCAGTATATGGTAGGGACTAGTTAAATATTTAAGCACTGTTTAAAAATATCGATCAATTGGAAAAAGGTGTGACATTTTCGACAATTTACATGCATGCTCAGTAGTTTTTGTGTTTTTTTGTTCGTTTGCTAATCACCAGCGGTTGATGGTCAGAATCACGAACCTTTACAAATCAAAAGGCATTTTTACTCTAATGCTCCCCGCTAGTACAGCGGTAAGTCTACGGACTTACAACGTTAGAATCAGGGGTTCGATTCCCCTCGGCGGGCTCAGCAGATAGCCCAATGTGGCTTTGCTATAACAAAAAAACACACTTACTCTAACCCATTATCTTATCAGATCATTATATTAACGCATTTATGAAGTTTGCTCTTTATCTTGCACATTACAAGGTCAGTCTATACATATAAATAAGATGTTTTAGAAATGTGTGTGAGATCTTACTAA
This sequence comes from Carcinoscorpius rotundicauda, assembly GCA_011833715.1. Taxonomy (NCBI): domain Eukaryota; kingdom Metazoa; phylum Arthropoda; class Merostomata; order Xiphosura; family Limulidae; genus Carcinoscorpius; species Carcinoscorpius rotundicauda. Next base: position 18,420,340 of record CM022399.1, on the reverse strand, counting down.
AGTAAACATGTTGATTTTGCAGGTATGACTGAATAGTTTTAAACACGATATTGTACATAAAATATTTATTTCTCAGTAATATATACTTAAACATGGAGGAATACATCGTCTTTCAGGAAAACCAAATTTTTTTCGTTTCATTATTCAATGCCCGTTAACACTACAGGGATTGAAACCCGATTTTTAGTGTTATAAGTCCACAGAATCGCAACTGTGCCACTTGAAGTCTAATTTATTTTTATCCGTATTTTGTATTTATAAACTGTATATAATAATGTAAGTAGTTTTAAACCAGAATTCTTCTGATTCAGTAAACGCTAAATTATTGGAACAGAACTCAATAATTTCTTTAATCCATTAGAGGGTTGTTGTTTTGAATCAAGCACAAAGCTACACAATGGGCTATCTGTGCTCTGCCCACCACGGGTATCGAAACCCGGATTTTAGCATGCAAGTCCGCAGACATACCGCTGAGCCACTGGGGGGCGCCATTAGAGGGAAGTTGGTTTAGTTTTGAATTTCGCGCAAAGCTACACGAGGGCTCTCTGCGCTAGCCGTTCCTAACTTAGCAGTGTAAGACTAAAGGGAAGGTTGTTAGTCTTTACCACTCACCGCCAACTCTTGTAATACCCTGTTACCAACGAATAGTGAGATTGACCGTCACATTATAACGCTTCCATGGCTGAAAGGGAGATCATGTTTAGTGTGATTGGGATTCGAACCCGCGACCCTCAAATTACGAGCCGAACGTTTGAACCACTTGGTCATGTCGGGCCAGAAAAAGTGGCAGAATCTTATCACACAGTGTGGTGACTGAAAAAGTTATAAAACTATTAAGAACAACACCATTATTATTTAAAATATAAGAAATTAAATAAATTTGTGTTTCCTTCAGCCCCACGTGATGTTCTAAAACTAATGATGTGGACCTTAAAAAAGTAAAGATACAAGTATCAAGAAGCATTTTAAAAATTAATGTTGATTAGTTATTAGAATACAGCTGTTTACTACTCGAGTGTTGCTTATTTTAGACGGCAATATTGGAACGAAACTTGACTACTTTTGTTGAAAATTATGAACATTGCCCGATGTTTTCGACTACAGAATAATGTAAAATCATTTTCAATGAAGTTGGTAATAATGAGTAAATATTTAAGTGTGTTTTATTTGAAGTGTGACAACAGACAATGAAAATAATAGCATTTTATTTCAACTTTGGTTTTCGACAATTACTGTTTCTTAAGTACAGGTGTGCCAATAATTTCGGGACTGACATTAGAATCTATAGACCCCACTCGTATGAACCGCGAAAACTAAATAAATACACTGTCAATGAGATCTGATACACCGTATTTATAAAAAGAGTAATTATCCATTTTATGGTGAAGTCTGATGTATTTAAGTGATTATTAATGTCTTAAGATGTTTTTCAGAATTGAATATAATGTCTAATCTTCATAAACATTCAAACGACGAGTTCCTACCAAAGATTTACAGTTGAGATGCACGCTAAATTTTCTGCTACATGCGAGTTTAAGTTAATAGTTATTTGATATCAGTAACTAAATGTTTTTGTCTTTAAACATGAAACTGCGTTTCCAAACATAACAGAAAAAAAATTAAATACAAGGACATAACACATTCATGTAAACATGGGGTATTTGAGTACTGGGTGAAGGGCGTTATCTTATATAAATATGTAATTATTCATGACCATACCATCCAGGCCAGGTGGGTTCAATTCGTAAACTGAGGGTCGCGGGTTCGAATCCCCGTCGCTTCAAACATGCTCGCCCTTTCAGCCGTGGGAGTGTTATAATGTTATAGTCAATCCCACTATTCTTTGGTAAAAGAGTATCCCAAGAGTTGATGGTTGGTGGTAATGACCAGCTGCCTTCCCTCTAGTCTTACACTGCTAAATTAGGAACGACTGGCGGAGATAGCCCTCGTGTAGCTTTGCGCGAAATTCAAAAAACAAACAAACTCACACTATCCACTGATAAACGTTTTCATGCCTGATAAAACTGTCGGTAGGTGGTGCTGTTGTACTCCTTTGAATAAATGACAGGAATATCATTGGTGTAGTATGGCACTCTCTTACAAATGTTCAATGTTCAAAACAATAGAGTAATAATGGAAACCTCAAAATTTATAAGTAACATCTTTGTACAAGATGGAAAAGAATAAATTGGAAAATTGTGTTGACCATTCTACATAAGCAAGCAGGACGTAGCGTTTCGACAGGAAACTAAATGTATGTGATAAACCCTAACAAACACGGATCATGATTTCTTATGTGTATTGAACAGTTAGAGCAAAACATAAATAGTTTTTAATGTTTATCAGTTGCAAATTTAAAGTTGTGTAGGCCTTATATCCCATGTAATTTTACATAGAATAAAATTATCAATGGGTACCCATTAAAACCATGGGCCCTGGGGTTGAGCCCCTTCTAGACCCTATCTAAGTACGGCACTGGCGTTTGCGGGTCAACAATAAAATAGTCGAACTTGTCTATGTAAATATAATAGTACTGTCTGTTGTATGTTCATGTAACTACTTGTCTATGTAAATATAATAGTACTGTCTGTTGTATGTTCATGTAACTATTTATCCAAATTTATGTAACACTACTGTATGTTGTATGTCCATGTAACAACTTATATATATAAATATAACAGTACTTTGAGTTGTATGTGGCCAGGCATGGCCAGGTGTTTAAGGTACTCCACTTGTAATCCGGGGGTCGTGGGTTCGAATCCTTGTCACACTAAACATGCTTACCCTTACAACTGGGCGGACGTTATAATGTGACTGTCAATCTCTCTATTTTTTGGTAAAAGAGTAGGCCCAAGAGTTGGCGGTGGGTGGTGATGACTATCTGTCTTCTCTCTAGTCTTACACTGCTAAATTAGAGACTGCTAGCGCAGATAATCCTGGTGTAACTTTTGCACGATATTTAAAAAATAAACAAAAACAAACAAACTGTTGTATGTTCATGTAACTACTTATCTTTATTTATATAACAGTACTGTCTCTTGTATATTCCCGTAACTACTTATCTATTTAAATGAACAGTAACTACTTAATATGATACCACTGTTTGTTGTATATCCAAGTAACTACTTTTCTATTCGAATATAACAGTACTGTCTGTTGTATGTCCATTAACTACTCATCTATATAAATGAATAACAATATATGTGTTATATTTCCATGTAACTAACTATCTATACAATCATAATGGTACTGTCTGTTGTATGTCCATTATTTCTCCAGATTCACTAAACACTCCCTGTACAGTAATAAACCGTTGTTTGTGGATATCTTTTTCATGTGTTTTGAATGACTAGAATTAAAATGTAAATCGCTGTGGGCATTTGTCAGTGGAAAATTCAAGCGTGTGACGGCTCTACATCCCATGTAATGTTACATAGAATAAAGTTATCAAAGATCCCCCAGTTTCATTACGTGTTTGCTTTTGAATTTCACTCAAAACTACATAAGAGCTATCTGCGTTAGCCGGTCCTAATTTTGCAGTGTAAGACAAGAAGGAAGGCAGCTAGTCATCATCACCAACCGTCAACTCTTGGGCTACTCTTTTACCAACGAATAGTTATATTGACCGTAATATTGTAACGCCCCCACGGTTAAAAGGATGAGCATATTTGGTGTGACGGGGATTCGAATTTTCGACTCTCGGATTACTAATTGAGCGCCTTAGATACCTGGCGATGCCGGGCCAAAAGTTACTTACGTCGTGAATAAATGTTTCTTATTCAGAGAAGTTGCGATTGGAGATTCCAACTGTGTCATCGATACACGTCTTGTAAGTGAGAGGTAAGAGACTACAACACTGCGTAAACTGTTATTTTTTAAGTAACTGTGAAAAAAAAGAATAAAAAAATATGTAATAACTCTTTAACTTATCAGTTCTACCTGTTAAAGAATGATTTTAACACTCTATTATGAAAACATGTACTATGTTCACTGTGGAAAGAGATTTAGAGATATACACAATACGAAAACTATATATTATGAGAATGGTAACCAGTCAACTGTTAACAGTTTAAATTATGCAACAAATTTGTAATAAGTATATACACATTCATATTATTTTGTATAAAGTTACAGAAATAATAATTAAATTTTTCATATGATCATATTGATACCTTTTCGTAAACTGTATGTTACTGTCGCAGTTTAGGCCTACATTTTAATTACTGTATGTTTTAGTTATATAATTTCGGTTATAATTATTCATTATTATTATTACGCTTTTCTCGTGCCTTACATAAAAACTTTTATCAAAAATTATTCTATTTAGTCCAAAACAGATTGTTTAATTTTAATGAACTCGCTTCATTATGTTTTTCTCTGGAAAGTAGAGTTAAATCGATAAAACCATTATATCACTGAATAGACTTGCTTCGTAGCGTTATAATTACTGCTAAATGCCAAGAACTAACACATTAACGGTTGAAAACAGTGATATACGACATACTTTCGTTTTGTTTTACTTCTACTGTGTTCATGACACGAGACAACCTTACTTAGTATTCAATACCGCTGTGTATTTCGTAGCAGTTTTGTGTTGGTAATGTTATTTACAGGTCAGTGGCGTAGAGAAGGTCTGGTAGATTAACTGCGCAGCCTCTTTTCCACTGCTGTCGCTGTCATAACACTTTTACTGATCTGATTTTATGCAACAAAATAATTTCTCATACTCGCTAATCTCTTTGTGTTTTCGCGCCCGCGTCGCGCTAAACATGCTCGCCCTCCCAACCGTGGGGGTGTATAATGTAACGGTCAATCCCACTTTTCGTTGGTAAAAGAGTAGCCCGAGAGTTGGCAGTGGGTGGTGATGACTAGCTGCCTTCCCTCTAGTCTTACACTGCAAAATTAGGGACGGCTAGCACAGATAGCCCTCGAGTAGCTTTGTGCGAATTTCCAAAAAAACAAACAAACAAACTCTTTGTGTTAACCCAAACGTAGTATTAACAGTGCTGAATTAATTAATTATTACACTGTTTATTTTTAAGGAGAAAGATACACAATTAACTATGTGTGCTCTGACCATTAGGGGTATCGAAACCCAATCTTAGCGTTATAAGTCTTCGAAAGTACTACTCATCCACCAAGGGATCAGAGACGCATAGAGACAGTAACAATCAAACTGACTACTTCATGTGGTAGTAAGTACTTATTAACTGGTTAAAAACCTCAATATTACAATCGAGTTGGCAATCAGTTTTAATTATTTGTAATTTTACTTTTTGTGTTGGTTGTATCACATTGATTACTATTCTTTACAATAATAACTGTAATTTTATCATTTCTTTACCACAAAGATTATTTAACAGTGTTAGTTTATGGTTCTGACACTAACCAAAGTTTACCGTACTAGACGAACCAAGATAAACTCGCATCACAGTGTAGTAATTCTTAGTCGGTCATTGGCCTAAAGAACTGAGCTTCCTTTTCCGTTTTGTTTGAAGTTAAGTAAAACGTTACAAAACGGGTTCTTTGTGCTTTACCAACCACGGGTATTGAAACCCAGTTTTTGGAGTTGTAAGTCCGCATGTGTCACTGGGGGGGAAGGTTTTTTTACCGCATCTCAGACACAGAATATTGATTATAATGGTTAATATGCCTGTTTAACTTAATTTTATATTTATTACTTTATTATGATTATTATTCTTCATGTTAAGCTCAGAATAAAGATTTAAGACGAACAAAAATATTTTGGGCTGATTGAACTTCGTGAGATATTATTGGTTGCGGGTATCCATATCCAACTGATATTAAGTAATTTATTTCATTAATTGTAATTAATAAAGTTTCAACATTATATATAATCAGCTTTGCTCATTAATAAATATATACAAGGCCGGATTAATCTCTCGGAGGATGACTATATGTACGTAGGTCGATATGTAGTGTAGAATTACAGATATACAAATAATATTTGCGTGTTGAACATACAAAATTGAGTGAACAATAAAAATACAGCAACACCAGCGGTAAATGTTTATTCATGTACAATACATCTGATCTGTCTGTTTAAAGATTGTAACTTGACGGTAAATGTTTATTCATGTACAATACATCTGATCTGTCTGTTTAAAGATTGTAACTTGACGGTAAATGTTTATTCATGTACAATACATCTGATCTGTCTGTTTAAAGATTGTAACTTGACGGTAAATGTTTATTCATGTACAATACATCTGATCTGTCTGTTTAAAGATTGTAACTTGACGGTAAATGTTTATTCATGTACAATACATCTGATCTGTCTGTTTAAAGATTGTACCTTGACGGTAAATGTTTATTCAGGTACAATACATCTGATCTGTCTGTTTAAAGATTGTAACTTGACGGTAAATGTTTATTCAGGTACAATACATCTGATCTGTCTGTTTAAAGATTGTAACTTGACGGTAAATGTTTATTCAGGTACAATACATCTGATCTGTCTGTTTAAAGATTGTAACTTGACGGTAAATGTTTATTCACGTACAATACATCTGATCTGTCTGTTTAAAGATTGTAACTTGACGGTAAATGTTTATTCATGTACAATACATCTGATCCGTCTGTTTAAAGATTGTAACTTGAGGGTAAATGTTTATTCATGTACAATGCATCTGATCTGTCTGTTTAAAGATTGTTACTTGACGGTAAATGTTTATTCATGTACAATACATCTGATCTGTCTGTTTAAAGATTGTAACTTGACGGTAAATGTTTATTCAGGTACAATACATCTGATCTGTCTGTTTAAAGATTGTAACTTGACGGTAAATGTTTATTCATGTACAATACATCTGATCTGTCTGTTTAAAGATTGTAACTTGACGGTAAATGTTTATTCAGGTACAATACATCTGATCTGTCTGTTTAAAGATTGTAACTTGACGGTAAATGTTTATTCACGTACAATACATCTGATCTGTCTGTTTAAAGATTGTAACTTGAAACTAGTGTAGTCCTGATTGGATCAGGAAACAGAAATTATAAATCCTTGGTTTATTCATCAAAGGCCAAAATACTAAAACAATGAATTTGCTTGGCAGAGAGAATATATTAAGTTTGAATCTATCCAGATTCACCGATGTTTTTTATGCTGAAGAACAGTACAAATTTCTAGAGGCGGCTACATCAAACAACTTGAAATAATATTACTTTGAAGTGCGTGATATAAATCATGTATAAATTCAATATACCTTATGTCAAGCTTTGTTTTAATTTCTGGCAAAGCTACACGAGTGCTATCTGCATTAGTTGTCCCTAATTTAACATTAAAGTCAACACTACCTGGTGCCAACTCTTGGGCTACTGTTTAACCAACAAATAATAGGATTGGTCCTCATGTTGTAATGCTCTTAGAGCCGAGAGAGATAGCGTGCTCAGTGACGGGGATTCAAACTCGAAGCCCACTCTGTCTTTGGAAATATCATATTTAAACCCTGAAAACTAAATTAAACTATAAAATATATCTGTAAACAGCAAAATATTGTTGTAAAAAATAATATTTGTAGTCATGTTCGATTTCTTTGCCCCCTAGTGGCTCAGCGGTATGTCTGCGGACTTACACGCTAAAATCCGGGTTTCGATACCCGTGGTGGGCAGAGCACAGATAGCCCATTGTGTAGCTTTGTGCTTAATTCAAAACAACAACAACAACGATTTCTTTAACGAATATTAGGTTTAACAATCTATTGCATTTGACAAAGTAACTTAGCAAGTGTGTGTAACGGTTTTAGAAACTAAAAAAGATATGCTAGATTTTCTTTTCACATACGAACAAAACTAAAATAATAACAGAAAATTCTCAAAGACAGGTTACTCTACAATTAAACCTTAGATCCATGAAAAGATGCAGTACTCAAACAACGTGTACCATGGAGATTTTCCAAATGTTAAAGTTAAACCTGCTTAGATTAACGTGAATTTCCACTATGAGAAAGATAGCTAGAGACAAAGGGAAGGATATGGTTAGGGATTGGAGAGTTTGGACTGAGTTTATGAAGATCCTTCTTGTCGTTAGGTTTGTAGGGTCTCAGTAGCGATGATTAAGTTTCATTTATATTTATAATGAACGGGCTATCCGATTTCTGAGAAGTCTGAAATTCGTTAACGAAACACAGAATATGTTAGAGCTTTATTATACTGCTCAAAGTTTAGGCCTGAAGATGAAATAGCAGTTTTTTTTCGTTAGTTAAAAAGGGATTTATCGTGCAAGCATTTTAAACGAGATATTTGTGAAGTGAATAACCTGTATTATCTTATCCATTTTTGTGAAGTTCAACACAGTAACACTTTTTCCTTTCTTGCATCCCTCTAGATAGTTAACATAATTATGAAGATTTTCTTTAACTTCAACTTTTTCATAATTGTTATAAAATAAAAATCAACGTTTAGCATATCTTGGGAATAACATTTAATATAAAATTTATTGATTCTAGGACGTACTAACCGTATTTGTAGCCTTGACTTGTATATGGTGCCTAATTTTTAATCTATCAAAAACGGTACATTTTGGTTATCATAAAATAAATGTATTTGTAAATACACGAGGTCTGATCAAAATGTTCTTATACAGGTGTCAGTAGAGAAGCACTGAGCTTCACTGAGGTATGTACAAAGTACGAATGGTGTCCTACCCCATGAACAGACCATTTATCCAGACCCCATACCCGTGTTGTGAAAAACGTGTTCAAAGATATTTCTTGTCCTTGTCGAAATAAAAATGGACAAAAAGAAAAGCCACGTGTTTGCATCAATATTTGTGTGAAAAATGGTTAAAGAGAAACAGAAATCCTCGAAATATTAAGAACTGTCTTTATTGACGACTGTTTAAGTAAGGCTGCTATTTATCAGCGGATAAAACTCTTCCAAGATGACCGGGAATCGGTCAAAAATGGCCCACGTTTTGGGCGACTGTCGACATCATCCACTGATGAAACGGTCGCTAAGGTGAAAGACAGTTAATCAGGTCTTTTGTAAAACGGTCTTAATTCGCTTGAGGGAGAAAGTTAGAAGAAACTGCCGCGAGCTGTGGGAGAATGGTTACTGGTTCCTTCATCATGGTAATGTACCTTCACACACTGGTCACTGGTTTCTTCATCATGGTAATGTACCTTCACACACTGGTCACTGGTTTCTTCATCATGGTAATGTACCTTCACACACTGTCACTGGTTTCTTCATCATGGTAATGTACCTTCACACACTGGTTTCTTCATCATGGTAATGTACCTTCACACACTGGTCACTGGTTTCTTCATCATGATAACGTACCTTCACACGCTGGTCACTGGTTTCTTCATCATGATAACGTACCTTCACACGCTGGTCACTGGTTTCTTCATCATGATAACGTACCTTCATACACTGTCACTGGTTTCTTCATCATGACAACGTACCTTCATACACTGTCACTGGTTTCTTCATCATGATAACGTACCTTCATACACTGTCACTGGTTTCTTCATCATGATAACGTACCTTCACACACTGGTCACTGGTTTCTTCATCATGATAACGTACCTTCATACACTGGTCACTGGTTTCTTTCATCATGATAACGTACGTTCATACACTGTCACTGGTTTCTTCATCATGATAACGTACGTTCATACACTGTCACTGGTTTCTTCATCATGATAACGTACCTTCATACACTGTCACTGGTTTCTTCATCATGATAACGTACCTTCACACACTGGTCACTGGTTTCTTCATCATGACAACGTACCTTCATACACTGTCACTGGTTTCTTCATCATGACAACGTACCTTCATACACTGTCACTGGTTTCTTCATCATGATAACGTACCTTCATACACTGTCACTGGTTTCTTCATCATGATAACGTACCTTCACACACTGGTCACTGGTTTCTTCATCATGACAACGTACCTTCATACACTGTCACTGGTTTCTTCATCATGACAACGTACCTTCATACACTGTCACTGGTTTCTTCATCATGATAACGTACCTACATACACTGTCACTGGTTTCTTCATCATGATAACGTACCTTCACACACTGGTCACTGGTTTCTTCATCATGACAACGTACGTTCACACACTGGTCACTGGTTTCTTCATCATGATAACGTACGTTCACACACTGGTCACTGGTTTCTTCATCATGATAACGTACCTTCACACGCTGGTCACTGGTTTCTTCATCATGATAACGTACCTTCACACGCTGGTCACTGGTTTCTTCATCATGATAACGTACCTTCACACACTGGTCACTGGTTTCTTCATCATGACAACGTACCTTCACACACTGGTCACTGGTTTCTTCATCATGATAACGTACCTTCATACACTGTCACTGGTTTCTTCATCATGATAACGTACCTTCATACACTGTCACTGGTTTCTTCATCATGATAACGTACCTTCATACACTGTCACTGGTTTCTTCATCATGACAACGTACCTTCATACACTGTCACTGGTTTCTTCATCATGACAACGTACGTTCACACACTGTCACTGGTTTCTTCATCATGATAACGTACCTTCACACGCTGGTCACTGGTTTCTTCATCATGATAACGTACCTTCACACGCTGGTCACTGATTTCTTCATCATGATAACGTACCTTCACACACTGGTCACTGGTTTCTTCATCATGACAACGTACCTTCATACACTGTCACTGGTTTCTTCATCATGATAACGTACCTTCATACACTGTCACTGGTTTCTTCATCATGATAACGTACCTTCATACACTGTCACTGGTTTCTTCATCATGATAACGTACCTTCATACACTGTCACTGGTTTCTTCATCATGACAACGTACCTTCATACACTGCTGTGTCTGTTCAAGAATTCTTGGCATGAGAAAAAAAATATTCCGTGATACCACACCCTCTGTATTATCCTGGTCTTGCTCCGAGTGATTTTCTTTCTGTGCCCAGAAATCAAAATTAAGTTGAAAAGAAAGAAGTTTGATGACATTCCAGCAATTCATAACAATGTGAAAGCATAACTTAGCCCCACAATAGCTGAAGACTTTCAGCATTGCTTCCGAAAATGGCAGGAAGGTTGGAACAAGTGTGTATCAGCTGGGGAAGATTACTTTGAAGGTAAAAGCATATAATACTGATGTGTGAACATTATTCCTCGAAATAAAAGAGAAATTTTAGAACTTTTATCACACTTCGTATTGTTAATACACCAAGTCTCAAGCAGAGAACACAAAATTCAAACACCTCCGAGATAATCTATTCAACATTGTACTTATAATCAAATATTTGAAAAATATTATAATCGTACGCACATTTTAGATTCGAAATTACTGGTATAATGATGCATTTTACGACTTTTATGATCATTTAATCATCTTATGTGAGTACTACAAAAGCTCTACAACTGTTACGTGAGAATATACTCAGCTGTTCTTCTTTCAGAGCTTAACTATAACGTCTGATAATAAACCATCTATTTTCCTGTATGGATTCGTGTAACTGAATGAGTTTTATCACTCTCTTAAACCTATCAGAGTACCTCTCGTCGCTACTTTGGACCAAACTTGCTACTCTAATTTTGATTGTAGCTCCACCTACAGGTGCATATAGATCAGTGCAATATAGTTTATATAATCCCTTGCGTATCACATATCTGTCATTGATAAGTTATAAATCATACTTTCTGACTGCAGCTTAAAATCTACACCAATAAATATGAATACGTATGTACAAACTTTTTCACAGATTGTGTTTAAAATTTGACTTGCATGTAGCAGTACTGTTTGGAGGGATCGTAAAGATTTTCAAATCGTGTTAGCTCTCGTGACTATAGGTCATTCCTAGTGTGTGTGTGCGTATATATATCACTTCCAGCAATGTAAAAAAAAAGGAACAGGAGAAGAAAATGAAGTCGCCTGGCACGAGGAAGCAAACAATACCACACATGATTACATCACATGCTGAACCTTTTGATTACAAATTATTGTCTACCTACATAAAATACAATATTACATGCAGAATGTGTGTGGATTATCAATCATATTTCATCATTTTCTAGAAGTTTATTATTATTTTTGACTGACTATTGTGCATATCAATATAAATTGAGACTTCTGTTGCCATACCAACAAAAGAAATATTTCTCGTGCCCATATTTTAATCAATTACAATTTGCGTGTTATTTTGATATTTGAATGCAATATTTTGTTCAGTTAGGCTGTTTGAAGCATGTTCTATTAAAAATATTGTAAATCAGGAGCGTTAATATTTATGTACTAAACATAAGCCCAGAATCTGCAACGTATAATATCTGTTAATTTTATGTGTTGTACCATAAATTTTCACAACTGATATCTTTATGGGCGTTAACGACAACGAGAAATGTTAATCAAAACATCTATGATGCACAAATATATTTTTTTTTCTAATAAAGCTTTTCAAGGTAATTATGCTTGTAAAAATAACATTTAAAATGAGTCATAACAATATCTGGTTTCTGTTTCAAAGAAGGCAATATTATATTTACTCACAATTTTTGTCAAGATATAACGTATAATGAAAATAGACTTGTGCTACTGTGAAAAATATCATACTGGTTAATGAATTATCGACCATGGGTAATATTAAGCAGAGGCCTAATGCGTTGACGTATTCTAATTCTATTGCATAAAAACTAACGATACATAAAAAAGGACCGGGTGTGACCAGTCCTCTATTCTGCTCGAGCTGCATTTCTAAAGGATCAAAGTGAGAAAAATGATGCTATTGAATAAGTTTCTAACTTTTAGCTATATGCATTTTAAAAGTAACAGCCAATTACGTTAATCGTTTGAAAAAACAGACAAAAGCCTTTTAGTTATTTGTGTTGCTTATTTAGGTGTCTTTCACATATTCACTACTTTAAAACCAGAGTTAATTACCATGAACTACAGGTGACTTAAATGTTCCTGACCCGATTATTTAGACCAAAGTTATAGTTGGCCCTAATCCGATGTTTTGACCAATCGTCTCACAAGGTACCGTTTGGATTCGAGAATCTCAAAATCAAAGATGCAAAATCTCTTCATCTAAGAGCTATACTCGTAATATCTTTGATTTCGTCACTGGAAGAACAATACAAGAATGTCAGTGGAACCCGATATATAAAAGACAGAATGCAAGCAATGGAACAAAGTGAAACCACTACTTTGAACGTTTCGTACAATGAAAATACACAGTGGAGCTGTATTAAGATAATGATATCGGTATTTTATGAAATGTTTATCGACGCATGTGCAGTTATACAACCTAGCACTATATGACCAATAACATTTTACAAAGCAGATATAGAAGCTGTTAATTAAGTTAAAAAGTTATATTCTACCCAAAGAACAAAGGACTGACGCTCTGGAGCTTTAATGTCAGAATGCTCAAAAAGGTAAGGATGGCAAATATCCCGTTTCTCGTTGGACGGAATGCCAGTCCATCGTACGTTAAATCCCAGCTGACAGAAAGTGTCTATCTTAAAGCAAGTTTGACTGGAAGAAGCGAGAACCTGGCCGGTCTCGAATTCACAAAATATCCGACCACAAGCAACAAGTTCAAAGAGCAGAGGCACTAAGCCTTGTTCACTGAAGTATTTGAAGCAAATCTTTTAACTGATTTATAAAATCGATTATTTATTTTAAATATACAAGACAGCATAATTAATAAAGAACTATATAAAACTGATGGGCATAACTTACAGATTTCTTTATGAATCTCCACTATATCTAATTAAGTTGGATTGTATTAGAAATTTCGTGCAGAGATATGCAAGGGCTATCTTCAAATAGTTTCCTTAATTTTGAGCTAATAACTAGATATAAGCAGTTGATGAGCAATATCCATCGTCAGATCTTGAATTACTCTTTTATAACTAAATATTGAGATTTGACCGTCACTCTGACAACGCATCCACATCCTTATAATGAGTAACTCGTTTTCTTGTGGCTGCAGGACATGAACTATGAATCTTCAAATTCATAATTCGGAAATTCTTAGTTTGGTTTGTTTTGAATTTCGCGCAAAAGCTACACGGATGAAACTGCGCTAGCCCTACCTAATTTAGCTGTGTAAGGCGAGAGGGAAAATAGCTAGTCCTCACAACTCACCGCAAACTATTGGGCTACTTTTTCACCAACGAATAGTGGGATTGACCGTCACTTTATAATGTCCCCACGGCTGAAAGGGAGAGCATGTTTGGTATGACTGGGATCCTCGGACTACGAATCGAGTGTCTTAACCGGAAATTCTGAGGGTTCATCTCACTAACATACCTGATACATACATGTCTGATACATAGATATGGATACGAAGTATATTAAAATAACCAAACTATAAATAGGTTAAATACGTAATATCAATCTAATTAATAAAATAAGAAATAAAATTACTTTAATTAAAATTCTAAATAATATGTCTAAAGTATTAATGACATATTTTGCTTTACTCACTATCATGTCTCATGTTGAACAAAAACTCAGTCTGACTAACTAATGAATGTTCACTGTAAGTTTATGATCAGTGCTGTAAGTATAGTTACCAGTTTTGTCACCAGGTTTGGCTTCATTCATTTATTTGGTCACTTTTGTTGTTGTTGTTTTGAATTAAGTACAAAGCTAGATAATGAGCTATCTGTGCTCTGCCCACAACGGGTATCGAAACCCGGATTGCAGCGTGTAAGTCCGCAGACATACCGCTGAGCCACTGGGGGGGGGCTATTTGGTCACACCTTTTTTCACAGCTAAGGTGTTTTTGATTAAATGATTATTAACTGAGTTTTAGACTATAGGTTGGTGGCATAACATTTCTGGTCTATTTTAGGACGTTGATTTCGATTAATTATTATGACAAGTCGATAAACGGTAATCATGACGTGCGAAATACGTATATTATAAATGTTTAGGAAACAGAAATTTGTATTCCTCTCACATAATATTTGCTGATAATATAAGTCAAACTGAAGCTTAGAATAAGTAGAATCGAGTTATTCTACGTGATATTCTGTTACAATACGTCCTTATAAAGCGTTCGTTCCATTTCATACCTCATTAACTATGGATAGCTCTTATACTAATGGTATTCGCAGTCTATATATGTTAAATGAAAGTTTAGTAAAATGTAAAAAATAACTACTCAGTTCTTCATATGATATATAAAAGTAACCCGTATTTCTTTACCTCTGGTGTCAGAAGAATGAATGTAGCTCTCTATTCTAGCAAACACAGTAAGTTGAGTTATATTACACAGGCCATTATATGTGATAGTTTATTCTTCAATTTTGATTTGAATCACATAAGAACATCACAGGCTTATTTACATTATGTGTGTTTGATATTACATTATGTAAGCACCTCTACTACGGATAGCTTGAATGAATACATCATAAACATGGTATCGATTTATGACGTGGAGACAGGAACACGTTACAAGAACTGTTTTGTCAGCTCGCAAGGACACGAGATATAAATGTATTGATGGGACATTTGTTCCGATTTTGATGTCTCTAGATATCTTAAACAAGATGCCAGTATAAGACGGGATTTCGAAATCTTTGCTGTAAACGCCGTAAAGCAAAATTACCATATATACGACTGTGTGGTTGTTTTAGGCTTAGTAAAGTAGACTGTTGTATGAATACTGTTGAAAATCAGTTGTGACCAGCCAATCTTTACATTTTGTTCATGTAATTCATACTCTGAGTAGATATCTGGTCAATCACTAATTACACGTTTGACTGTGTACAGTATATGTACAATTCAAGTAAACACATGGACGATGTAGTTAACACGACATCATGTGACCTTTAATGAAAGCCATTTATTATACTTGAAATACACGTGTGTGTCGTTAAATGGTACATGTTTCTTCTATTTTCGTACATACAAAATGGCCAATATTGTAACACTGTTACTGCGTATCTTTACACGTCTCACATTTCTTGTTTATCTTAATATTGTTTTTATTGTCTGTTCATACAGAAATATGCAGTTGGAACAGAATTGTTTGTATAGAGCAATAAGAAAACATTAAAACTACGTTACTATTTTCTATTTACACCATAGATGCATATATACAAATCACAGACAACTCAACAGTAATAAATAATATAAAAAGAACACTTTGACGACTCTTTTTAATTTATGCATATCCATCACTTAAAGTCCATTTTCCCGCTTCGTACACGTGTAACAAATTTTTATATTGTCACACGCAAACTGATGTGGTACTAGGACTAACTCTACGTTGTGCAACTATTTATTTAAATGGTAAAAGTTACAACAGTATCTTCTTTTTTCATAGTTCTATTTTACGTTCAACTGGTCACTTGTAAAATACCACAAAAGAATGCTACAAACATTTACCCACAAATACCGTAAGAAGTATACTTTTACCAATATATCATTTTTATTTCGGGTATCATGAGTGCTTATTAGATGCCTGATTTGCAAAACAACAAACCTGGGAAAGTGAACAAGATTGCTTCAGAGTAGTGGGTTTTCCTTGTCATAACTAAATTAATACAAATTCAGATTTTCTTCCAACCGTTTTGTGAAGTGTACATCTGTGTTTATGTCAAAACTACTGAGGTCTTCGTCCCTAATTTTTACAACTGAGGAGAGAGTTGTCAGCCAGTCAGTAGTGCTCTGTAACAGACCAATCACCCTAAGGGATTGACTGTCACCTTGACAACGCATCCACATCTTTTGTGCTGTTTCGAAGCATACAGTATTATAACATAAAACCAACAACTGCCAGTGTAGTACACACTTCATGTGTTGTAGACGGATGCTGATAGGCCAACAACAGAGTTTAATAAACTGACTGGATTTTGAAAAGTTGCAAGAAACTTGTGTTGGACCAGCTGAGAAGGACCTGTTTGCAATTAAACTGAATTATACTGTGTTTTAACATTTCAATGTGTTATCTCATTAAGATGTGTATACATGTTAAAAATGTATCGCTAATAGATAAAAGTACTCTTCTAAAAGTGGGTTTGTAAAAAACGATAACACACACAGTGAGTCTGTCTTGCTCCCAATGTATTAAAGTCTTTTGGAAAGCAATTTTTCTAACATAAGTGCTCGTAATTATGGAGGTTTTAAAGGCTAAAACGAGTGTTCGATACCCGTGCAGCTTTGTTCTTAACAACAAATAAACAAAAACAGTTACATAAATTACGTGTTAAGTGTAACGAAAGCAGTTAAACCCTTTATTTTATAGCGAAACATTTACCAGCGTAAAATATCGTGATATTTGGCGAGGTTGCGTGAAAATTAACGAAACGTACTGCAGACATTTCGCTTTATATCAACAATATCAAACATATGTAAGCACAGTCATTGGAGCATTCTGTTGTTAGATACACGTTCAAGTTTAATCTTTTTCTAAATATTACAAATAAAGAAATATTGATCAGCTAAAGAGTTATTATTAAGTCAACTGCTGTCGGTAAACATCTCATATTTGTATGCTATTTGTTAATATAAACAAATATTAACCAGTTAAAAAAGAATTCTAAGGCAACTTTTATAAATTGCTATGCTATGAGCTATTTATACTGTGCCCATCTAGATATCGATGTAAATGTAAATTTTGTTAACGGGTTTCTTTCATGATTATTAAATTACATTCAACAAAGTTTTTAATAGCTGAATAAGAAACATTCACGAAACATCATAAAAAGAAATTATAGTAAATATATATATATATATATAAGATGTTTTGTGCAGCATTTATAGACCAATAACTGTTTTTTATAAGTTCCTCATTTATGATGTCAGTCAAGCTACGTCACATAGAAGGTTTGACTGTTTATCGTGACAACTCTTTCTGTTTAAAGCTGAGCCACATATCATACAAAATAACTGATATGACAGAAACTTGACGTGTGACTGATAATTGTAAACATTTCAGCAATTACGTCACATAGTGATAACAATAATATTGACAATTTTGATGAAAACTTGAGCTAAAACTGAAAACTTTGTGTATAAACTATGCATATAAAGTTTTCTATAGCTTTATATTAGAGCTAAAATGTTTTCTTTAACATGTTTATTAGATATTTACTAAAACATACAGTCACGTGAAAAAGTTAAGACACCCTATGAAAGCCTGTGTATTTTTATAACATTTTTGGAAACATAGATTTAATCTCAATTTTAACAATACTGAGATTTTATAGGAATATAACTAAACAATTAAAACTGAAGAAAAGACTTTTCAAGATCTTCCATAAATGTAATTCCAGAAAAATGCATATTCTAACTGAGGAAAAAGTTAGGACACCCTACCTCTTAATAGCTAGTGTTACCCACTTTGGTTGAAATAACTGTTGTGAGAGGCTTCTTGTAGCCATCTACCAGTCTCTGACATCGGTCTGAAAAACGTTTGCCCCACTACTCAATGCAGAATTCTTTCGGTTATAAGATTTTTGAGGGGTTTCTTTCATGTACAACACGATTCAAGTTACCCCACTCGAATTCCATCCCAATGAAATTAAGATCTGAGCTTTGACTCGGCCATTCCAAGACTCTCCATTTCTTAGTTTTAAGTATGTCCTTGGTGGAGATACTGGTATGTTTTGGGTCATTGTCGTATTGCAGGGTCCAGTTCCGCTTCAGCTTTAATTTTCTTACAGATGAACTCACGCGATCCTCAAGCACCCTCTAATACACAGTAAAATTCATGGTGGATTCTATGATTATGAGCTGTCCAGGTTTTGCTGCAGCAAAGCAGCCCTAAACCATGACACTTGCAGCTCCATGCTTCACAGTTGGTATGAGGTTCACTTCCTAGAATGCTGTATTTGGTTTACGTCAAACATGTCTTCTGTTCTGGTGTCCAAATAATTCAATTTTGGACTCATCTGTCCAAAGAACATTATTCCAGAAGTCCTGGTCTTTGTCTATATTCTATCTGGCAAACTTTAGTCTGGCCTTGATGTTTCTCTTAGAGAGCAAAGGTTTCCTTCTTGCACACCTGCCATGCAAGTTAAACTCTTGCAGTCTCTTTCTGATTGTAGAGGTATGCACTTTCACATCAACAGTAACCAGAGTCTGCTGTAGGTCCCGTGATGACATGTTAGGGTGTCTAGAGACCTCTTTCAGCATCTTACGGTCTGCTCTCGGGGTGAACTTGCTTGGACGACCAAATCTGGGCATGTTGGCAGTTGTTTTAAAAGCCTTCTACTTGTTTACTATTTTCCGGACAGTGGAATGGCTGATTTCAAAACATTTTGGAATCTTTTTAAATCCCTTACCAGACTCATAAGCTGCTACAATTTTTATTCTGAAGGCCTTAGACAGTTCTTTTGCTCTCACCGTGGTGCTCACTCTCACTTTAACAGTCAGGAGCACACCAAACTAAATGTCTAAAGTTTAAATAGGATAAGCCTTATTCAAAATGCTGAGTAATGATCTTCTAATTATGTGCATCTGGTGTGATGATACACCTGTGTGGGAGTTGAGCCATTTTAAGTGGGAATAAATGTGAAGGTGCCTTAACTTTTTCCTCAATTAGAATATGCATTTTTCATGAATTACATTTACAAAAGATCTTGAAAAGTCTTTTCTTCATTTTTAATTGTTTGGTTATATTCCTATAATCTCTCAGTATTGTTAAAATTGAAATTAAATCTATATATCCTAGAATGTTACAAAAACACACAGGCTTTCATGAAGTGTCCTAACTTTTTCACATGACTGTAGGAGAACTACTAAATCAGCATTAAACCTTCACACAGGCTTTACAAGTCTTTACTGAAATTTACGTTTTTGTTGTTTAAGGTATGGATTTGAAGAAAGGTTTTATCCGGCTAATTTATATGCACTAGCCTTTGTTTTTATGTATTAAGTAATGTCAGTGGACTCAGCAGATAGCATGACGTGGTTTGGCTATAAGAAAACACACAAACATACATTAAGTAATGATGTACTTTGATTAAATATTTTTGAGTTTCAACTTAAGTTTTGTTTTATTTTTCAACATGAAAATTTGAATCATATGTAATTTAGAATTCTTATATGAACAGAATTGTGAAAATAAGAAATAATAATATTTTAAACTTGGAGAAGTAGTCTTGCTAAAATAATAAAATAATGTTATGATACAGTTGAAATAGTTTGACGAGCTAATAAAAGGGAAGCTCGCATATTTAACGAGTGTATATGTGTAATAAATTTTGCAATCGATTTTTTGGCGATGGCAAATATAATAAAATAGCTTTATAACACTTTTTTTAGGGATGAGGGTCATTCTTGCCATATACTGTAAATTTTATCTCATGCTTTAATAGTTAAATGTTCAGTTGGGTCACAGTTAATTCTTAATGGATCAGCCAAGATGTCCTGTACATCGCTAATTAGGGAATGTACTGTGAAGGAAATAAATGATTTTTTTTAGAAACAAAACGCATATCACATTTTGACATAACATCTCTCCATAAATAGCCTCAGAGGCATGAAGTCAGATGTTGTATTTGGTGTAAGTTGTCGATGACAATTCATGTGTGTGTTTCTTTTATAGCAAAGCTACATAATTCTATCTGCTGTGTCCACCGAGGGCAATCGAGCCCATGATTTTAGCGTTGTAAATCCGAAACTAACCTCTGTCCCAACGGAGGACCGATGATAATTTCTGCCTGGAGATAACTTCAAGACTATTATATAGTGATTACATGCACTACATGTTATATAAAGAAATTATTATAACGATAATTGAAAAATCTAGTGGTATGAAACAATTAAATTATTAAAGACACATGGATCGAAAACAAAGAGACAATTGTTTTATCGTCTAGCTTAGGTCTTTCCCTATAACGATTCATTATGTTATCTATATAATATACTTTTTAATCATTATAATTTCTCATAGGGATATTGTTCTCTACGACATGTGACATTATTCCCAGAAGAATAGTTGCTGAAGAAAACCATACCATATTAATCTTTCATTCAATCAAACGCTGGATATGCTCTACAGAGAAGTAGAGAATACAACACGATGGTTTTCCTCTCATAAACTGTTCTGATGTAAGCAGTTTCAACGAGTTTTAAAAAAGCTATATGTACACAGTATGTGTACGCATAATTAATAAAGTGTAATAATTTTGTTGCAAACCACGTGGAATGCCAAAATCGAAGTAGCGTACATATAATGCTCTAGCCGTCCTTAATTTAGCGGTGTTAGTCATCACCACCCACCGCCAACTCTTGGGTTACTCTTTTACCAACGAATAGTGTAATTAATTATCACATTATAACGTCCTCACGGCTGAAAGGGCGAGCATGTTTGGTGAGACGTGGATTCGAACCCACGACCCTCAGATTACGAGTCAAGTGACTTAACTACCTGGCCATACCAAGCCGTAAGTTTTTAAAGCAGTATGAAGAGCAAGTCAGCGGTCATTAACTGGTTGTTAGTGAAACTGATGTTGGCATCCAAAGAAAACACGACCACTTTGTGGTTCTAATTGATGAAACTGCATATATAGTTCATTGTAAAAACAAGCTTCAAAAGTGGAGAAGTTCTGGAACAGCTTAACTTTAGGAGTGGTTGTTTCTAAAGCACCTTCGAATTGGGAGAAAATACTTCAGAGACAAATCTGAAACTTTCTTTTTTCTTGAACGGCCAGAAAAAAATTATAGAAACATATTCTAAAGATATTTGTACTTAACTGCTAGGATACACATAGTCTACTTTATAAACAGACTCTTAAAGTGTTTGGATGATAACAAGTTTGAATATGGAGATTATAACTTATTATAGAAAGTTTTTACAACTTAGCCCAAATGGTAGAATTATTTTCACTTTTTTCTAATATTTTATAAACAAAAATTTCCAATATTTTTATAATAACACTGCTTGAAACTTGTAAGGATAGAAAGAAAAAGGTATCGTAATTTAAAATGTCATGTCAATATCATGTCAAATACGAATTATAAGAGTATGTTGTCAGTTGTAGGTAACTCTCCAGTTCGATTTTGCACATGTTGCTCAGGTTGTAATTTAAGTTAAGATTTATTAACATCAGCTCTGTTTATTTATGACTTCTTTTCAAAACCTGTTGACCAGTAGTGAATTTAACCTTTCTTCTGGTATACGTCTTTTGAGATAACTTCATAAATCAATTAAATATTCGATATACAAATATTGTGAGTACATGAACACGTGATTGTACGATCTTGAGTAATTTGGATTCAAAGATTCTAAATTCTGAATAGACTCTCAAGCTTTTGTGTTGTTTTTTTCATATATTTTATTTTCATATAACAGGAAATAGGTCATAGCCTTGCTTGTCACAGCATTACCACAACTTGCTAAAGAGGTACGTAAAAATAGTAATTTCTTAAAAATCGTAAAATTTTCAATGTAATTCCAATCTATACATTTGCATTAGAGACGTTTTACTGACCAATAACAGAGCATTTTGTGTTCCACTTTATAATAAAATAATAAACTTATATCATACAGTAATGTATTTTTATAACTATCATGAAAAATGTGGTTAAGAAAAGTTTTAAGGTAAAAGTGTATGTACATATATAAATATATATATTTTAGAGAATATTAATACTGATAGTTAAGTAAACTAAAACCATATCAAAAGAAATAACTGCATTAAAAATAGCAACTCCGAACCTCTGACTAATTATATTAGTTTGTTATAATAAAAAACTAAGAAAAACGTTGCACTAATTGAAAGGATCTCGTGGTACAAGCTACCATGTGGGATATAAAATCTACCCAGGGTTTTGGAAGTGATTAAGAATGTAGGACCCATATTAAAGTGGAGATACACCGTCTATCAGTTTTGACCTCCATTTGCCATTCTCACATAAAAAAATAAAATAAAGTGAAGGAATAGCAATGGAAATTAAAATATATAGAAATAGAAGTTAGGAGAGTGAGATGTGGGTGTTCAAACCCACAGCGTCCCACATCTATACCACCCTTCACTGTCCGAAGGAAACTGTGGGAAGTTGATTACTTTCCAAAGTGAAAAAGAAGAAAAAATAAATTGAAAAATTAAAATAAGGTAGTACCATTTGGAGGTAAGTTAAATAAACTTATCTCTTAAAGTTAGTGTTTCAGCCCTCATAATGGTAAAAGGGCACTGATTAGTAGGCCCGGTAAACAAATCATACTAGTGTGAAGAATCACATCCAGTTGTCTGAATTAACCAGTACAATTCCCAACCGCCACCCTTTAAGTCCAGTGTGACTACCATGCTTTAAACAAGTCTTTATATGCGGTAAGGTGTACATCCTCATAAAATAGTGCCATATTGTTAAATGACATTATTCTCACTTGAAAATTGTTATTTCAAAATTTGAGTAATAATTCGTTTACTGGGCTACAAATTAGTGCTTTCTACCATAATGGGAGCTGGAATGCTAACTTCAAGAGGTAAATTTTTAACTTACTTACCCCCAAATTGTAAACCTTATTTTTATCTTTCGATGTATTTTTTCTTTTTTCATCTTTACTTTGGAGGGCAGTCACTTTCCCACAATTGTTTGCAGACAGTAAAGGGCGACATAGATGTGGGGCGTTGTGGACTTGAGCTTCCACATCTCACTCTCCTAACTTCTATTTCTATATCTATTATTTTAATTTCAATTGCTATTCCTTTACTTTATTTTATTTCTTTATGTGAGACTGGCAAATGGAGGTTAAGACTGATAAGTGGTGTATCCCTACCACATGTGGATCCTACTTTCGCTGCTACCTCCAAAACTAGGTTACATTTCCTATCCCACATCATTGCCTGTACCCTGGGATCCTTTCAATAAGTGCAGCGTTTTTGTATTTTATTTTTGTTTCGGCTTTTCTTTTATTATAACATATATCATGTTTATATCATAAGCATATATGAATACGTATATATATATATATAATGCATTTAACATTGTTATTTTAATTTGCACATTTGTATTTTACTTTAACAAGTGTAAAAATCTAGGAGTTCAAACTATAATATCACGAAAATGTTAGGAGTAAAAGAAGTAATGATGCTGTATTATTTTGTATTAGAGGTGGTTATTGGGTGGTACAGAAAAGGGAAATCACTACAATATAAAACAGTAGGTTGAATATATGAGTTCTGATGATATCTTAGAAAAAAAGACACGTTGCTTCATATTGTTATAATACATAGTTATTTGAAAGTCAATGATGATTACTTAACAAACAGTAACGGAAATACTATTTTTAATACCAAAGAATATTTGTTACCGAAAGTTGGTGAAAGTTCCTGTGTTTCTAAGACTTAAAAGTGTAATCAAAGGAGTCGCGGCACTCCAAATGGCAGGCTTAATAAAAAACAGCTGTAGTACTGCTGTTAGCCGCTGCTATATTAGGCTGTCATATAAAGACACTCCGTATGTATACACACGTAATAGTTCATTATTTATATGAATAGAATATGACAAAGTGAGAGACATAATCTCCAATGTTTAACTGTTTGTTTGTTTTTGAATCTTGCACAAAGCTATACGAGGGCTATTGCACTAGTCGTCCCTAATTTAGCAATGTGAGACTAAAAGGAAGACAGCTTGTCATCACCACCCACCGCCAACTCTTGGGTTACTCTTTTACCGATGAATAGTGGGATTCATACAGAATTTTTGGTTTGGCCTATTGAATTTAGGAGGACTAGGAATACTCAAACATACCAGTTTTAGATTTAAGGCCTAATAATTATGCCTAAACAAAGTATGGGTTAACGAAACTTTTCTTTGAAGTTTACGAATCGATATCCCCGTTCCACTAAACATGCTCGCTCTTTCAGCCGTGAGAGTGTTATAATGCAACGATCAATCCCACTATTCGTTGGTAAAAAAGTAGCCCAAGAGTTGGCGGTGCGTAGTGATGACTAGCCACTTTCCCTCTAGTCTTACACTGCTAAATTAGGAACAGCTAGTGCAGATAGCGCTCGTCTAGCTTTGCGCGAAATTCAAAACCAAAATCAAAAGAACCAATAACTTCCTACAGATCAAATAATAATTATCATTATTTGTAGAGGCCTGGCATGGCCGAGCGCGTTAAGGCGTGCACTCGTAATCCGAGGGTCGCGGGTTCGCGCCCGCGTCGCGCTAAACATGCTCACCCTCCCAGCCGTGGGGGTGTATAATGTGACGGTCAATCCCACTATTCGTTGGTAAAAGAGCAGCCCAATAGTTGGCGGTGGGTGGTGATGACTAGCTGCCTTCCCTCTAGTCTTACACTGCTAAATTAGGGACGGCTAGCACAGATAGCCCTCGAGTAGCTTTGTGCGAAATTCCAAAACAAACAAACATTATTTGTAAAAATATATATATCAACAAACTGAGTCTCAGTCTTGCAAGATGAAATTCATTTTAATCTTGGTTACAAGATTTTTTGTTATTAACATTAAATGGACTCTGCAGTTTTATTTTGAGTTTAATTACTGATAAAGCATATTTGATTACAATTTACAGCTCTTAAAGTGAAAACTAATATTCTGTTTCTTTCGAATTATGCACAAAGCTTCACAATGGGTTATCTCTGTTCTGCCCAACACGGGTATCAAAACCCGATTTCTAGCAGTGTGAGTCCGCAAATATATTGCTGTGCCACTGGGTTTCAAGAACTAATCTTATTTACTGTAAAAGCTGTAAACTGTAATAAAATACATTTACACAGTACCGCTTGTTTTCTTACTGTTAAATTAGACTTATGTGTTATGCTAAAGAGAACAAACATTCAAAGTTTGAAATCGCACAGTATTCTTTACGTGAAATATACACACAAACCTTGTGAAGCACAAAAACAACACATGATATTGTATGAAATGAAACGAAATTGGTTTAATTTTCAATAAATTATGTTTCTTGTGATTTTGTGATTATGTTCAGCGTTTCTAAATATAAAATATAAAATATAAACATGTTCCAGCATGCAATTACTACTTAAATACTAACACAAATGACATCATGAAAACCTCTTGTATTTAACCACTCCTTTACAAAAGGCCATGTTTTATGGTGTAGACTACAATGTATTCCTGTAATAAAGTAAACCGTCCTTTTAGTAGGTTTAATACTTAGAAAGAAACTGAACTTTCATCAACAATGTTTATAAAAACAATAACTGCTGTTAAATAAGCCTGAAAGATAATTTGGTGCACTTGTAGTAGGCACGCACAACTTATCCTTTTATTTTAAAGGAATAAAGTTGTTGTTATTGGAACTGCAGTTTGATGTACATTCTTATAAAATGTGTATTAAGGTGATAATACTTGAGCTTTTAGTGTTCTTAAAACTCGTGTATTCATAATAGCAGTATTCATGAATCATGTCTTACCACCGATAATTAATGTTGAACCCAAGTGATCCAGTAAATAATGTTGAAAAGTAAGAATATTGAAGGAAACAGAAACCGACAAATGCGATCGATCGATCTGGCAAGTTCTTCCGAGACGACAGGTAGCATTCTGAAAAAGTTTATCGAATCGTCGCCGTCATGGTCGTCGGTTCCATCGTCCTCTGTCGTGTCTGTAATATCTTGCACTTTCAGAGTGTTTTTATGAATCGGACAAGTCTTATTTAGTCTGGACAGTCGTCCAGCTGAGTTACGTTGTTGATGAACCAACTGAAACAGATAATGAACCAATTCATATACAAATATTATCAAATCTGTGTTTTTCGCACTAGTTTGATTTGATCAGCTTATTAGTACAGGCAAGCTCATTCTTATCTTCTGATTTCCTATTACTATTACTATTATTAGCATTATCATTATTTGTAGACTATCATAAATTTAATACCAAATATACCTGTTCTTCAACCACAAAAATACTTGCCTTTAGTTTCGGGTTCTGTTAAAATTTACAGAATGTTAATGTTAACTGTATATATACAAATATATATATGTGGCCGAAATAAATTAACTTAATCAAATACGGACGAAAATATATAAAATATATAACATTTGATACTAAAGTGCAAAAGTGATTTTAAAAGTATTTCGTTATTCTGAGAAAAGAAGTCCAGATGGAAATCCTAAACCAACGTAACGAGGATGGCTCTCACTGTGACCACAACAATATTTATAGTCTTCGACGTAAATCGAGTCCTTGATTTTAGTGTTGTAAATCCACATACTTACTGCTGTCCTAGCAGAAAACAGCGTGAAGGATCTTACATGAAGTTTAACAAAACATACTGAAATGGAATTGAAAATTGGTATGAAGTTGAATCTGTTATCTGATTGATCACTTTGAGTTACCCCTAATTCGGGAAAATCCACCTGTCATCAGTTAAGTAGTTAAGAAGTGATTTTATTTCATCAAAAATGATGGAGGACAAGAAAAAAGTTGCGCCCTTTCTTCTGCCAGCTGATATGATAAGGTAGAAGCGATAAGAGATTATAATGAATTTGTAGGAGACGAACTCTTATCGGTATCTTTGGACAAGATTAAAGTGATGGAGTTTACATTATATGTGTGATATATGATGAGGGATCGCATTATAAAATCTCTAAATACAACATAAATAGAGATTCCCTGTGATGAAGGAAGTACAACTCATAACGCCATACATGTGATATATGTCCCACCATTATAAAAAACCTATTTTACTCAATATGTCAGAGCTACTGATGAAAGGCGATGTTACTCTAAACTGGCACAACTCAATGACAAATGGTAAATGGAATAATAGATTGTATACTAAACATAATTTAAACTGAATAATTCAAGAGAAGAAATTAGTATCCTCATTTGCACACATAATTCAAATATTATCTCAATATGGTGAATAAAAGTCAATTGCAGGTGTCATATGTATGAAGCACAACTGTTAAAACTGGTGTTCCCAGATTAAACCTAATCAATATTCGTTTTTACGTAATCGGTTAATCGTATATTTTCCTTGCATACTTATATTGTATGTGTACATGTTGAAATATAATAAAGGTTTAACACCATACGTGAATGTTTTGTGCGTATATATTCATATGCATATAAGTCTTAAAATTATTTTTAAAAGTATATTATCGTTTCCAGTCGTATTCTCGAAGTTAAAACGAAAATTGTCTGGAGTGTTATCAGACATTACACGCTATGACTTAAAGTTGACAACTAAGATCTAGACAACGAGAATTAATTGTATAGAAAACTACGCATAGCGATTGTTGAAAGAGATAAAATAGAATGTTGTAGGTCAAATGATCACGAAATTGTCGACAGTGATATACAGGAGATGGACAAAAAAGTGTTACCCCTCCGAAAATGTTGTTAATTTGTTACACATTGTATTAAATAACAGAAAAACATATAAACATGTATGTTTTTAGAACTTACTAGACAAGATATTTTTTAAATATGATCTCAATATCCTAAATTTAAAAATTTCAAAAATACCTGAATTTTCCTAATTTATTTATATTTTCTCATAAAGAGTGTTGTGCACCTGTTGTAGGTTTCCTGAATCTTATTTCTATCGAACGTAAAAATGAAACTCGAAATAACAAAAAACAGTTTCACTAGTAAATATTTAGTCAGAATTTTCTTGGATTTCAGAAATGCTTCACATCGATATGTTATACTTTCAGTGAGATTGTACAGATGCTTCTGACCGACAGAGTGCCATCTTTCTTTGATTACTTCAAGCAGTTTATATTCAGTATTTTGTTGGCAATCTTTAGTTAATCGGTTTAACTCAACCCATAAATTTTCAAACCGAATGATACCAGGTGATTGACCTGGGCATTCTATAACATGTATAAGATATATTTTAATGACTTCACATCTACAGAGAAACTTGTTTAATAATTTTGTAGGCTCATTGGAATGTGAATGTCTGAGCTACATGTGCACAACATCCTTTATGAGAATATTTGAGCCCGGCATGGCCAAGCGTGTTAAGGCATTCGACTCGCAATCCGAGGGTCGCGGGTTCGAATCCCAGTCACATCAAACATGCTTGCCCTTTCAGACGTAAGGGAGTTATATAGTGACGCTCAATCCCACTATTCGTTGGTAAAAGAGTAGCCCAAGAGTTGGCGGTGGGTAGTGATACCAAGCTTCCTTCCCTCTAGTCTTACACTGCTAAATTAGGGACGGCTAGAACAGATAGCCCTCGAGTAGCTTGTGCGAAATTCAAAACAAACAAACAAATAAGAATATTTAAATAAAATTATAAAAAGTTCAGGTATTTACGAAAGCCAGAGTTAGAATTAGGATTTGAGATCATACATGAACGGATCTCGTTGAGTGCATTCTGAAAATATATAGTTTTACATATTTTTCTGTTACCTAATAAAATATATAACAAATTAACAACCTTTTCAAAGGAAGGCCACTTTTTTGCCTTCCTCCTGCTCATATTTTAATATATATACTATTGTCGATAAACGTTTCAGACAATGTTCTTCTTCAGGAATAACTCAATTAACTACTTATTTCTACTGTAATATATATAGTGGTGTATGTTAGCATAAATGTATATATATGTATTGCAAAGTAGAATATCAAAGTACCACGTGTTCGCTAAATATTCACTCAATTTCATAATATTGTGCATTCGACATGGTTATTTGAAATAATTTTGCGATAATTTCAGCGTTAAATAAAGTAACCGATCGTTGGCAAAGCTTTTGCGTTAGAGCTATATAGGCTGATATGGTTGAGATATATTCTACCTTGCGATATCACAGTTAAATAAAATAACCGGTAAGTAACAGAACTTTTGTGATAGAGATGATTAAACACAAACAACGCTATTTTTAATATGTGTGTACCATTACATGAGGTTATCTGTTCACTAGTTACGGGCGTGGCCAAACTGAGGCTCTTTGACATTTAATGTGCAGCTCGTGGAAACGTGCTGGCTAAGCTCCTTTTTGCATCACAATTAATATAAAAGGTAAATAAAAAAATTTCAAGCTTTATAATTACCTACCGAGTACAAACTGAGAGTCCACTGGATTAAAACATAAGTTTATTGTTTATGGTGAGTAAATATACTTAATAATTTAAATCCTAATTTTAATGCTAGATTTGAATCAGGGATTAAAGAAATTTCGGGTCAGCAAGGATTACAGAGGAATTTTATTGAAGTAATCATACAAGCCGGTACTGACAATATTAGTTTTAGTGGGCATGGCTTGCGATTACGTCATTGTGGGGTGTGTGGCTGTGTTGCTGGCACTGATTCTAATGAAGTGTTAGTGCGATACTGGGCGTGTTGAAGCTTATTGTTTTTTTTCACTTTAGTTTTTTTAGAAGTATCTGTGAAAATTTTGTGAAAGAAAAGGGTGTATCAAATTGTAAGAAACGAAAAAATGAAGATGAAAACAGAAAAATTAAATTAAGCCCTATTGGAAGGAAGGTTTTTGCATTCACCGCTAAAGGAGGTAAACCTTTGTGTCTTATCTGGAATGTGTTACTCAGTCATTACAAAGTCAGTAACTTGAAACAACATTATAAAACAAATCATAAAAAACTTTTCGTCTGACTATCCACCTAAATCAGAATTATTGAAAAACGAGTTAACCATGTTAAAATCATCAAACCGTTCAGTAAGGAAATTGATTCAACGACAGAAGCCAGTTTTGTTATATCATGGAATATTGCTCGTGCTAAACGCCCATATTCTTATGGTGAACTTATTAAGAAAAATATGGTTGAAATTGTTGCAGTACAAATAACAAAACTTTAGCGACTAATAATACACACACCAGCTTCACGCCACACTACGGAGAGACGTATCTCCCAAATCAGTGTAAAATGATTTAAAGAATTTCCTTGCATTCAGCTTAGCCATTGACGAATCTAAAGACATACAAAGCAACCCACAACTGGCGGTATTTGTTCGTAATGTTTCCTCTGATGTAACTGTGAAAGAAGAGACGTTGGACTTTGTGGCACTAAGAAAAACAACTCGTGGTGTTGACATTAAAAATGCCTTTGACAGAGCTTTAACAAATTCTGATATTTCACTGGATAAACTCATCAGTGTTGCAACAGATGGAGCGCCTGCAATGGTGGAGAAAACTCAGGATTAATTACACTTATGAAGAGTGATTCCAGTTGTCCAGAGTTTCTCTCTGTTCATTGCATTATTCATCGTGAACACCTGGCAGCCAGATACTTCAAGTATGAAGAAGTTATGAAATTTGTTCTTGAAATTGTCAATTTCATACCAGTGATGTCTCTCTTTACGGCATTGTGCGGTGGCTGTCAACCGGCAATGTCTTAAACAGGTTTGTTGATCTGTTTAAGCCTATTACTACTTTTCTTGAAGAAAAGAAAATATTCTATCCTCAACTGGGAAATGATGAATGGAAGCAAGATCTCATGTTCCTCACTTATATAATGAATCATCTACAGACTCTCAATCTGGCATTCCAAAGATTGTTTCTGATCTTACTCAGACAACTGTCAGATTTCAGAATAAAATAAGTCTTTTTCAAAAAAGACACATTGTAAATAAACTTCAGTTACTTTCCCATTCTCTAAAGGAGAGTAAATACATTTCCTGATATTGAAATAAAGACCACAAACTGGAAGAATAGAAAGATAAACTACAAGGACTGCTTGATAAGTTCCAAGACAGGTTTGAAGACTTGCAGAAGCTTAAACCCTGCTTTACCTTTCTTGTAAATCCGTTCATGGTTGGTGTGATCAATGATGGTTGTCCAATTCTCGAACCTCTGGTTACAGAATCATCTGCTGTGTAAATGAAACTAATAGAACTACAGGAGGACCTGGGTCTAAAGATGATCCACAAATCACATTCTATAATTGAATTCTGGAAACAAGTTCCAGAAATAAAATATCCTGAACTAAAGAAAACCAGTGTGCGACTCATCTCAATTTTCAGTATAACATACTGCTGTGAATTACTGTACTCTGTAATGAAGTTTGTGAAGTCTAAGCTTTGGGCAATCCTTACAGATCAACACCTGACGGAGCTAATTTGTACAGCCTTGACAACATATCAGCCAGAATTTCAACGACTCATAACCCAGATGTAAACTTACAAGATGTATACTAGCAGTAAACAGCAGCCTGATGATTGTATCAATGTCTGTTTGTGTCGGACAAATATTATGATAAGACTAAAATTTTGTAAGGTGATGTTTGATTAAAATAACTCTAATTTTATTGTTTTAAACATTTTCCTCCATGTTTTAACCAGATATTTACAAAGACAAATAAATATCATTAAAGATATCTCTTCTTACCCCTTTTATTTTTATTTTTGACTGTCTCATTTAATGTTAATAAAATGCAAACTTGCATATTTTTTTAAAATGTTTCCTTAGTTCATTAACATGTTAAATACACTCAGTATTGTTAAGACAATAATCAGCCAGGATTTTGAAAACATTTGTTGTATATATGTGTGTATTTTGTGATTATTGAAACTAATACAAATTAACAGTTTAAAAACTACATACAGGAATAAATATTATTACGTACAAGTATTTCTTAATGTTTACATAAAATTTATGTAACAAAGTGTACATGTAACAATAAAAACATGAGTGTAATATTTGTTCATGCGACTCACAAATACCTGTTCATTGCCGGTAAAGCGGCAAATCTACAGATTTATATGCAAAATCAACAATTCGATTCTCTTCGGTGGACTCAGCAGATAACCCGATGTGGCTTTGCTAAAAAAACACACACTCAAATATGTGAAGTTTATCGTACGTGTTTCTTATGTTATGCAAGTTTGGCTACCCCTGACTTATTACTTTGAACATGACCACGTTTCTCTTCGCTTCTTCTTTGTGGGTACTTGAGTATGTTGAATATTTTAAATACCCATGAGGGTCAGGTGCACACGACTTCTTCCTTCATCCCCAACTTTCATGTCGGCTACTACTATGTTGTTGTTGTAATGCTTTAGGGCCAGAGTGACCTACACTACTCCGGTCCTTCTCAAGGCAATGTCCATGTATTGTCTTCAGTTGCTCTTTTTTATTTTTTAAATGTATATACATTTCCTTTTTCCATACATATTTATCGGAAAATAGAATAGTAATAATAATAAGCAAGTAAATAAAAAGAAAGGAAAAGAGAGAAAAACAACAGAAAAGAAATAATACTAGTTTTAAGCGTCTGGTGGATGTTGGCCAGCTTGATTTATGTTATACGAGAGAACTTAGAACCAGTTTCATCATGTACATGATATCTGTCGAGATCACAAATTAAATCACTTTTATGCCAATTCTTATTAAAATAATTTAGTGCATTATGTAAGTCTTACAGATATTGACTCTATGTTTGCACATTTGTGCATAAATATGAATGAAGCACTGAGTTGTATGTTATAGGCTGAAGTTAAGATTGAATTTTATATTTTTGTAGTTTGTGTAATTGATTTTGTGTGATGTTTATCCAGGCAGGAGATGCGTATTCTATTATAGGTCTAATATATGTTTTGTAGATTTTTATTATATTATCAGGTAATGTACCTTGATTACTACTTGAAAGACTTTTTGCATAATTTGCTCTTTTTCCAGATTCCAGACAGGATATTGTTAGTATGCTGTATCCACATTAATTTGGTATCATTAGTTAATCCTAAAAAAAGCGATCCGTTCATGTATAACTTTAGTGGATTTTTTTTTCAGTTTATTTAATCTGCTGAATAGTATTACTTTCGTTTACGGAATATTTATTTTTATTTTATATTTCTGGCAGTATTCTTTTAAATTATTCAGGACTGGTTGGAGGTTTGTTGCTGTTATTGAAGGAGTGGGGGCACTTTTCCAGACCGCTACATCGTCAGCAAATTGTGATGCAAAGCCTAAATTTTGGTTCGACAGTGGTATATTACTCACATACATGATAAATAAGATAGGGCTAAGTACCTCTCTCTGTGGGTCTCCTGCCTTAGGTGAAAAGGACCTTGAGTGGGCCCCATTCAAATATAAGTATATTTCTGTTCTCCAGAAAGTTGGATAGCAAGCGAATAATTCCCTGGGGTAAATCCATTTCCGTTAACCAGTGGCGTAATCCATTATGCCACACCGTATCAAGTACTTTCTCAATGTTGAGAAAGCAAGCTACAGTGCATTCGTTTTTATTGAATCTGTCTGTAATTGATTCTGTTAGTCGAATTAGGTGGTCTGTAGTTTGTCTGTATTTTTTAAATCCGTTTTGAATTTCGGGTAATTTTTAGTTGACTTCTAAGTATATAGTAAGACGATTACTAACTATTCTTTCTAAAATTTTGCCAATACAACTGGTTAGGCTAATTGGGCGGTAATTGTTTGGTTTATTTGCTGGCTTTCCTTCTTTCTGGAACATTAATATTACCGCTTCCTTTCAAGAAACAGTGATGTATCCAGCTAATTATGATAAGTTAAATAAGGCTGTCAGATGTTCATATGATTTTTGAGTACCATGTTGCAGGAGAAGAGCTTGTACATTATCTTCTCCACGAGGTTCGTTTTTGTGTTTTTGATAGCTGTTAGTACTTTTATTAGTTGATGAGTGCTCCAGTCTATTGTTTTCTCTGGCTTTATTAATATGTTTACTGAGAATTTTGGCATGTATGTGGTTTTGTTATGTTCAACAAAGTTATTGACTTTATTATAGCAGTATCTGTTCATGTATGGTTCATGGTATGTTTTGTAGATAGTATTTAAACATATCTGCTTTTTCTAGAGTAGTGTAAGTTGCTTTTTTATGTAATTCGAGTGGTTGGTACTCTTTGTTTGTTTTTCCTGTATTAGTATATCTTTTCAAGTGTGTCCAGAATTGTTTTGGATCTGTTTTGTGATTTAATTGTGAGCAGATGCCCCAACTGTCTTGTTTTTGTTGTCGAATTTGATGTCTTACTTTATTTCGTATAGTTTTGAACATGACTAGTTTTGTTTTTGAATTTCGCGCAAAGCTACTTGAGGACTATCTGCGCTAGTCGTCCCTAACTTAGCAGTGTAAGGCTAGAGGGAAGGCAGCTAATCATCATCACCAACCGCCAACTTTTGGGCTGCTCTTTTAACAACGAATAGTGGGATTGACCGTCAAATTATAACGCCCTCACGGCTGAAAAAGCGAGCATGTTTGGTGCGATAAGGATGCGAGCCCGCGATTCTCAGAGTCGCAGACTTTAACCCACCTGGCTATGCCAGACCATGACCAGTTGTGAAACACGACCTTTATTTCTTTCATATCAGTATATGATCCTAGGATAATACATTCTCACCAATATAACCAAACCTCGTATTCATTGTATTACAACGTGTTTTTAATGAATGTGAATAATCTTGGTACTACCATATAAATTGTTCCAAAGATATAGTCTATCAGATTGTTTATCGCCAATAGACGTCTCTGAGTTTATAATTGTAAAGAATGACAATTATATATTTATTTTAATATCGATATTTGTATCGGTTAAATATATATTTATAAATGCATGTAACTTATATTGTTAAATACGTATTGTAAAATTTCCGCCTATTCACTAAATTTGTAGAAGATTCTCGAGTGTAAGAATCAATAACTTATGTTTTACGAAAGCATTAGCGTATCGTCAGTACCGTTGTTGCAATAAAATTTTGAAAATCTCGCCTAACGATTATAAAAGATAACCATCACAGCACGCAAACAGACAGTAAATAATGTTCGTTTGCTACAGTTTGTATATTATAAGCCTCGGAAACTGTAATTATAAGGTACACGTATTAATCGGGAAACTACAGATATTTGATCAGCAACTTTTGTAGATTTCGAAAATTACAAACCATGTAACTTTAGCGGATTAACTACTGAAATTAGTATTCCTGTGAAAACTTTGTATAACTTCGGCTTTTGAAATTTCACGTATAACCAGAGAAATAGAGAGAGAGAGAGAGAGATTGGTAACCGTAAAGTGAATTGTACCGAAATCAACTCGAACTTTATTCTAATCATCAATAAAGTATTAAGTCCCAGACCACGTAAAATACTCAGTATCGTTTGTGAAACTTTTGTATATAAATCATTATTTGTAATAACCATTCCTACAAATTGTATTATTGTTAGTATTTTAAAATAATTTTGTGTTACGAAAGAAAACTGTGTGTATAAACCTTGTTGGCAAATATCAAAAATTCGATATATCCTCACTTTTAATTGACTTCTTAATTTGAATTACATTTAACTCGATTTCAGGCAGCTCGAAATTGTAACACGTAACATAATAAATCGGAGAGTCGTTTGAAATAAATTACAGAACGTAAGATAATATATGTGTTGTTATATAATTGCTTTAAGTATTAGGTACAGATCCACCTATCTTGCAGATAGTCTATCGTGTAAAGTGTGTGCTTTTCGTATAGCAAAGCCACAAAGGGTTATCTGCTCAGCCCACCGAGGGGAATCGAACCGCTGATTTTAGCGTCGTAAATCCGGAGACATACCGCTGAACTAGCGTGGGACTCCATCGTGGGACTTTGCACTAGAAATCAACAACTCATCTCTTTTAGGGTGTGTCATTTCACAATTCCAACTAAACTATTATTACTTCGACAGTTATTCGTGAAACGTAATTAATTAACTTTTTAATATACACATAAGTTCACTTGTAACAAGAAACAAGATAGCATAGCATAGGGACACATTCCTTAATAATCAGTAGATGGCCAAATTTCTAACTTATATCACTTAAAAGTTTGATTGCCAATAATCAATCAAAAATTAAAAAAAGGTTTTCAAATCCAAATAGAGAAGTATCACAAAACGATTCGTTTCTTATAATGTTGTATCGATATTAAAGGAAAAGTAAAGCATTTATTCAACAGAAAAATAGCTATTAATGACTCCGTCTGCTGGTAGAAAATATTTAGTAATTAACTTTGCTTCGAAAACAACTGACTATTTTGTATATATATATATGCTACTTATTTCTCACAAGTGTAACAACCATGGTGGACTTAGCACATACGCCAATGTAACAATCAGTAACAACCATGGTTGAAAAAAAGAAATTATTTGGGAATTTAGGAAAAGTGTGACAGAAAAAAAAACTTTAAAACTAATACATTTATAAGCTGGAACAATTCGCTGTTCTATAAGTAGTAAAGACACTTTAAACCAGTAGGTTGATAGTTCGTAAAGTAAAGAAATATTTGGTATACCAAAAAAAATGACAAGTAAAAGACCTGACTACCTGCTCATGAAAGAGGTTGAGGAGAACAGCTACTAATATTAGCAAATAACGGGAATAAAACACAAACGCAGAAGATGTGAGTTCTATACCATTGTGCAAATTAATTGAAACAAATGGTCATTTTACAATATTTTCAGCATGGCGGTCGGTTTAGGGTCGCTGGACCCGCTGATTTCCTTTAATAGTCATTTTTTCACACTAACAGCGTCATTAGCTGTGTTTTGTAGTACAGTCGACCTGTTTTTGGGATATATGACAAAATTTTGAGAAATATTACGTCATTAGAAATTGCGTTAAAAGGACAAGGAGACCAGTCAAAAAACGACTTTATACCAGCTCAATGAAGAAAAAACGGTATCAATGGGGTATAAAATACAAGAACTGGACGCAAGAACAATGGAGGAAAGTGTTATTCAGTGATGAGACTCATTTCTTCGTACAAGGTCAAAGAAGTCTGCATGTTTGCAAATCTCAAGGTTAGAAACTTTGAGAATCTCACATCAATCAGTTCGTAAAACATCCCTTGAATAAGATGTTTTGGGGCTTTTTTTAGCTACTATGGCGTTGGAGGTTTACATATCGTAAAATGTATGATGCGAGGACCACAATACATCGAAGTTTTACAGAGAAGAGTCGTTTCAAAATTGAAAAAGGGATTTCTAGATGGATCTGGCATTTTTCAGCAAGATCTGACTCCGTGCCACACATCGAAACTTGTGAAGAATTTTATAACTACAACGCGAATAAAGGTGCTGAACTGGCCTGGGAAACTCTCAGGACTTAAATCCTATTGAAAATCTTTGGGCGATTTGTAAAGAAAGACTTCGGGGAAAAGACTGTACGAAAGATAATCTAACCGAAGTCATAATTGAGGTGTGGTACCACGATCCAAAAATTAGAAAAGATTGCACTCACCTCGTGGACTCGATGCCAAAGCGGATTAATGATCTTCTGAAAAATAAAGGCGGTCATATCATGTATTAATTTGCAAGTAATTTTTGGATTCTCAGGAATAAAATGCAAAAAAATTAAAAAAATCGTAATTTTCCTTTTTGTTTCAATTAATTTGCACAAGGATGTATGTATATTAGAAAGAGAATGTACAAGATAAAATTTCTTTATCTCTTAATACAATAAATAACCTAAAACATTTAAGGTTTAGCTGAGAATACGTCAACACACCTGTTGGAATAAACTGTTATTTACCGATAAGATGAAAGTGAAGTTTTGTAATGCTCAGATAGTAAAGCCTATCGTTAGCAAAAGCTGGAAAAAGAACATTCCGCTGCATGTAAAATTTTCTATGTGATTTTTTTACTTTCTTAAATTGATAGTCAGATTTATCATCATGAAATGGTGACTTTTTAACAGCTGTTTTTAGAGCACAAAACGATCCTAATAGGTAAGGAGTTCAAAGGTCGTGAAATAATGTATTTTTCAGGTGATAATAACCTTAACTATACGTCTAAATTCGCAAAAGCCTTTCTTTTGAAAGAAAAGGTTAGTATACTGATCTTCTGGTTATGACGGAATTAAAAGTTTGATTTGACTTGTTTTATTTTGAATTTCGCGCAGGCTATCTTTGTTATCCGTCCCTAATTTAGCAATTTTGGGTTACTTTTTTATTAACTAATAGTAGGATTAACCGTCACATGATAACGGTTCCACAGAAGGAAAGGTGAACATGTTTGGTGTGATGGAGACTCGAACCCGCGACCTTCAAACTACGAGTCAAGTACTCTAATCATTTGACTGGGAAGTAAAGTAGCTCACATCAAGATTAAGCTAAAAGCCACCAAAGCAGTATTACTGCGTTATTATGCAAACAATTGATACAAAAACAAACTTTTTCTTTTTCAGCTTTACTTTTGTGCGCCTTATTTGATTTTATACGCATTAGGATCTCTACCTGCCTACCCTCAAATTGAAATTATCTTAAGCAGCATTGGAGTAAATTAATTTATGAGACATTGGGCAAAGTCAAGGACATCAACCAAAAGTGTTTGACATCCTGAGTCCAAAACTAGAAACACATCTCAAATTTATCAAGAAAACGGAGTTATGAGCTAAATATTTGTACTTGAAAAAAAACCATAAATCTCAAAGTCATTCTGTAAACTACTGTGCGTCGACCAACATACGAGATCAAACTGAACAGTAAAATAGCGAGGGGCAATACATCACTCAGGACTAAACAACTTCACTGTTAGTTTACAATAGAGGCCTGGCATGCCCGGCGCGTTAAGGCGCGCGCTCGTAATCCGAGGGTCGCGCTAAACATGCTCGCCCTCCCAGCCGTGGGGGTGTATAATGTTACGGTCAATCCCACTATTCGTTGGTAAAAGAGTAGCCCAAGAGTTGGCGGTGGGTGGTGATGACTAGCTGCCTTCCCTCTAGTCTTACACTGCTAAATTAGGGACGGCTAGCACAGATAGCCCTCGAGTAGCTTTGTGCGAAATTCCAAAACAAATAGTTTACAATAGAGTTTATGTTTTTAGAACAGAGATATGTCTACGGATTTACAACACTAAAATCAGTGGTTGCATTTCCATCGGCAAACTGTGTCTCAGTTGAGAAATATAAAAATACATTTATATAAGGTGACAAAATCCATCAGTGATATCCCATACCTGAAAAGTTCTATTGATATCAACGTCTTTCTGAAGATGCTCTTTGTTGTTGCCACCTTGTGCTATTTCTGTCACCGCCTTCATCCTCGCCTTTCTGGCGATGAAGTTTACCAGAGGAAACTCCAAGAAGGCACAGAAAACTAACAAAGTACAACCTAGGTTCCACACATCTACGGCTTTGATGTACGAGACCTGTAAATGTTCGTTTACGTAGAATAGCTAAAAGACCCTGACGTTTGTACAAGTGATAATGTTATAGTTTGACTAATTTAGTGGATACTGTACACTCTGTGATGCTCCCAGTAATTAACTTAATTAATCTACCATATTCGATTAACAATTGTCAGATTAATATAGCGTGTTCTGATCATCAACAAAACTATAATTTCGAAGAGAAAAACATAAAGCCTATTTTCGATTCTCCCTCATTCAGGATTACGGATGAAGTGTGCACTCCCCAAATCTTGTATATCTCAGTTGTAAGTCTATCTATTTGATTAACCCTTTGTTTCTGAATTAGATCGGTTTAGAAAGCTTCACATATCATTTAATCATTGACGAATTCAAATCGAATATAAGTTCATATTCATATTTCTTTCTCGCCGAATTGTACAGTTCTGATGATGAGAAAAAAATGCTATATAATTTTAAACTAGTTGAAGTGCCAGTTCTCTGGACGATAGTTTTATAAGTTCATGATTAATAAAAGGTTATCTTTGGAAGTAAAGAGTTGATTCTGTTATACATAATCGTGAAAACAAATTCGGAAAATACCCATTAAAACTCAAATACGTAATGTAAAAACCGCAATAATTTAATAAACTCATTCTAAATTTGACGAAGACCTACCATCAGAGGGTGAAGTAGTGGACACAATTGGAAAACGCCCATCAAAACTTCGAAATACAAAACTGAAAAGTAGGTATATGGGCATCCAACAGACAGCACTGTTATATTTACAAAGATAACTTGTACAAAAAGTAATTTAAAATAATAAATTAAAAATACCAATAATGCAAGTTCTTCAAGTCCTGTATAAATGCAGATGATGGAGGGACAACTCGAAAACCAGCATTGAATTATTCAATTATCCGATATAACTTCTAACCCGTTTTGTAATTAAAGGGAAGTCTTAAGCTAATAAAAAGAAACTGCAAAGTTACTTTGGACAACGTTGTCATAGAACTACGCAAGTCTCATCATTATTTAATTATTATTTTATTATCATATGGTAAATTCTATTTATGTTTCGGCTATTAAGCTACTAAATCTACTAGAAATGTTAAAGGATATTTGTCATAATTTGGTTGAGCTAGTCTTCAGTTTAAAACACAACAATTAACTTGTCATAGTTTGGTTGACCTAGTCTTCAGATTATAACACAGCAATTAACTTGTCATAGTTTGGTTGACCTAGTCTTCAGATTATAACACAGCAATTAACTTGTCATAGTTTGGTTGACCTAGTCTTCAGTTTAAAACACAACAATTAACTTGTCATAGTTGGGTTGACCTAGTCTTCAGTTTATAACACTACAATTAACTTGTCATAGTTTGGTTGACCTAGTCTTTAGTTTATAACACTACAATTAACATGTCATAGTTCGGTTGACCTAGTCTTCAGTTTATAACACTACAATTATCTTGTCATAGATTGGTTGACCTAGTCTTTAGTTTATAACACTACAATTAACATGTCATAGTTCGGTTGACCTAGTCTTCAGATTATAACACAGCAATTAATTTGTCATAGTTCGGTTGACCTAGTCTTCAGATTATAACACAGCAATTAACTTGTCATAGTTCGGTTGACCTAGTCTTCAGATTATAACACAGCAATTAACTTGTCATAGTTTGGTTGACCTAGTCTTCATTTTATAACACTACAATTAACTTGTCATAGTTTGGTTGACCTAGTCTTCAGTTTATAACACTACAATTAACTTGTCATAGATTGGTTGACCTAGTCTTCAGATTATAACACTACAATTAACTTGTCATAGTTTGGTTGACCTAGTCTTTAGTTTATAACACTACAATTAACATGTCATAGTTCGGTTGACCTAGTCTTCAGTTTATAACACTACAATTAACTTGTCATAGATTGGTTGACCTAGTCTTCAGATTATAACACTACAATTAACATGTCATAGTTCGGTTGACCTAGTCTTCAGTTTATAGCACTACAATTAACTTCTCATAGTTTGGTTGACTTAGTCTTCAGGTTGTAACACTACAATTAACATGTAATGTTAATTTACTTGTCTTATGATTAACCTTTTTTTCCTTTCAGGTGAGATAATAAAACAAATGTTTAGTCTTCGGAGTTTAATTTTGGAAATTACTTTTTGATATAAGGCGCTAGGTAACAGTTCCAATTTGAATTATTAATGTGTAATTTTCAAACATTAAGAAGTAAAATCCAATTTAATAGAAGTCGTTCAAATACTTGTACATTATTTGTAAATGAAACATTATAGGGTTTATACACTTAAAATCTAGTATCTCCTTGGATAAATTCGTCTTTATTCATGTAAAAGTAAATGTATTCTATTGATCATTACATGTAATAAAGCTATACGTTTGATATTCATATACTCTAACTCATAATTGTGTATTTTAACGTAATGTCCATGATTGCTCTTTCATATTTGTACAATAACAGACATAACCTAGCTTATTATAACTTTAAAAATTACCTGAAGATCTACCTAAACTTTTGTTATTTGAATAGTGAGACACTAACCGAACTACAAATGATACATGAAAGGTCAATTACTAGACCTCTTACCCTTGGAATGGAGTCCTTGACCCCTCTAGAATTAGTGATGACTGTTAAAATAGTGGTGATTCCGAGAGCTACACGAGCAGGGACAGCATGGACGTCCAACCAGAATGATATCCAAGATACTATGACCAACAGCATGATGGGCACATAAACTTCGATCATGTAGTAACTGAACTCTCGGCGTAGGCTGAATGTCGCTACCAAGCCACTGTATCCTCCTGGTTATACAAGATATGAGAAATGGCTTACGTGTACGTACAACTGTTTGACGTCGAACAGTTGTTTTAAGTATTAGGATGATAAACTAGAATTAATCTAAATTATTTTTATTTATGAAAAACAGTGTGTACGTATCCATCTCAACTACCATCTGTCGTTTCTATTATTGAGAAGTAGTACTTATTGAAATAGAAAAATCTGTTTGTTTTGAATTTCGCACAAAGCTACTCGAGGGCTATTTGCGCTAGCCGTCCCTAGTTTAGCAGTGTAACACTAGAGGGAAGACAGCTAGTCATAACAAACCACCATTAACTCTTGGGCTATTCTTTTACCAACGAAGAGCCGGATTGACCGTCACCTTATAACGCCCCCACTGCTGAAAGGGCGAACATGTTTGTTGTGACGGGGATTCGAACTCACGACCCTCAGATTGCGAGTCAAATGCTTTAACCCACCTGGCCATGCCGGATCTCAGAACAGAGTAGAGTTTAATATAATAGAATTGAGTATCCACAGAGCATCACGAGACATCATACCACACACTGTTCAACAAATGAACTACACTTATCAAAGTTTAAGTCAGGTGAAGATGGACTTCCTCAATGAAACTTCGCGAATATATTTCTCGTACATAATTTTGTTGCTGAAAAGCTAATGGATCAAACACATTTCCACAGGGTTCGAATAATCACTAATTATGTAATTATAAAGTTTTATAAGGTGCGACACTTTTAACCGATTTGAATACAATGCTACACATGCCATGGCTAAATACAGTAGTTACTCTTTTTACTACATTAATAACCCTGTTATAAACTTCTGATGTAAATTTCACAATCAATATGTTTATACAGCGCTTCTGAAACGTATCGCAACGATGGTTTTGATCTGACATTAAACAAATGGTAGACAGCGATGTTTCTAGCCTAAATACGTGATACATCATA
Source organism: Carcinoscorpius rotundicauda (assembly GCA_011833715.1). Classification (NCBI taxonomy): domain Eukaryota; kingdom Metazoa; phylum Arthropoda; class Merostomata; order Xiphosura; family Limulidae; genus Carcinoscorpius; species Carcinoscorpius rotundicauda. The sequence continues at coordinate 18,376,583 of CM022399.1, read as the reverse complement.
GCGCTTATGGTCTGACATTAAACAAATGGTAGACAGCGATGTTTCTAGTCTGGCATTAAATACGTGATACATCATAGCGCTTATGGTCTGACATTAAACAAATGGTAGACAGCGATGTTTCTAGTCTGGCATTAAATACGTGATACATCATAGCGCTTATGGTCTGACATTAAACAAATGGTAGACAGCGATGTTTCTAGCCTGGCATTAAATACGTGATACATCATAGCGCTTATGGTCTGACATTAAACAAATGGTAGACAGCGATGTTTCTAGCCTGGCATTAAATACGTGATACATCATAGCGCTTATGGTCTGACATTAAACAAATGGTAGACAGCGATGTTTCTAGCCTGGCATTAAATACGTGATACATCATAGCGCTTATGGTCTGACATTAAACAAATGGTAGACAGCGATGTTTCTAGCCTGGCATTAAATACGTGATACATCATAGCGCTTATGGTCTGACATTAAACAAGTATACAAACAATGATGGTTTTGATCTTACATTAAACTAATGGTCAACAATGATGGTTTTGATTTTACATTAAACTAATGGTATATAATAATGCTTCTAATCTGATATTAACCAAATTACAAACGATGAGGTTTCTAATTTTTCATTAAACAAACAGCATTAAGCTTCTGATCTGACAATGAATAATTAAAAAGCAATGATACTTCTGAGCCGACATTAAACAAATGGTACACAATGTTGCCTCTGATCCAACACTGAAAAAATAGTAAACAATAATACTAACGATGTGATATTAAACAAATGGTAATAAATGAAAACACGAGATGTTTATGTTTCCTTATCTGATTTTTAATAACAGAGATCAATATTAATTGCAAGATGATTGATCAACCCAGAGGTGACACAACACATGAAATGTACCCTGAGAAACTAGTGCATTAACTAGATAATGTGTATTTGTTATTGTTAAGCACAATGTTATACAATGTGCAATCTGTGTTGTGCCCGGCTTTCATAGAGTTATAAGCCTTTAGACTTACCGCTGGTATAATATGGGCTTGAATAATATAAAGAAAATCTATGATCGTGTATGGAATTATCAAAGAGATTGATATTCCTGAAACATTCTTAACTCTAGAAACATGAGTGAGGATCCATAACTCAAATTTATTCATCTTTTTTGTAGACTGTTTGCCTAACAAGTTTGGTTTAAATTTCGCGCAAAGCTACACGAGAGCTATCTGTGCCAGTCGTCCCAAATTAAGCAGTATAAGACTAATGGGAAGGCAGTTAGTCATCACCACCAACCGTCAACTCTTGGACTACTCTTTTACCGTCTAATAGTGGATTGACCGTCACTTATAACGCCCCCACAGCTGAAGGGCCACGCCGGACCTTGCCTAATTACTTACCAACAGATATTACGGTTAATCCCATTAATGGTTACTGAGTTCACAACATATTTTACATTTAAAAAAACTGATCATTTTACCAAATCACGTTTAGTCATTCATTTACTGAGTTTTGTGACAAGTAAAAGATTGAAATTACTCAATGTGCTGCACTACTTGGAGCCACATATCTAGTTAACGGTATGTAAACAAGTCGACAACTTCAAGGTTAATAAATCTTCATTCAAGTTTAATACAGCGAATAATAATATAGAGCAAAAATCATCTTAAGCCTCATTAAGTGCACAAACTGTTAATGCTTACGACTCTATATTGATATTTTTCTCTTAAAAATACTCACGGATAGAAATTGCATAGAGACAGAACAAACACAAGTAAATGAAATATTACACGAAATAACTTGTAAATAAAATATTCGTGAGTTGTTTAGGAATACCATAAGCTATGCATGAAAAGTAAAAAATGAAATATCACGAGTAAGCAAGTCCTGTAACAAAACAAATGTATAGATATATATTACTGACATATTAAAGCTTGAGATAAAACAAATTTCTGACTCTCTCAGAATTTCAAATGTAGATAGGGTGAAAAAAAATTACATAATTTTATTTTTTTTACAAAATGCATAATAAGGTTCTCGAGTTTTAGACACTTTATACGAAATGCATAACACGACATCTATGTGTAAACATTAATATTAACATTGCATTAATATTAGTTTATAGATATAAAAAAATACCCGCTGTAGCATAGTTCTTATTATTTTCATTACACATGACGCTATCCTTGTCCAAAGAATGTTCTGGAAGAGTTAATTCAGGAATGATGAGACAATGTTTTCTTTGGTCTTCCTGTCGCCACTTCAGCATTAAGCCTGTCACGTCATATTTCCCTATTCAAGAAAAGATGTCAAGTTGAATTATAATAGCTTGCCTCTCAACTCACAAATAAAATTACATTTTTTAACTCTAAAATGAAAAGACGCTCCTGAATACAGAAAATAAATAAATAAAGAGTGATGTGCATATTTACAATATTAACAGCTTTTTCTTGTACTTTTTAAACGTATGGCCAGATGGGTTAAGGCGTTCGACTTGTAATCTGAGGGTTGCAGGTACAAATCTCCGTCGCACACGTTTGCCCTTCCAGCCGTGGGGGCGTTATAATGTTCGGTCAAATCCCACTGTTCGTTGGTAAAAGAGTAGCCCAAGAGTTGGCGGTGAGTGGTGATGATTAGCTGCCTTCCCTCTAGTCTTACACTGATAAATTAGGAACGATTAGCGCTGACAGCTTTGCGCGAAATTCAAGAAAACAAACAAAACTTTTTAGATGTAGTTTAATTTTAAAACTGCAGTAGATTTCGCTTCTTACCATGAGAAATGTAGCTGAAAAACAGAACTATTCACTTGAATTTTTATTTTTAAAGATATATTTTTCGTGTAATATAATTACACGTGGGATGCTTCTTAAAGTACTGACGAAGAAAACAACCAGCGAGATTAAACCATAATTATTTAAAGATAGTCTGGACTGTAGCAAAACTTCGGAATTACCAGATACTTGTGGCCCACATTTTTATGTTTTATATTCAGCTTTAAAAACTAACTTGCTGTGATATCAGTTTTAGGGTAATATGAAAGAAGAAAGAAACGTTCTTTTCTACCTCACCCAGATGACAAGATCTTCCAAATTTCTAGGAAACAGAATTAAAGTAATGAAATAAAGAGTAAGAATCAGCGACAGTGTTTTAATACGATCATAGAGCTTTGTTTTTGATGCATGAGTTGAAAGAAGCCCGTTAAAAAATCCAAAACACGAGTTGTCTTAAAGAATATTATCATAGTTAGATACTTATATATCTGATGTTGTTGTTGTTTTGAATTAAGCCCAAAGCTACACAATTGACTATCTGTGCTCTGTCCACCACGGGTATCGAAAACCGGTTTTTAGCGTTGTAAGTCCTCTAAAAAGGTAACCTAAGAGTTGACGGTGGGTAGTGATGACTAGCTGTCTTCCCTCTAGTCTTACACTGTTAAATTAGGGACGGCTCGTGCGGATAGCCATGGTATAGCTTTGCGCAAAATTCGAAAACAAACCATTGTCACTCAGCTGATGTAAACAATAACACTGACTAGTGTTATCTTACCGCTTCCGTAATTACTTATTGTCGAAAGTCGACATAATTATGTCCGTCATGGTCAATTTTTCAAAGTTCGCCTTCAATCAGTCATGCTATATCTTTTGTGCGTGGAACCTACTTTTTAATTAAGCTATTTCTGAAAACGTACATCTCATAAAATTCGAGATATATAATTTATTCCTCATACCAGTCTATCAATGTATCGGTAACGCTTGATGTTTTCCTTCTATGACGGTCCTTTGTGTGTGCGTTATGTGATATATTTTGTCACAAGAGTTTCTGCAAGTACTACGTCGAGTTTCCAGGAAATACCTAAATTTATACCACAGAAAGTTGTCAATAATAAAAATAAACCTACAGTATGCTAACAACGAGTTTGTAGCAAGAAATTTCTCGCAGTTGTTTCCTTACTTATTAAACATATTACAGACGTTTGTAAAGGGAAACTATATCTATAAGTAACGAGTTTTTGGAGTTCAACCGAACCAAATGTTTCAATAGTTCGACAGCTGATATGGCTCACGTATAAATATTAAATTGATCAGAGTATTAGGCACATTGCAGTTTAAATCACAGAGAATCTCAAGAGATACTGGTGTTATTATCTTATTCTAGAAAAACCTTGTTCATATTTATAACCTTCAAGTAAATCACACTTGAAAATGTGAGTGATTTGACTCAAATAAATGCTGACAAAGTATATTTAAATCACAAAATATACTCTTTAAAAAAAACAAACGCAAAAGACAAAATTTGAGACACATTGTTAACAAGTTTACTCCGGGTAGTTCTGTATGACATGTGTGAAACTTTGCACATTCACTGCTAAGCATCCAAAGTCTGCAAAGGCGAAGTCCACGCTCACTAGTTGAAGTTTAACGTCACTCAATGTTAATAACGAGTTTGCCCCCCTGTGAGCATCAATAACTGCTTGGCATCTCCTGCTCATGGAAGCGATAAGATGACGAATCACATCCTATGGAATGGCTATCCACTCAGCCTGCAAAGCTGCTGCAAGCTGAGGTAGAGTCCGCGGTTGAGGTTTTCGCCGTCGCAGACGTCGATTAAACTCGTCCCAAAGATGTTCGATGGGGTTTAAAGCTGATGATCTGGAGAGCCAGAGAAGAACGTTGATGTTGTGGTGTCTTAAGAAGACAGTGGTGAGTCGGGCTGTGTGAGAACGGGCGTTGTCATGTTGATAAACGTCGTTGACGTTCACCATGATGGGTTGCACATGGGGCCTAAAAATCTCGTCGACGATTGCGTACGGTCTGATCGGAAATCCTACGCAGCCCTGGTATGGTTGAGGCAGTAGACGTCGCAGTGGTGGTCCTATCCCGAACGTGACGTAACCGGATGTAGCGATCTTGTGCGGGCTTGATCACACAAGGTCTGCCAGATCGTGGACGGTCACGAGTTGATCTATGTTGTTAGTGACGATTTCATAGCCTTGTGATGGTGTTTGGGTGAACATTCACAGCTCTGACAACATCTGATCGAGATTCGCCTGCTTCCAATCAACCAATGGTGTTTTTGCGTTGTGCTTCAGTTAGTCTTGTCGTAACTGTATTGCGTGTCGGTGGCTTAACACTGAGCTATGGAAACCGAGAACCCATCACTTTTATAGGGATTTCGCACATGTTGCACTTGCAGAACATGCAGATCTCTCAAACAAATTTATTGGACACGAATGAGTTTTGGCGAAAAATCCGATGTTTTCCTCCGTTTTCAATGTGATCAACTTTTATTGTCATTTTGGTCTGACAATCAGTACCTTAACACATGTAACATCACATACTTTGAGCTTGTAACGTTCTTACATATATTCTCTTTAAAGTAACAAAAATATCTCTTTTGCGTTTCTTTTTTTGAAGAGTATATTTCTACAGCAGCTGAAATTTATAATTGCTTTTTAGATATAGTTATGAAATATAGACATTAATTTTTACCTGTTTAATATTAATAATTTCATACAATGCGATCCTCACGTTTGAAATGGATAAACATTTTATATTTTCAACAATAGTTCTTTGGAGTTTTATTTTTCAAGTATGAAACTTACGACTTTCATTAGGCTTAGTTTTTAGGCTTAAAACTGTACTGAAAAATTCTAATGAATAAGGATTTACATGCACATTGAGAAATTATATTTTGAAAATTATGCTTGTTGACTCTTATCTTCCCTGAATAATTAAATGAATTATGTTTTTATGTAAAACTTGAAACGTGTAGAAATAAACCTAATATACAGAGTATAATGTGAATGGCTACAATGTTGTATTTGGTTTACCTGGTATTTTGGTACAGTTACCTCCCTGACGAATTAAGAAATTATAATACCATGGCTACAATTCTTCACTAAGTTAACCTAACATCATAAGGTACAACACAGAGTTATATTTTGTACATAAGAAAGTAGACAACTTTTACATCTTTTTAATGCACGTTTAACATTAAATTTTCAAGTTTGACATAAAGTTATCACACAACAATAAAAAATACTAAGATTTTACAAATTAGAAAATAATGAATTAACACAAAGTAAAGAAAAACCAAGTTTACAAAACGAAAGTCCTATGTTTCTTGTTCCAGGTTCATGAACCTAGGTGTGGTGGAGAACTTCATACAAGTAGATGTACTAATGAAAACAATATGTGGTATTTTTCTAATTCAGTATAGAACAATGGATACTTACAACTCATCAAATTTATAGAGCACGTTTGAACGTCCATTGGATAGCTTACTAACATCATTGGACAAGATAAGGTCAGTCGAAACCTGAAACCAAATCGGTAAAGAAATCGAACACAACGAGTTAAAAAAAGACTTTTGACAGTTTCACACTCAATAAATAAACAATAAATATTAAAAGATGGTAAAAATAATAGTTCCGGATATTTGAGATCCATTCCTACCTGAAACTTCTTGAAGTGAAATTAGTCTGTGTCAGATTTTCTTTAGTTAACTATGTCGGTACTTTCACCTTGATGTGACTAATCTTAGTTTAATATTTTATAATTTATTTTACCGGTACTTTCACCTTGATGTGACTAATCTTAGTTAGGTATTTTATAATTTATTATACCGGTACTTTCACCTTGATGTGACTAATCTTAGTTTAGTGTTTTATAATTTATTATACCGGTACTTTCACCTTGATGTGACTAATCTTAGTTTAGTATTTTATAATTTATTATACCGGTACTTTCACCTTGATGTGACTAATCTTAGTTTAGTATTTTATAATTTATTATACCGGTACTTTCACCTTGATGTGACTAATCTTAGTTTAGTATTTTATAATTTATTATACCGGTACTTTCACCTTGATGTGACTAATCTTAGTTTAGTATTTTGTAATTTATTATACCGGTACTTTCACCTTGATGTGACTAATCTTAGTTTAGTGTTTTGTAATTTATTATACCGGTACTTTCACCTTGATGTGACTAATCTTAGTTTAGTGTTTTGTAATTTATTATACCGGTACTTTCACCTTGATGTGACTAATCTTAGTTTAGTGTTTTGTAATTTATTATACCGGTACTTTCACCTTGATGTGACTAATCTTAGTTTAGTGTTTTGTAATTTATTATACCGGTACTTTCACCTTGATGTGACTAATCTTAGTTTAGTATTTTATAATTTATTATACCGGTACTTTCACCTTGATGTGACTAATCTTAGTTTAGTATTTTATAATTTATTATACCGGTACTTTCACCTTGATGTGACTAATCTTAGTTTAGTATTTTGTAATTTATTATACCGGTACTTTCACCTTGATGTGACTAATCTTAGTTTAGTGTTTTGTAATTTATTATACCGGTACTTTCACCTTGATGTGACTAATCTTAGTTTAGTGTTTTGTAATTTATTATACCGGTACTTTCACCTTGATGTGACTAATCTTAGTTTAGTATTTTATAATTTATTATACCGGTATTTTTAACTTCAATGACCCCTTATCTGACATATGGACTAAATGATTAGGTCAAAGGTCTTTAAGATTCACACATATCCATTAAGGCCCATGCACAGCCATGTTGGGTTTTTTTTAACTGCTCACCAGAAGGAGGATAACTAGGCAATAACACATGCCAATTAATTTGAAGCTACTCTTAACTCAATAGCCAAGTTGACCACCATCATTACAAGAAAGTTTATTAAAACGTAGTTTGAACAATTGGTTTGAACTCTGGAACTTGTTGTGATAACCACTGGGTCACGCGTGGCTCTTTTTTTTTTTTTTAAATATATATATATATATATAAAACCAGAAGGAAGAGAGGTGATTTGTTTTGATCACTATAATACATTTAATGGTCAAGTGTAAATCCTTAAGCTCAAAGTTCATTTTAGTTGAGTGTCAGAAAAATATATAAATGTTGTGATATGTAGCACTTATCTGTGCAACAGAAACGAGAATAAAGACTTATGTAGGATAATTATGTTTTATCAATAAATCTAGAAACGGATAGTTATGTTATATCACTAAATCTAGGAACGGACGATAAAATATTATATCAATATTTTCTTTTAAGGGTAGTGAAAAATTGGTATTTAAATTCAGATATGTCTCCTAAAGAAAATAGTACGAGGCTAGAGGTCGTAAGCCTTGTTACTACTGTTTTGAAATCGTTCCCTGTGCTATTTTGTATAAGGTAACTGTTTATTTATTTTATAGTAATCAAGTGCGATTTTGTTAACATTGATCCGTGGGAAACTTCTATTAATAAATAATAACAGTAGCATACGTAAGCACGTTATGTGAACAGTTCCACGTGCATGATGTGTATTTGAAAAAGACTTTCAAGAATATAATTAGTATGTGCATCTGTCCAGAGTCTGAATAATTAGAAAACAAACAAGTTAGACACTAGGGATAGATCAAATATGTGTTACTTGTTATCAGAAAGTCGGGAATTAGTCATCAACACAATTTGGATTAAGTCTTTGGTGATTCAACAGACACGTATGCTGTGAATAGGTCCCGCATGGCCAGGTGGGTTAAGGCGTTCAACTCGTAATCTGAGAGTCGCGGATTCGAATCCCCGTCGCACCAAACATACTCGCCATCTCAGCCGTGGGGGCGTTATACTGTGACGATCAATCCCACTATTCGTTGGTTAAAGAGTAGCCCAAGAATTGGCGGTGGGTGGTGATGACTAGCTGCCTTTCCTCTAGTCTTACACTGCAAAATCAGGGACGGCTAGCGCACACAGCCCTCGTGTAGCTTTGCACGAAATTCAAAACAGACCAAAACCAATGCTGTAAATATTTACCCGAAAGGCAACAACAGTAGTGTGTTATCAGTCAGTAGACACTAAAATAGCATCAAATAAAAGACACTTAACTTTGCAATTTATACTGTTGTGACGTCAGTTAAACGTGCATGTGCCATGAACCAAGAGAAGAATTACACTCTGCATAACTTAAACTTCAAAAACAAGAAATAAAAATATTTATTATTCTTAATTTTGGTTTTATTTACTCTTGAAAGAAAACACTTTTGTGGAGCCTTAAGTGTTACGTCTAGTAATTAGTAAATATTTAAGTTAATAATCTATTCAATGAATATTAAGTACATATAAATCAACTGAAACATATTTTGTGAATATTTTACAGTTAGTTACTAGGTGCATCACATGTTTATAAAACTAAATTATGTTTATAAAGGATAGAAACTTTAACCTCAATACTTTGTCTATGACCTATAACATTCAGAAAATTTTTTAAAGAGGAAATTACATCTTGCTTGAAAAATAAATATATATGAATCACACATGTGTATCAATTAAAATATTAACTACGCATTAACACATGTGTATCAATTAAAATATTAACTACGCATTAATTAAAATGAACAAATATATCAAGTATAATGACAACTACATCTTAACTGAAATAAATAAACATATCGATCAACATCTCAACTGCCCCCACTAGAACGGCGGTAAGTCTATGGATTTACAACGTTAAAATCAAAGGTTCAGTTCCCGTCGGTGGGCTCAGCAGATAGCCTGATGTGGCTTTGCTATGAGAAAAACACACACACAAACATCTCAACTATGTCTTCACTAAAGTAAACAAAGATACTAACAGTCACGTAAGTCTTAACTGAAGTAAGAATATATATAACACAAAACAACACGAAACCTATTGGTTCACCGCGAATGCTCTACTCTCTAAAATAAAGTACAACTAAATACATTTTACGATAATCTTCAAGCCAGTCCTTTTCGTGAGTATACTTATCAAGCTTTCATTTAAATTTACTGCCTCCACAACATCGAAAGACAACCCATTCCTAACGTCAACCATCCAGTTAGAAAAAGAAAACTATATTAGCTGAAGATGACCCCTACCTTGATAAAATATATACTTGTGTCCCATAATTCTTCTATTCTCGGTGTTAAATATGATGTATCAACACTATCAGCACCTTTAAAAATCTTGAACACTTCAATCAGTTTCTTCTTAACTTTTCTTTTCTCAAGGGGGCCCGGCATGGCCAAGCGTGTTAAAGGGTGCGACTCGTAACCTGAGGGTCATGGGTTTGCATCTCCGTCGCGCTGAACATGCTCGCTCTTTCAGCCTTGGGAGCGTTATAATGTGATGATCAATCTTACTATTCGTTGATAAAAGATTAACCCAAGAGTTGGCGGTGGGTGGTGATGACTAGCTGCCTTTCCTCTAGTCTTAAACTGCTAAATTAGGGACGGCTAGCACAGATAGCCCTCGAGTAGCTTTGTGCGAAATTCAAAAACAAACAAACAATCAATCTTTTCTCAAGAGAAAACAGTTTGAGATATTTCAAACTCTCCTCGTATGACACCCTCTTTATCCCAAGGTAACATTCTAGCAACCCTTCTCTGAACTGTTTCTATTATTTCAATATCTTTCCTAATGTAAGGAGCCCAAGTCTGAAAACAGTTTTCCAAATGTGGCCTAACCAGTGACTTATACAATGAAATTTTTACGTCTTTAGACTTGTATTCCAAATTTCTGCAGATACAGTCCACACGCTGTTAAGGCTATTCCCATTCAAGTTATACTTATAATACAAATTATAGTAACCCACATTCATTATCTTGATTTATTACAATTGAAACCCAACTCACTGAGTGATTTAAATCTTTTTGTAAAGCAGAAACATCCTCTTCAAAGTTAGCAACACCCGAGACCTTAAAATCATCAGCAAACTTTAAGCACCTTATTGACCATTCCTTCATCTATCATCGACGTAACTCAAACAGAGCAACGGTCCTAAAACTGACCCCTGATCGCTTGTGACACTGATCCAGTTTCAATGAACTCCATTTGTAACAACCTTCTGCTTTCTTCCGTCCAATCACTCTTATATCCAATTAGCTAACTTGTCTTCCACACCCATAGAAGTAACTTGAACAAGTCTTTCATGGGGTACATCGTCAAATGCTTTCTGAAAATCAGGATGCACCAAATCTATATTCTAGTGACGGCACTAGACTCGTAATCTAAGGGTCGCGGGTTCGAATCTACGTCGCACCAAACGTTCTCGCCCTTTCAGCCGTGAAGATGTAATAATGTTAGGTCAATCCCAATGTTCGTTGGTAAAAGAGTAGCCCAAGAGTTGGTGGTGGGTGGCGATGATTAAGTGCCTTCCCTCTAGTCTTGCGCTGCTAAATTAGGAACGGATAGCGTAGATAGCCCTCGTGTAGTGTTGCGCGAACTTCAAAACAAACAAGCCCCCCAGTGGCTCAGCGGTATGTCTGCGGACTTACACGCTAAAATCCGGGTTTCGATACCCGTGGTGGGCAGAGCACAGATAGCCCATTGTGTAGCTTTGTGCTTAATTCTAAACAGCAACAACAACAACACAAACAAACCAAAATCTTTAGTGAGATCATGTTGACTGTTCAATACAATTCTAAACTTTGTGGAATTACTTTGCAAAACATTTGTTTTCATGCTTTGCAAAATTTTCTCACAACTAGTGGATCTGTAATTACTGGGACAACTTTCATAATCTTTCTTGACAATAGGATTCACATTACCTAACTTCCTATTCTCTGATAGCTGCCTACTATTCGAGGAATTACAAAAAATAGTCGCAACTGGATTACACATCCACTCCTTAAACTTCTTTAAAACCCTTGGGGAAAAGTTATCTAGCTCAGAAACCTTATCATTCTGAAAACTTTTTAATTTTTTATTAATAACTTGGTCCGGCATGGGCAAGCGTGCTAGGGCATGCGATCTAAAGGTCGTGAGTTCGCATCCCCGTAGCATCAAATATGCTCGCCCTTTCAGCCGTTAGGGCGTTATATGGTGACGGTCAATCTCACTATTCGTTGGCAAAAGAGTAACCCAAGAGTTGGCGTTGGGTGGTGATGACTAGCTGCCTTCCGTCTTGTCTTACACTGCTAAATTAGGGAGGGATAGCGAAGATAGCTCTCGATTAGCTTTGTGCGAAATTAAAAAACAAACTTAATAAGTTCAGAATTACTGAGCCCCCCGCTTGTACAGCGGTATGTCTCCAAATTTACAACGCTAAAATCAGGGGTTTGATTCCCCTCGGTGGGCTGAACAGATAGCCCGATGTGGCTTTGCTATAGGAAAACCACACCAACCAACCTCAGAATTACTGCAATCATTTTGTTCAATCCCGTTTCCATTTATCAACTGTTTAAGATGTGAATTCTGTTTAAATCTCCTTTATTAAAAATCAAAGAAAAACCGAACTTAATAACCTAGTCATTTCATAATAATGAAATACTAGCCTCTCTTTTTCATCACTCAATGGTTCTACCTTCATTCAACGTTTTGGTTACCTTCAATATGTTTTTAAAAATAACCCTTATTGTAATACTTAGATTTTCAGTCAACATTTTCACATACATCCTGTTATTGTCCTCACTTCCTGTTTCATCAACTCTCTTGATTTTCAACAATCTTCTAGATGTCCTGACATATCAGTCAATTCCTTTTAAATTTTTGATACCTTTCTTTAATTTTGTCTCTTGTAATCCCAGTGTATGTCAGTCTTGAGTTTCCAAAATAAATTCACTCATTGCACCAATTAGTCAAACAAACTACAAACGCTAAATTCATACACTGGTGTTAAACTTTATTTTTATACTTATAACCAAATACTAAGAGCCTTTAACACTGTTACTGTTAAGCCTAGCATTTAAAAAACAATCGTGTTAGTTTTTGTCACTCATTTGTCTTTATACTGAGTAACAAATTCTTCTTTAATAACACAGGACGTAGAACATTATTAAAAGTGACGATCACAAGTATTTGATACATACGTAATGTTAATAATTCAACGTATTTAGCCGGATTCATATTATAACCTCCTTTTAAATATAACCTGAATTTAAACTAATGGATCTAAGTTCAAGTAAAGAGATTAATTTTTAAAATACCAAGAAACAAAAAACTAGTTTTTATAATATATTTATTTAATAAAACAGTGTATTTAACTTCTTTTGGGATCTACCAGTAAGTTGAAATATATCTAAGCCTAAAGCACTCCCAAACACGTAATAAAGTGAGATTAAATAGGCAGCTTGGTATCAAAGAAGCTATCAGAGTGGGGGTCTCAGCGATATGAGTTCTCTGATTATCTTACGAAATGTAACATTTTAGAGGCGAAATAAAAAAAATGTTTTATTGTTTGTTTGTTTTGGAACTTCGCACAAAGCCACTCGAGGGCCATCTGTGCTAGCCATCCCTAATTTAGCAGTGTAAGATTAGAGGAAGGCAGCTAGTCATCATCACCAACCGTCAACTCTTGGGCTACTTTTTTACCAGCGAATAGTGGGATTGACCGTAACATTATAACGCCCTCACGGCTGAAAGGGCAAGCATGTTTAGCACGATGGAAATACGAACTTGCGACCCTCAAATTACGAGTCGCACGCCTTAACACGTTTGGCCATGCCGGGCCAATTGTTTAATAAAATGAGGTAAGAAGATTTTCGCATACCTAATGGCCATGTATGTTTTCCCACTGGAGTCCACTTGTACATAAACATTGTCTTCTGTTGTTTTTACCATCTCACTGTCCTTTTCATTCAAGAAGAAAAGGGTTGGGGTCCAAATAAGATTTCGTAGTGTCGACAAACCCACCACACTCTTTCCTATAGTTGGGTCGAATTTTAGTCTGTCATCTTGCCACCATTGTCGCAGGGTCAAGTGGATTTCAAAAGTCTGAAACAGTAGAAACTCTAATTAGTTTTATATTGTAAAAAAAAATAATGCTAAACACGAGATATAGAACTGGCTTTCATTGCTTTGTCTATCGTGAATATTGAAATCTGATTCTAGTGTGATCAGCTCTTGGCACGACTGAGCCACTGGGAAGCCGCAAAAATCGAGTCTCGAATTTAACTGTTATACGCATTCAAGCTTCAGCTAAAGCAGTAATTTTTTCTCCAGCAAATGAAAATTTCAGGTAGATTACAGTAACCACTTTTCAGTGATGTCGAGAAACCCACTTGTTGAGAATTTTATATGCAAAAACGGCTCTTTTGGGTTGAGAAAATATTTTAAATAGAAGAGCGAACAACGTTTCGACCTTCTTCGGTCATCGTCAGGTTCACAAAGAAAGAGGTAACTGGCCGGAAGCTGACCACATGTTTGGAAGGGGTTGTATAACTGAGTGTCGCAATGTAGAGGGCGCGGTTTGATGTTTGAATATATAATTTTATCTATAATATTAATATAGGTATAATGGCGTTCCTTTATATTGGTTTATTTTGGGTTTAAGTTGTTGTATAAGTAAGGCTTCTTTAATTTTTCGTTTGTTTATGTTTGTTTCTTTGTTTAGTATTTTAGTGTTTTCTATGGTTATGTTGTGTCCATTTGACTTGCAGTGTTCGAAAACGTGTGAAGGTGACTTTTTATGTTCTTTGAATCTGGTTTCCATTTTTCTACTTGTTTCTCCTTTATAGAAGTCGTGGCAGTTATCACATTGTATTTTATAAATAATGTTGGTGTGGTGTTTGTCAGTGTAGTTCTTACATAGTATAGATCTTAGTTTTGTGCCTGGTTTTTTAATAAATTTAGTGTTAACTGGAATGTTATATTTTGTTACTAGTTTTTGCCAAATGTTGGTTATTTGTTTGCTGATGTCAGGAATATATGGTATACAGCAGTATATGGTTTCGTGATTTTTTGATTCGTGAGATATATTTACTTTTGTTGGTTGATTTTGCTTTCTGTCTAGGTGTGTGCGTATAATGTTTTCTACGGTTTGTGAAGGAAACTTATTAATGTTGATGAAGTATTGTTTTATTTTGTCTAATTCATCGTTAATTTTATCTGGTGAGCATAGTTTTATGGCTGTGTTTATCTGGTTTCTTAGTATGTTGAGTTTTTGTTTTGTTTCATGTGCTGAGTCCCAAGGAATGTATAGTCCAGTATGGGTGATTTTTCGGTGGATTTCTGTTTTGAATTGTGTGTCGGTTCTTATAATTTTGAGGTTAAGAAATGATATTTGATTGTTTTCTTCCTGTTCACATGTGAAGTTAATGTTGGGATGTATAGAGTTAATGTGAGTGAAAAAGTTAAGTATGTGTTCTGTAGATTTGAATCCCGCAACCGTGTCATCTACATATCTGTACCAGTATAGTGGTGGATGTAATGCTGTATTAATTGCTTGTGTTTCAATTTGTGTCATAAAAATATTGGCTACCTATATTAATATTATAGATAAAATTATATATTCAAACATCAAACCGCGCCCTCTACATTGCGACACTCAGCTATACAACCCCTTCCAAACATGTGGTCAGCTTCCGGCCAGTTACCTCTTTCTTTGTGAACCTGACGATGACCGAAGAAGGTCGAAACGTTGTTCGCTCTTCTATTTAAAATATTTTCTGAACCCAAAAGAGCCGTTTTTGCATATAAAAAAAGTAACCACTTTTGTTTAAAATACGAGAAAGACGCGAGAAGTGTTATAGTAATGACACATGAAAATTTATAAAGACAATTAACAACTAAAAAATTAACTTTTTTTAAAAGACTGAAAACAATATACGTGGCCATTGCTCTTGACATGATCAGACGGTCAAAACGCTCGACCTTAATTTTTACTTAGTTTTATGACGTGATCAAACATGCGTGTTTGATAAGTAATTCGTTACACATATGGAGAAAATAATTCGATGGTAATATGAGTATAGCAGAAATTCATAATGTTAGAGAAACACGTAGCTTCAAGAAGTCTTCACAGGGCCTCTACTTCATTTATTGTAGAAATGTTATTGTAATGTCACGTGATCAATAATACAAATATTGTGGACTGTATTTATTTCAAACATTTACCATCATAAAAATGGCTTACCAAATTAACAAGTTAACATGGGCTCCTCACTGGTCTTTACTTTGATCTCAAGTGCAAAATTTTACCACACTTTCTTTGTCATAAAAAGTTTACATTATTTACATAAAAAACTTCTGTGGTCAACACCGTAATTTGCAAGAAATTTGCCACAAATTTGAACATATTGTTTTTAGCCATCGTAATTAAGCAGCTCGTGGTTGGAAAAGCAATCAGTCAACGGCACCCACAATTAAACCTTATAGTAAACTTGTCTGATCAAACATGTAATTTTATTTAAAATTCAATGGCTCTTGTGTAACGTTCAGTGTTAAAATAACTCATATTTTACGAAACATCTATTATTTTTGACACAGATCTAAAAATGGGGCTATTCTCTTTCTGAAAACTACTATAAAATACAAAATAACTTTTTAGACAGGGTGAAAACAGGACCAGATAAGACTTCAAGCCACCCCATAGACCCAATACGTTCTGTTGTATTTTACTGCGTTATTCCTTTTTGTTTCTTTCGTTTTTGCCCTGTGCCGTCAGGTATTGTAATTTTACGACTGAAAACTGATTCATTTTAAAACTTTCTAAAATGTATTGTTTGTTTGTTTTGGAATTTCGCACGAAGCTACTCGAGGGCTATCTGTGCTAGCCGTCCCTAATTTAGCAGTGTAAGACTAGAGGGAAGGCAGCTAGTCATCACCACCCACCGCCAACTCTTAGGTTACTTTTTTACCAACGAATAGTGGGATTGACTGTCACATTATACACCCCCACGGCTGGGAAGGCGAGCATGTTTAGCGCGACGTGGGCGCGAACCCGCAACCCTCGGATTACGAGTCGCACGCCTTACGCGCTTGGCCCTGCCAGGCCTTTCTAAAATGTAAGTTTCTTAATAGGGAATTTGAAGACCACTCTAATTTTGTACACGTGACTCCAAATTGGGGAGCATGAGATTTGAGGTAAGCTCTAATCCATTGGATTTTGTGTGTGTGCATGGTAACCACCAGAACTACGTACACGATAACAGAGTGATATGTAGTTTGTGCATTACTCTGTATAAATATGATAGTACTGTTTGTTTTATATTGTCCATCCATGTAACTACTTTGCAGGATGTAGGAGGATCTTAACCTAAATTAGTGTGTAAGTTCATTGGATCCTTTGAGAGGTACGTTCATGTTTTCAGTTTTGCATTTTTCGGTTTTCTATGGGAATTTTTAGGGTCCACAGAGATACATGAGAAATGGCGGTTTCACATTTTTGCAATTTTTATAAAGTTTTTCTGTGTTTTTTTTTTTATAATTACACATAAGGTAAGTAACTCTTCATGTCCTCAGATAACCTTTGCTTTATTACAAATTTACGTAACTTTCATACAATTAGTCATAAAGTTTGCTGTTGTTTGTTGTTTTTGTTATTAAGCATAAAGTTACATAAAAGGCTATCTGTGATCGGGCCACCCCAGGTATCGAAACCCAGTTTCTAGTAGTATAAGTCCGCAGATAACCCGCTGAGACTCTGGGGGCTAATCATGAAATGCAATAACAAATTAATAAACAAGCGTCTTCTAAACATGTGAATAACCTGCAAGTATGACATAAGAAAGTAACGCTACAGCATGTGAATAACCTGCAAGTATGACATAAGAAAGTAGCGCTACAGCATGTGAATAACCTGCAAGTATAACATAAGAAAGTAACGCTACAGCATGTGAATAACCTGCAAGTATAACATAAGAAAGTAACGCTACAGCATGTTGAATAACCTGCAAGTATAACATAAGAAGTAACGCTACAGCATGTGAATAACCTGCAAGTATAACATAAGAAAGTAACGCTACAGCATGTGAATAACCTGCAAGTATAACATAAGAAAGTAACGCTACAGCATGTGAATAACCTGCAAGTATAACATAAGAAAGTAACGCTACAGCATGTGAATAACCTGCAAGTATAACATAAGAAAGTAACGCTACAGCATGTGAATAACCTGCAAGTATGACATAAGAAAGTAAC
The DNA here is from genome assembly GCA_011833715.1 of Carcinoscorpius rotundicauda. NCBI lineage: Eukaryota > Metazoa > Arthropoda > Merostomata > Xiphosura > Limulidae > Carcinoscorpius > Carcinoscorpius rotundicauda. The sequence continues at coordinate 18,358,702 of CM022399.1, read as the reverse complement.
GCTACAGCATGTGAATAACCTGCAAGTATAACATAAGAAAGTAACGCTACAGCAAAAAAAAAAAAAGTTTTTTTTTTCTTGCCAGTCGTTCTTTTTGTTTTGTTTTGCACAGCATGGCCAGGGAGTTAAGGCACTCGACTCGAAATTCAAGGGTAGTGGGTTCGAATCTCCGTCACACCAAGCATGATCACCCTTTCAGTCGTATAAACGTTATAATGTTACTATCAATCCCACTATTCGTTGATAAAAGAGTAGCTCAAGAGTTGGCGGTGATGACTAGCTGCCTTCCCTCTAGCCTTACAACACTAAATGCCCCTCGGTAGTACAGCGGTAAGTCTACGGCTTTATAACGCTAAAATAATGGGTTCAATTATCCTCGGTGGGCTAAGAAGATAGCCCGATGTAGCTTTGCTATAAGAAAAACACAAACAATGCTAAATGAGGGATAGCTAGCGCAGATAGCCCTCGTGTTGCTTGCACAACATTAAATAAAAAACAAATCGTTCTTTTTTACCTATACCTATAAAAATTTAGAGAAACCTGTTCATAAAGTTCTTTCAGAGTTAGTGAAGGATGCTTATGGTAAAATCTGTTCCTCTGAAAGTTTGTAATCGAGCCTCAAACAAAATTCAAAATGGTGTCCATCCCACCTAGTAAACAAACAAGAGACCTGTTTTATCAACGTGTGAGTTGACTGTGTAAAATAAAGACAGCTAATTCAATTTATATCACTTGATTATCGCATATTTATTATAAAAATTGTCATTTTTATCTTTTTCACTTAAATAACTGATGATAACTTATAAATAAAGGCAATATGAATATTAATATTAAGTAAGGTTAAATCTATAGTCGATTAATTAACATAATAGAAAAGGAATAAAATAACATGTGAATACTATGCTTTTATCGAAATACACCGTAATGCGATCAATGACGTAATAATTTATTATTTTTTATTAATAACATAATTTGGAATGAGCCCTCTGGTGGATAATTAGAGAACTTAGCTAACTCTACACTCCCAAAGACTGTGGACCGGCATGGCCAAGCGTGTTAAGGCGTGCGACTCGTAATCTGAGGATCGCGGGTTCGCATCCCCGTCGTACCAAACATGATCGCCCTTTCAGCGGTGGGGGAGATATAAAGTTACGGTAAATCCCACTATTCGTTGGTAAAAGGGTAGCCCAAGATTTGGCTGTGGGTGGTGATAACTAGCTACCTTTCCTTTGCTTTTCTCTCGCAAAAATTATCCACTTTTTTTAAAAGGCCTGGCATGGCCGAGCGCGTTAAGGCGTGCGCTCGTAATCCGAGGGTCGCGGGTTCGCGCTAAACATGCTCGCCCTTCCAGCCGTGGGTGTGTATAATGTGACGGTCAATCCAACTATTCGTTGGTAAAAAGTAGCCCAAGAGTTGGCGGTGGGTGGTGATGACTAGCTGCCTTCCCTCTAGTCTTACACTGCTAAATTAGGGACGGCTAGCACAGATAGCCCTCGAGTAGCTTTGTGCGAAATTCCAAAAACAAAAACAAACTTTTTTTATATTAAGTTCACTAGCATACTATATGATATATGGTTGTGTAAGCAAAATGTACTTCTTTAATCATACGTTAAAACTCAGGAGTGACAGAATCGATCGACACTGAAAGTGTGTAGCAAGTGCTCTCAGGTAAATTGCAAAATTGCACGTGATGTTTCCAAAAACGCAACTAATATATAACAGATAAAATACATTACATGCACTCACGTGATTTTAGAATAAGTTAATTTATCCACATCTGTGAAAATTAGTTCTACCATCTTTAACTTGTTCAATTACAAGGTGATATACTAATTTAATTTCGTAATGAAATAAACAAAAAAGCCATAATTTGTTATTATTCAAAACTCAAAGGCCTAAGTTTTTATATTACGTATACGCACGTGGTAACATTCCAGTCATTTTTATACAAATAACTAATAACATAACAAATAATATTTTACAGGAGTCATTGATATTTATCTGAACAAAATAAAAATATAATCGCGTAAAATCCAATCCACTTGCTTTGCATATAATACAAAGTATGATCACCTATTGGAATACATTTGTAACTACTTAAAAGGTTGTTGCTAACAGAAATGGTTTGTTTGTTTTTGAATTTCACACAAAACTACACGAAAACTATTTGTGCTAGCAGTCCCTAATTTAGCAGTATGAGACTAGAGAGACTAGTCATCACCCCCCACCGCCAACTCTGGGACTACTGTCTTACTAACGATTGGTGGGATTGATCGTAACAGTATATCGCCCCCAAGGGTAAGCATGTTTGGTGTGACGGGGATTCGAACCTAAGACACTCACATTACGAGGCGAGTGCCTTAACCACTTGGCCATGTCGGGCCTAACAGAAAATGGAAGGTGTCCGTTTTTTTTGAAGCGCAAAGCTACACAAAGAGCTATCTGCTCTGCTCACCACAAGTATTGAAACCCAACTTCTAGTAGTGTAAGTCCGCAGACATTGTGCTGTGCCACTGGAGGGCAGGGAACATGTGAAACATGATAGAAACTAAACACGAACACACAACTGGGATGTTAGAATCGTGCGTCCTAGTTTACTCCAGTCAAACACATACAATGAAACAAATGTTCCACTCGGCTTCTACAATTCTATCAGGAAATTACTTTGAAACAAAACTGGACTATATGAGACTTTGTGAATTAAATTAGGAACTTCCATATGTGTACATATATATATATATATATTCTATACTAATAGTATTTCTACACCTTGCAAAAAGTATTCTTGGAAAGTTATCGTAACAACCCCTCTCTGGCTAACTTAGCAGTGAAACTGGCGTCACCCTTTGGTTGTTTAAAATGTGACGAAACCTATAAGGTGTCTTTTTATTCCACTATCCGTTGGTAAAAGAGTAGCCCAAGAGTTGGCGGTGGGTGGTGATGACTAGCTGCCTTTCCTCTAGTCTTACACTACTAAATTAGGGACGGCTAGCACAGATAGCCCTCGAGTAGCTTTGTGCGAAATTTGAAAAAAACAAAAGTCTTTTTATTTGTAGCACACTGTTGGCTTACGTATTATAAGATATTACTGGCCTACTTAAGTTTAAAATACATTACAGAGAAATTAATCATTCTTCTAATTTTTAGAATTATTAAACCAATAAAGAAGCAGTGATAAAACTTCAAGTAAGTAATAAAACTTTAAATTATTTTTTTCAAAAAAAAGTAAACTATTTTATTCGGGTTTTAATATTTATCAAACTAATGTATTTAGGGAGGAAATTTCGTAGCTACAAGCAGTAAAGTAATATTCAATATCCAATGATACTTTTTACATGAACAATATTATTTAATAGTGTAGCTTCTGAACATTACAAGATGACCTCTATGAATCTTATGACACTTTTTACATGAGCAATTTGTTTAATATATTAGTTTCTGAATAGTACAAGGTGGTCTTTAATAATCTCATGACACTTTTTACACCAGAAATATTGTTTAATAGTGTAACTTCTGAATTTTACAAAATGGTCTCCATGAATCTCATGCACTCAAAGACCATTTAGTGAAAATTATACTGCGGATTCTGGTATTTAATATTTGAGTGTGCAGGTACAATCACGAAAACATCAGAATACAAGTGAAATGCAGATAGTCTACCAAAAACATTAAAAATAGTAAATTTAAAAGTATTACTAGCTTTGCTAAACCTACATAATAAGAAATATATATGCAAAAACGTTGAACCAGACGATGACCGAAGAAGGTCGAAACGTTGTTCGCTCTTCTATGTAAAATATTTTCTCAACCCAAACGAGCCGTTTTTACATATATATTTCTCTACAAGTGGGTTTTCTCGACATCACTACGTAATAAGGCTTAAGAAACTGGTTTTTTTTTAAATAAACATATCTTAAACGTATCTGTTCGAAAAACAAAGACCTTTATGACAAACAATAAAAATGAAAACAAATGATGGACATTTAGAGCATTCGTATTATTAAACTGATGTAATGGTCATATATAAAACAACTAATTATGGAGAATTATTTACTGGTATTTCACGTTCCACTGTTAAATAAATTTCTTATTTACTATAAACAAAGGTAAAAAAGTGGTTTATAACTTCAAAGTGCTCTAATATTGAATCGTTAAATTGAAGAGTATAATAATCAAAACTTGATCATAAGGTATAGGTCGATATTTTATTTATTTTAATAATTGTTATGTCTAATAAACTCCAGTTAGTGTCAAAAACAATAAATTTTCTGTTAGTTTAATTGTAAGGCTGAGCAATGGCTTATTCATTTTCTGCCCATCACAGGGATCTATCCATTAATTTTAGGCCCATTAACCCGGATGTTTACCAGTGAGATACGTGAAGTTGAGTGTGTAGCATTTCACAGATGTAACCCATGATAGATAAATACTTCTGCTTTGGGATAACATCCTAACAATATCGGATTCTTATATTGGAGTACCAAAACAATACACAGAGTAATTACGCCTACTGACGTCTCAGTGGCAAGTCGAAATGCATATAAAATTAAATAGTTCATTGTTTAGTTTTGAGTTTGAAAACGAACAAACAAACTACTGACTATTATTGCGTCGTACATTAACATATAACTGTGATTAAAAGCAAATTATTAACAAACAAACAAAGAACTGACCATCATTGTGCTTTATTTGGTATATGGCTTTGATTAAAACAAAATTAATAACGAAAAAACAAAGTACTGACTATCATTGTGCTGTATATTAATATGTAGTTTTAACTAAAACCAAAATTGATAACGAACAAGCAAAGTGCTGACCATCATTGTGCCGTATATTAATACGCAGCAGTGATTAAAACCAAATTGGGCCCGGCATGGCCAAGCGTGTTAAGGCGTGCGACTCGTAATCTGAGGGTCGCGAGTTTGCATCCCCGTCGCACTAAACATGCTCGCCCTTTCAGCCCTGAGGGTGTTATAATGTTACGGTCAATCCCATTATTCGTTGGTAAAAGAGCAGCTCAAAAGTTGACGGTGGGTGGTGATGACCAGCTGCCTTCCCTCTAGTCTTACACTGTTAAATTAGGTACGGCTAGCGCAGATAGCCCCCTAGTAACTTTGCGCAAAATTTAAAAAAACAAATTAATAACAAAGAAAACATTGACCCCATTGTGTGTTTTTTTCTTATACCAAAGCTCCATCGGGCTATCTGCTTCTTCCAACTATGGGAATCGAACCACTGATTTTGGTGTTGTAAATTTGTAGATTTACCGCTGTCGCGGCAGGGGATCCACCAGTATACCCCACATATATGTTGATATGTTTTAATTTCAGATACTTTTATGTCAAATAATAACTTCCGAAAATATATGCTTCAAACACATTTCTTATTTCAATGTTTTCTATTACAGTTCTTTATATAAAACTAGTTCCACCTTGCAGTAATAGTAGAGTCTTCTTATAAATGATCCGGCATGACCAAATGTGTTAAGGCGTTTGACACGTAATCCGAGGGTCGCGGAATCGCATCCCGGTTGCACCAAATATGCTCACCCTTTCAGCTGTGAGGACCTTATAATGTGACGGTCAATCTTACTATTCGTTGGTAATAGAGTAGCCCAAGAGTTGACTGTGGGTGGTGATAACTAGCTGCCTTTTCTCTAATCTTACACTGCTAAATTAGGGACGGCTAGCGCAGATAGCCCTCGAGCAGCTTTGCTCGAAATTCAAAAACAAACTTCTTATAAAAGTTTTAAACAAAACTTTATAGGTGTGTAAATTTGATATACGTCAAACCAAAATACAAACCTGAATGTTGTACCTTTAGAATATATTTTTCTGCTCTAGTAAATTATAAATGTAATATTAAAATAATAAAAATTATATAATTTTAATGCGAAGCATTAATACGCAAAATACAATAAATCTTGTCCAATCACAAGTGTTCCGTGATTGATACAGTTTGGTATATGAAAGCTGATATCTCGAAACTGCAATTCTCAGCCTAACAAATAGATACAGCAACAAAAATGTCATATTTAAGAAAAGAAAAGTATTTTGTAGTTTTAAAGTAACAAATGAAATAAAGTTTATCGGTTTGAAACATGCTTTTACATTAATTTTTATCTTAACATAAAATTTTTATCACAGTCTATTTAATTAAGTATCAATCGTGTGAGGAGAATAACTGGTTAAATATACATTTTCTATTCTATACTTATATATATATTACAAAACATTATTTCCTTACTTAGGTAACCTCAGTTTTAACGATATTTTATACAGAATACAACCATTCGGTCAGTAAGTTAGAGTATTTTGGGAAACACTTTTTTAATTAAATTAATTTCTCACCCTGAGAAATGATTCACATTTTTCATTCGTTAGTGAACTACACACTTTATTTCAAAAGACGCTAAAGGAAATATTGTAACTTAACATAATAATTTGTTTTGTTTTTTAAGTCTATCTAACCCTTTTGCTATATCCATAGTGAACACGGATAGTGAAATATATTTAATAAGCATGGATGTTTACGGCGTATATATATATGCATGCATATGCACACACACACACACGTGTACCCTTTTTCAGAGCATCTACACTGATTTTGCTGGGAAACAAACAAGTGTAGAAACTGATGGTGAAAAACATTCAACAGAATCTTGGACTTACAGACTAGAGGATTTTTACAAATAATGATTATGATAAGTATCGACAAGGAAATGGCCTGAAAACTAGCAAAAAAAACATGGAAATCTTCAGAAACAGAACTTAAGAATCAGTAATAAAATCAGAGGATTAAGTGCCTAAAACTCGAACCTATACAACCTGAAAATAGAAAACGAAGTTTCAGAGAATCAACTATTTCAGTGACTTATACTCAAAAACAGCATCAGATAACAAGTTAAATTCAGATTTGAGAAGAAATAGCTCTGTAAACCATTAGAAGTAATCACTACATAGTTATTATTATTATGACACTATGCTCAAAGGGCCTGAAACCATGCAAATAAAACACTACAGAACACAAAACATTCAAATAAATATAAGAACCAGAGCCTAACAAAATGAAAAATGTAATATTTCGTGTTTGATTGTCTTATACTTACCAACCTTAGTTAGAGTACTTTGTAAAGGGTCATTTAAAAATCACAAAAATGCCACTAAGATATATAATTCAGTATCTGATATATTACTATAAGAAATACTGAGAAATACTCAGCGAAATCAAACAACCTAAGATCTTATGTAAGTCTTTTTGTTTAATGAAATTTTCGTTTTTATCACTACTGTAATTTAATACAAAAGTGACTTCAGATACAATGCTTAGGTTATGGCAGGTATGGACAAAAAAGAAAGATGAAAACATGATAAAATTCTTAACTTCAGGATGTGCTCATCAAGTTCCCATTAGTTAATAAGAAAAGTGTTATGGAGATTATAAGACTGATTCTATCTGACATACGTTACCGTTGTAAGACTCTGATTCTGCTTTACATAAATTGTATCTACAGGAAAACGGTTTTCTATTATATACATTGCGGTTATACGACGTGGTTCTGCGTTATATAAATTAGTTTAACAACACTGTAGTTCTGTCATATATAAATTACGGTTACGGAACCGAATTCTATTTGGCATGCATATCGACTACAAGGCTTTGGTTCCGTCTTACAAATTAGACAACTGTGGTTTCATTTGACTTCCATGGTGGTTATAAAAGTACGATTCTGTCTTACATGAATCATGACTACAGAACATTATTCTGTGCCGTACACATTGCTGTTATAAGGTAATGGTTCTGTCTAGCATACCGCGACGTTGAAAAACCATGGTATGCATTAGAAATATTTTTCATAGAAAACCTGAAATTCTGTCTTACGTACATTAAATAGCGTTACATCAGACAAAATAAATCTAATAAGCCGTAACTTAAGCTTCCCAAAACACCATTATACCGGCTTATATATATTTGATTCACTGTAATACAAGTGTCCACGAATATTATGTACCATCACACTAAGTCATATAAGTATGCTGCGCAGTTGTATAAGCCTTTATAAACGTTTAATAGCATTATGACATGCCGTATAAATCCGCTGCACAGTAAAGAAGCCTCAACGAACAATACGTATTGTTTGTTTGTTTTTTTGAGTTTCGCGCAAAGCTACACGAAGAGTATCTCCACTAGCCGTTCCTAATTTAGCAGTGAAAAACTAGAGGGAAGGCAGCTAGTCATTACCACCAACCGTCATCTTTTGGGCTACTCTTTTACCAACGAATAGTGGGATTAACCGTCATATTATAATGCCACCATGGCTGAAAGAGCGAGCATGTTTGATGTGACGGGATTCGAACCCGCGACCCTCAGATTACGAGTCGAACGCCTTAACCCACCTGGCAAACAATACGTAACATTAAATTAAGATCTGTAGTTGTTTAAACTATTTACTTACATCCTTCTAAGCCACTTAGCAGATAGCTACACACACACGCACACACACACCTTCTAAGCCTTCTGTGGAGGTCCGACATTACCAGGTGATTAAAACACTCTACTCGTAATCCGAGGGTCGCAGGTTCAATCCCCGTCACACCAAACGTACTCGCCCTTTCAGCCGTGGAGGCTTTATAATGTGACAGTCAATCCCACTATTCGTTGATAAAAGAGCAGCCCAAGAGTTGGCGGTGGGTGGTAATGACTAGCTGCCTTCCCTCTAGTCTTACACCATTAAATTAGGGACGGTTAGCACAGAGAGCCCTCGAGTAGCTTTGCGCGAAATTCAGAAAACCAAAACCAAACCTTCTGTGTGTAGATTTTCTATATTATTTAATCGAAACTGAAGTTGCTTAATATTTCATCAAAGACCAAAATAACTTAACGAGTGCAAATGCCTTTTCAGTAGAATCTGAACACGAAGGAAATGTTAATAAAATCCTTATTCAGTTTCACTTTTCGTGTAGTATGCAGCATTAGAGCGAACATTGATACACTAGAAACTCATTACCTTACGTGCGGAGGAAAAAATCGTTATCAACAGGAAATACTGTTAGTTGGTCTATTGGTAACGTTGCATGCTTTCGTTCGTTTTATTCTTGACTGTGTTTTACAACTTTCTTTTTAACTTGTTATATGTTCCCATTGAACAGAAAAACAAGTAGATAAACGAAAAGAAATTCCCAATGCCCTGTTACACATTGGTATAATGTATTTGAACGCTACAAATTTACTGAAGAAAACTCGCGTGATATATCTCTTAAATCTTTTGAAAAACACTTCAACCCCTATATCCGTACGTTTCATTCGCTGATAAGGTAATGATTACAACCTACAGAGAGGATGTTGTGTATATACCTATGTTATTTAATAAATTATTGCTTCGAAAGTGACAAGTTAAAATAAAATTTACACTAAACTTATGAGTGAACTGACAGAGCAGAAATATAGACATTTAGCGGAGAAATATTTCTTTATATACGTGCGTGTCCAAAATTCTGTTGGAAAGTTGTCAAAAACGAAGATTTAAAAATACGTTTTATTTTGACGTACACATCCATATGGTGCTTTTTATATATATATTGTTCGTTTGAAGTTAAGCGCAAAGCTATACAATGGTCTATCTGTACTGTGCCCACCGCGAGTATCAAAACCTGGATTTTAGCCTTGTAAGTCAGCACACATATCGCCGTTCCACAAAGTAGTTACATTTTTAAAAACGTTTGAATACTTACTGGTTATAATGCTTTAGTAGAATGCAGATGAGTTAAAGAGATGTTTGTACACCACAGTGTTTGTTCTTTGTTTCTTTCCATCTTAATCCTTAAATCCAAGAGAAAAAATAAAGAAACCTAAAAACACTTAAACGGAATTTTTTTATACAAAAGTGACGAATCATTTTTAACCACATTAGTGTTGGACACCTGCAGAAGTAAAACCACCAATGCCTTACAGAAAAATAATATTCCCGTTTTATTAACTAGAACTCACAAAAGAAATTGATAATATAATTTTGTCTACGCTAAATCAGTCGATCCTGTGGGAAGAAGTTTTATAATCATTTGTTAAAAATGTTTTACTTTGTCATCAGAGAGTGCAACATTTAAAAACTATTGCGGAGTTCCAACGTTCCTAGTTATCAGTTTATTTTTGTAGATATTTTTGGTTTTAAATGTTTTACTTTCTCGTCAGAGAGTGCAACGTACGAAAAACATTACGAGATTTCAACGTTCTTAATTATCAATATACTTTTATGGAAAATTTTGAACAATACGAACAAAAGCAAATGTAAGAGAAATTAATTTTTATTTTAGGCCTCATTTTCAGGTGATGTATGAAATCGAACAAGTTTGTTTATTACACCAATCTTCCAACTCACGTATAGCGAGGCGAACGTAATCAGTTTATCAACATTAAATTCCATCAGGGAGTCATTTTCAAAGATATATGTTCTGTTACCAAACTGTTGTTTGTTATTAAATACGAAGATTTATCTGTGCTCTGCTGTTAGGGGTATCGAAACCTGATGTTTAGCGTTAAAAGTCTAGAGAGTTATTAAGCCGTAAGAAGGAGAGACAGTTATCTGTGATGAATCATATTGAATAAGTCTAAACTGAAATATCTTTTGATACAACAATACACTAAAAAGTGTATAAAAAATGATAATAAAGTTTGATAATTAACACACAAATACACTTCAACTCTATTCCACAGAAAAATAAAAAGGTAAATTGACACACATAATGAACATTCTACACATACATACCTTGCTGTGTGACACACTGTGCTCTGTTAAACATTTGTTTTACCTGTAAGTAATTTTAAAAAGTCGATCAAAGGCGTGAAAGCTTTATGGGTCTGACATGCATGCATGATTACACTTCTCAGATAAGTCGAAATGTGTTAGTAGCTGCTTAATCTACGAATGATACACAAAATGAGTGTTTTTATGCACAGCTCAAACATAAAGACCAATTATATTTCTTTTTACAAAACATATTTAAGCTGAGAATATTACAAAAACTCATCTGTTTCAAAGTTTCTTCTGTATTAATAGGATAATAAAAAGTTCTTATGAAACATCAACTTTGACAATTAGCCTAACTTAATGATTTTCAGTTCACGACTTGTCGTTGTTGTTGTTTAGAATTAAGCACAAAGCTACACAATGGGCTATCTGTGCTCTGCCCACCACGAGTATCGAAACCCGGATTTTAGCGTGTAAGTCCGCAGACATACCGCTGAGCCACTGGGTGGCCACGACTTGTCTTTATTTACTTGTCTAGAACCAACTTAAGGCGTATCACCCAACGGTGAGACGTGCGGACTTACACGGCTAAAAACTGGATTTCGATACCCATGTTGGGCACTGTGTAGCTTTGTACTTAATTCCAAAAAAACCACTACTTTCCTCATCCCTCCAAAACACAAATACCACTTTCCTCACCCTCCCGTAGATACAAATACCACTTATCTAACCTTCCCATAGCGTAGATTTCGTATTTACAAGTTGTTTTAAGTGTTAATTTGGTACTTTCTGAATGTAGTCGAGGTAACATCTTTATATAGTTCTTATATTAGTCCAATATAAGAAATTATCTATTCTTTCTTGTGATAATTGTACAGTATCGAGCTTTAACATCCTGTACACGAAAGACAGCTAGCTACACGACTGTCACATAAAGCAAAAGTTATTCCAATTTCTTCTGAACACACTTTTTTAAAGAAATTATTTAGCTTATCAGTTTCAATAAGCAAGTGAAATGTGAAAGTAGTTTTGGCGTGTTCCATACTGTGTGAGATTTACCCAGTTCACTTTGAACACTGTGTGAAATGTACCCAGTTTCCTTTGAGCATTGTGTGAGATGTACCCAGTTCACTTTGAGCATTGTGTAAGATATACCCAGTTCTCTTTGAGCATTGTGTAAGATATACCCAGTTCACTTTGAACACTGTGTGAGATGTACCCAGTTCTCTTTGAGCACTGTGTGAGATATACCCAGTTCACTTTGAACACTGTGTGAGATGTATACAGTTAACTTTGAACACTGTGTGAGATGTACCCAGTTCTCCTTGAAGTACATTTTAATTTCATTTAACTTGCTGTTTAATTATTATACTTTTATACTTTTATTATCCTTCAATTATTTCACACAATTAGCCACTTGCACAGTCAGCCATTTTCTTTTGTTCCTTCGTCAATAAAGTGTTTAATTTTTGTTTTAAACTCAAATTGTGTTTTGTCTTTTCACTACTACTAAAACAAATCACCACACTTATCTTTCTCCAACATAGATCTTCGGCTCTTTAATTAGGTAATTTCTTTCCTGGGTTTGGTCTTGTTTTACCAGAAAAACTTAGTTTTGTGCAAACATAAACACATAAACGATTAGAGTTATGCACTAGGTTCGATGAAAGCAGGTTATATACTGTAAAAGTGTGCAGTACTCTCAGAAGTTATCTGTAAAGGTTTAAGAAACACAGAAATTAAAAGAATAGGTATTTAGGTATCATTAACTGCGAAAGAAACTATGGTCAGCCAAGTCAAACCAGGAAAACTTGTAATTATAAAGCCAAGACAAGTTAATAGGGTTTACTTCCTTTGCCTGGCTGTTATGAACTGTTTTCTTATAAAACATTTCTTTAATGATAGTGAATATTTTAATATACTTGGCTTGTAAACGGATATCATAGCGTGATATGGAAAAGTTGCTGCCTCTCTGTTATTAAACTGGGTCTCTGATTAGTTAGATGTAACTCATGTACACACACGCATCACATTAAAATGCGTAGTTCAGATAAATAAATAGTAAATGAAGGTTCTATTATATTTATTAACTCTTTAAATTCTGGGACACAAAACCTACGCCTTTCATCATTATTATTATTATTACGTATCTTACTTTTCATTCAAAACTTAATTACCTAAACAACGTATTTCATTTCGTGCTCAGAAACGATTAATATTCTCGTACTATTTCCTGTTAATCGTGTTTATTAAGCTAACTGAGAAAGAGCAAGAATTTTACAACGGACTATCTGTCCTATGCCCAGCATGGATGTCGAAACCAGGTTTCGAGCGTTGTATGTCCATATAGATACCGCTATGCCATTGGTGGATAAATTTGCATTACAGGTCAATAGATCTCCTTCTTCTGTATTTTGAATATGAAGAAATATGGTCTTATAAGATTGAGAAATAATTTCTAAAATTAAGATGAAAAACTCATAAAAAATCGAATATAAAGCTTATGTCAGAGAAGCGTGTCTGCCATATGCATACTAATGAGACATGTTATTAAATACAAGAGGACATGTTAACAACAGCTTATAAATTTGTAATAGAGACGAACATTTTTCAAAATATATCTGTAGTACTCCTGAGATCCAGAATAACATAAGCTGTAATAATGTCACATATTTTTATGTAAAATTTGTTTTATTATATCTAACGTTTCTGACGACATAACTATTCTACTTGTTCAACAGGATATCCCAAATAAAATTTCAAATTATTCGAAACTACCGTGACTTTCAGAGACAAACCTCGATGACTGGATATCATTTGGTTATTTATTTCATAATGTAAACTTGATTGTTTGAAGTTGGCCCGGCATGGCCAAGCGTGTTAAGGAGTGCGACTCGTAATCTGAAAGTCGCGGGTTCGCATCCCCGTCGCGCCAAACGTGCTCGCCCTTTCAGCAGTGGGGGCGTTATAATATCACGGTCAATCCCACTATTCGTTGGTAAAAAAAGTAACCTAAGAGTTGGCGATGGGTGGTGATGACTAGCTGCCTTCCCTCTAGTCTTACACTGGTAAATTAGGGACGGCTAACACAGATAGCCTTCGAGTAGCTTTGTGCGAAGTTCAAAAACAAACAAACAAACTTGTTTGAAGTTAAGAACAAAGCTACACAATGAGCCCGCCATAGATATTGAAACCCAGTTTATGGCGGTGAAAGTCAACAGGCATACTGCTGTGCCACTGGGGTTCCATAATGCAAGCTACAAAACATTTAATAAATACATTCATAGATTGAAATTGTTTTACTGTACTTAATCCGTTTCTTTGTAATTAAGCCCAAAGCTACACAATAAGTTATCTGTTTTCTGCCCATCAAGGGTATCAAAATCCGATTTGTAAATAGCATAATAAGTCCGCAGACATACCACTGAGGAAGTGCTTTATTTGTAGGGATGATATCACACTAATGGCCAGGTGGTTAAAGCGCTCGACTTGTAATCTGAGGGTCGTTGGTTCGAATATCCATCACACCAAACATGCTCGCCCTTTTAGCCATGAGAGCATTATAATGTTACCGTCAATCCCACTATTCGATGGTAAAAGAATAACCCAATAGTTGGCGGAGGGAAGTGATGACTACCTGCCTTCCCTCTAGTCTTACACTGCCAAATTAGGGAGAGCTATCACAGATAGCCCTCGTCCTGCTTTGCGCGAAATTCAAAACAAACCAAACAAATGTCAGTGATACATCACAATAAAGGTTTCGACATTTATTATTATAAAAACTAGCAATATTCAATAAAATATTTTGTATTTTCGTTGATCACAATTATTATGTTTGCTTAATTCTAAATAAATTTCATAGAATAAAAGTGACAAAACTTTGTTCGACTATTTCCTTTTGTTGTTCATTATCGTTCTTGTTGCTTAGATTTTCACTAATTAGAATATGTGTTGCAGAATGAAATTACTCACATAAATCGATAATTATGTTCAGGTAAATACAATGGGTAACACCAATGCAGATAAACAGGCACTTAAATAGATGAATAGCGAGGGAGTGAATGCTAATTTCAGAACAGCCTTGCTCCATATCTCAAATCGAAACCGCATCTTCTGGTTACTTATGTTTATCATTTATTTTTCCCTTTCTCGTAGGTGGAGATCTGGGCCTCCCCACCCTGCTTATGTTGTTCGAAAACATGGTTCATTATTTGCTTAACACTTTGTTTAAATTATTTGTTAACACTGTGCATCTACTTGCATTAGATCTTTCTATGTAAACGTACTGGAATAAATTAAATGCCAGCTTCAAAGTGTGCGTGTACTATCCGTATTACTATAGGTGATGTCGTAATGTTGTCAGTAATTAGTTGTACAGATATTCAATAGAATATTGTTTGCCACAATTACTAACAAGATATAATAAGCATTTATACACCTGAAGTAATTTGTTTTGTCTGATTTCACCCCTTAAACCTCCCCCGATGGGACAGCGGTAAGTCTTTGGATTAACAACGTTAAAATCAGGGGGTTAGATTTCCCTTGGTGAACACAGCAGATAGTCTGAAGTGGTTTTGTTATAAGAAAACACACACATTCCAATTAAACAAAGTTAATGTTATTTGAAAATGCTAGGTGCCATACTTTAATTATATTTTATCTCTAATTTAATCTGATTAAGTTTTTAAGCTGATTTAACAATAAACTTTTATGTTCACTAAGATGTCCACAGATTATTGTTCGTAACAAACTACTGATTTCATTTTATTCGAATTCGTGTTCTCTGAACAAGACGTATAATGCCGGTTATGTGTTTTACATATAACATCCATCTTCTTGTGGTCATTGTAGGTCAGACACGTTGTAATATATTTTCTTGATTTAAACTGACAAACATATATATATATATATATATATATGATTTTGATTCCTTTACACTCACCACATGGTAACGTAAATTAATTAATTTAGTTATTGTGTCATTGCTCCTAATTTATTATTGGATATTATACAGCAGACCAGTTGTTTAGCGATTATATTACAGATTTATATCCACCAAAGTTAAAATTAAAAATACCATTGTGACACTCATCTAACTATTTGCTGACCAAAGCTATACGGATGAAACTCAAATAGTTAAGACTGTAATCCTCAAAACCGGTATGTCTCCAATCAAGGAATGAATGAGACATCTACGTCACAATTTTAACATTGGTTAAAATAAAACAAACATATCATGTAATATCCATATAATACAATGTTAGAGAGGATTACGGTTTGGGCGGTTTTCTAAACGTATAGCATATCAAAGATATTTTTTTAAGAATAATAATCATGAAACTTGATTGAAAGTGGATAAGAAAACTACATTAATAGTGACGTATTTTGAAACTTCCTTATTTAGTTTTGGATGAGCCTTTTCAAGCTTCTAATCAAAGTAAAATTGAACTTAGGACGGCAGTTTTGTATTTCAGTTCTAGATGGCATTAATATGCATCATTAATTAAACGTGAAACAAATTTTGTTTAAACAAGTGTCGTTTTGCTTAATAATTTAAGAAAGTTTGTCAGGAAAAACAATAATCGTCATGTTTTTTTATCTTCTATATGTTCTCAAATATCAAATGTTCATGGTCTTAATACATTCATATGTTGAACATGAACTAAAAGAATATGAACAGCCTAATCTCAGACGAGGTCCATATCTCGTAGTATATATGCATATACGTATATCATACGAGGTCCATATCTTGTAATATGTGTGTACGTGCATATGGGCGTTATTTAGATAATAGCACATAGGGTCTTAAAATGTGACCCTTCCGTCATTAGGTTTGAGAAGAGATTTAAAAAATAAAGAAAAAAATACGTTATTCTTGTGATCTATGACGTCAGAGTTTTGTTATGGTGACTCACCATGGCAACCAAAACTTTTGTTGTTTCGTCGTAAAGAGATTAACAGATGCCATGCCTTAAAGATGTGATAATGATTACTCAAAACTTTTAGAATGTGAAGATAATAGAACTAAAAAAACAACAAGTGTGTGAAGCAAGCAAAATAAATGAGAAATAAAATGCGAAGGACAGAGAAATGTGGAGAAAGAGTTTAATGGGTTTTGGAAAGCAGTAGAGAACTTGAAAACGGAACTAGCTGGATACTAAATAAGTAAGATCATAAGGCCATTCAAAAATGTAAATGAATTACACGAGAATAAGGTTTCGATTTGATGAAATTTTTATTCAACTTGAAGTTTGAGCTTTATTGATCGTACACTTTAGTAGTTGTTTAATAGCTCTGATGCTTTTAAAAATTTTAGATTTACGTTGGAAATGTCCTGTATAATCATTGTATATTAAAAAAATACATTCGTTTCACACATAGAACCCAGTTACTTACAAGAATGTCCGTTTGATTCACTAGCTTCCTGGGCCGGTGACCGTTTTGCTTGTGTATTGTTACCTGTTACAAATTAAGCATATTTTTTGCCATAGTTAAAACATGTTACAGGTGTCTTTTTTTTGGATGAGATCCTCGCTAGGACAGCGGTAAATTTACGGACTTACAACCCTAAAATTTGCGTTGAAATAAGAAGTTTACCCAATCTGGCTGTCCTTGAAAACAAACTTTCTGGATGGTCTTGTTTCCCCATGTTCATGTACAATTCGTTTTTTTCATTTCTTTACTGTCATTAAGAACAAGAGATGTACGTCCCCATCTTTAAAATTCTAAATTATCCAAGCTAAACATTTCTTTATGATCTGAGTGTATGAACATTTTGCATCAGAAAGGGATGTTATGTACCATTTTCAAACTTGATCAATCTGTTGTAGAATCATTCGTTCCACAGCCATTTTATGTCAGCGGTGGTTATCACGTGGTTATTAACCTTGGTTGTATATCTATTTACATCTATTCATGCATAATTCTAATTGTTCTGGAGTTCTCATTATGTGATAATATTTGCTATATAACTAAAATCTCTTAAGAAACTATGACACCAAATAGTCAACATATTTACGTCATAGTAAAATATGCATACATTTTACACAGTATTATTTCAACTTTTCAATCTTTTCTTACGAGAAACAGTCTACATTACCACTATGACAACTGTTTTCTAGGGTGGGTGTTTTTTGTGTTTTTTATAGCAAAGCCGCATCGGGCTATCTTCTGAGCCCACCTAGGGGAATCGAATCCCTGATTTTACCTTTGTAAATCCGTAGATTACCGCTATACTAGCGGAGGGTCTGTTTTCTAGGACACGACAAATTCATGAGAAATGATAACTCTTATCGGATTTCACATATTCTGACACGTGCTGTGAATGCTGTCTATTTCTTTTATTTATGAGCAATATAATATTACGTTACCTCAGATAAAAGTATTTTGAAGTACCGTTTCCTAATGCGCTCCACTTTATCACGAGACAGCTATAATGCTGTTTTATAAGTACGTATTATCATAATAGGGTCAGGGTATTAATCTCTACATACATATAGTCCAGTAACTTATCTGAATAATATGAAATACTGGTATGTTATACAGCAAGTAAAGGAAGGATTAGATTTTTGAAACTTTTACTTTAATGTTAGATTTGTGTTACTGACGTGTATTAAAAAGTACATTACTTGCTTTTAACATCGGTATATTGCATAATTATTATCCTAAATAATTTTATTGTGTATATTAGGATGTAACTATATAACCATTAAAAACTACATTCTTTTCACAGAATAAAATGTACATTAAACAATATTTTTTTAATTTCAAACAAATTCACCTTAATTATTTTAAATTCACTTTAATGTTTTCTTTACAAATAATTACAGTATTTGTTTGTTTGCTTTAAATTTCGCGCAAAGTTACATAAGGGTTATCTGCGCTACGCGTTTCCAATTTAGTAGTGTAAGACTAGAGAAAGGGCAGCTAGTTATCACCACCCACCGCCAACCCTTGAGCTGGTACAAGAGTAGCCCAAGAGTAGATGGTGATGACTAGCTGCCTTCCCTCTAGTCTTACACTGCTAAATTAGGGACGGCTAGCGCAGATAGCTCTCGAGTTGCTTTGGGCGAAATTCAAAACAAACCAATTCTCTGCGACGTACCTTAATACGCAGATATGTGGATTGTAGTTTTTGCAATACATTTTACTATACTGTAGTATTACTGTGATGTCAGGACAAGTTTTTCTTTCCGCTACAGCTTTCTCGAGAATTACTAAACAGGTGTAAATTATTATTTTTGTAACAGATGAAAGAGCTGGATACATTGTGTTGTGGTTAAAACCTAATTCATGTTAAACATCAATATGCAAGTAATGAGACTAATAAACATATTTGATTCAATATTACGTCTCACTCCTCACTGTATAACAAATACATCGTCATTTTTATTAGTCTGGAGGATACAATCCTCACTGCATTTTGGTGATAAACTATGCTACTAGACAATATACCTGGTGACTTATTGCTATTTAAATAATTATCGTCAAATCTGAAGTTTCTTTCAATCAGTGAAAAAGAACATGTAGCAAGTCTTGATCTGGTTTTCTCCGTTTTAGTTCTCTTCTCGAACAATGTAATTGATGACTGGTAACCGTAGCCTAAATCTAACTATATATATTATAAATGAATGAGGTATTGGTACACTATCAAGACGTAACTTAATCGTATAGCCATGTACGACGTCGTCATTGTAAAACCAATTACGTTCTTATTTCAGTTGCATTCCAGTACTTTTTTGTTTGTTTAATGGCAAAGATATACAATGGATTATCCACCCTGTCCACAGCAGGGATCAAAAACCAAATGTTAGATTTATAAGTTCTCAAGCTTACCCCATCAAAGGGGCCAATTTGAATTTTTTTCTTTCACACTTGTACAATAAAAAAATATTTATTACATTCTCTTATGTTGATACGAAAAGTTTTAATGTAGAAAGTCGAAGAATAGTCGTTACCAAATAAAGTAACACAATTATTGTATTTCTTGCTTGATACATTTTCGGTATGACCATTAATTATTGTTTTTTGAATTTAGCACAAAGCTGCACAATGGGTTATCTGTGCTATGTAGTATCGAAACCCGGTTTTTAGCGTTGTAAATTTCCAGATATACCGCTAAACCATTAGTTGAAAGTACAGACAAAATATATTATTTTGATGTATAATAGTAAAACCCACAACAAAGTTGAGCAGGTTTTGAAACATTTCTCATAAGGAAACCACAGGAAGTGAGCAAACTCTGAAACATTTCTGAGAGGGATAAAAATCTAGAAACTAAGTAGACCTTACAATAGATCTACCAGATGTACTACAGAAACTGAACAGACTTTGGAATAATCCTGACAGTTATTAAAGCTAATCTGCCAGATATACTACAGAAACTGAACAGACTTTGGAATAATCCTGACAGTTATTAAAGCTAATCTGCCAGATATACTACAGAAACTGAACAGACTTTGGAATAATTCTGACAGTTATTAAAGCTAATCTGCCAGATATACTGCAGAAACTGAACAGACTTTGGAATAATTCTGACAGTTATTAAAGCTAATCTGCCAGATATACTACAGAAACTGAACAGACTTTGGAATAATTCTGACAGTTATTAAAGCTAATCTGCCAGATGTACTACAGAAACTGAACAGACTTTGGAATAATCCTGACAGTTATTAAAGCTAATCTGCCAGATGTACTACAGAAACTGAACAGACTTTGGAATAATTCTGACAGTTATTAAAGCTAATCTGCCAGATGTACTACAAAAACTGAACAGACTTTTGAATAATCCTGACAGTTATTAAAGCTAATCTGCCAGATGTACTACAGAAACTGAACAGACTTTGGAATAATCCTGACAGTTATTAAAGCTAATCTGCCAGATATACTACAGAAACTGAACAGACTTTGGAATAATTCTGACAGTTATTAAAGCTAATCTGCCAGATATACTACAGAAACTGAACAGACTTTGGAATAATTCTGACAGTTATTAAAGCTAATCTGCCAGATATACTACAGAAACTGAACAGACTTTGGAATAATCCTGACAGTTATTAAAGCTAATCTGCCAGATATACTACAGAAACTGAACAGACTTTGGAATAATCCTGACAGTTATTAAAGCTAATCTGCCAGATATACTACAGAAACTGAACAGACTTTGGAATAATTCTGACAGTTATTAAAGCTAATCTGCCAGATATACTACAGAAACTGAACAGACTTTGGAATAATCCTGACAGTTATTAAAGCTAATCTGCCAGATGTACTACAAAAACTGAACAGACTTTGGAATAATCCTGAAAGTTATTAAAGCTAATCTGCCAGATGTACTACAGAAACTGAACAGACTTTGGAATAATCCTGACAGTTATTAAAGCTAATCTGCCAGATATACTACAGAAACTGAACAGACTTTGGAATAATTCTGACAGTTATTAAAGCTAATCTGCCAGATATACTACAGAAACTGAACAGACTTTGGAATAATCCTGACAGTTATTAAAGCTAATCTGCCAGATATACTACAGAAACTGAACAGACTTTGGAATAATCCTGACAGTTATTAAAGCTAATCTACCAGATATACTACAGAAACTGAACAGACTTTGGAATAATTCTGACAGTTATTAAAGCTAATCTGCCAGATATACTACAGAAACTGAACAGACTTTGGAATAATTCTGACAGTTATTAAAGCTAATCTGCCAGATATACTACAGAAACTGAACAGACTTTGGAATAATCCTGACAGTTATTAAAGCTAATCTGCCAGATATACTACAGAAACTGAACAGACTTTGGAATAATCCTGAAAGTTATTAAAGCTAATCTGCCAGATGTACTACAGAAACTGAACAGACTTTGGAATAATCCTGACAGTTATTAAAGCTAATCTGCCAGATATACTACAGAAACTGAACAGACTTTGGAATAATTCTGACAGTTATTAAAGCTAATCTGCCAGATATACTACAGAAACTGAACAGACTTTGGAATAATCCTGACAGTTATTAAAGCTAATCTGCCAGATATACTACAGAAACTGAACAGACTTTGGAATAATCCTGACAGTTATTAAAGCTAATCTACCAGATATACTACAGAAACTGAACAGACTTGGAATAATTCTGACAGTTATTAAAGCTAATCTGCCAGATATACTACAGAAACTGAACAGACTTTGGAATAATTCTGACAGTTATTAAAGCTAATCTGCCAGATATACTACAGAAACTGAACAGACTTTGGAATAATCCTGACAGTTATTAAAGCTAATCTGCCAGATATACTACAGAAACTGAACAGACTTTGGAATAATCCTGACAGTTATTAAAGCTAATCTGCCAGATATACTACAGAAACTGAACAGACTTTGGAATAATCCTGACAGTTATTAAAGCTAATCTGCCAGATATACTACAGAAACTGAACAGACTTTGGAATAATCCTGACAGTTATTAAAGCTAATCTGCCAGATATACTACAGAAACTGAACAGACTTTGGAATAATCCTGACAGTTATTAAAGCTAATCTGCCAGATATACTACAAAAACTGAACAGACTTTGGAATAATCCTGACAGTTATTAAAGCTAATCTGCCAGATGTACTACAGAAACTGAACAGACTTTGGAATAATCCTGACAGTTATTAAAGCTAATCTGCCAGATGTACTACAAAAACTGAACAGACTTTGGAATAATCCTGAAAGTTATTAAAGCTAATCTGCCAGATGTACTACAGAAACTGAACAGACTTTGGAATAATCCTGACAGTTATTAAAGCTAATCTGCCAGATATACTACAGAAACTGAACAGACTTTGGAATAATTCTGACAGTTATTAAAGCTAATCTGCCAGATATACTACAGAAACTGAACAGACTTTGGAATAATCCTGACAGTTATTAAAGCTAATCTGCCAGATATACTACAGAAACTGAACAGACTTTGGAATAATCCTGACAGTTATTAAAGCTAATCTGCCAGATATACTACAGAAACTGAACAGACTTTGGAATAATTCTGACAGTTATTAAAGCTAATCTGCCAGATATACTACAGAAACTGAACAGACTTTGGAATAATTCTGACAGTTATTAAAGCTAATCTGCCAGATATACTACAGAAACTGAACAGACTTTGGAATAATCCTGACAGTTATTAAAGCTAATCTGCCAGATATACTACAGAAACTGAACAGACTTTGGAATAATCCTGACAGTTATTAAAGCTAATCTGCCAGATATACTACAGAAACTGAACAGACTTTGGAATAATCCTGACAGTTATTAAAGCTAATCTGCCAGATATACTACAGAAACTGAACAGACTTTGGAATAATCCTGACAGTTATTAAAGCTAATCTGCCAGATGTACTACAAAAACTGAACAGACTTTGGAATAATCCTGAAAGTTATTAAAGCTAATCTGCCAGATGTACTACAGAAACTGAACAGACTTTGGAATAATCCTGACAGTTATTAAAGCTAATCTGCCAGATATACTACAGAAACTGAACAGACTTTGGAATAATTCTGACAGTTATTAAAGCTAATCTGCCAGATATACTACAGAAACTGAACAGACTTTGGAATAATCCTGACAGTTATTAAAGCTAATCTGCCAGATATACTACAGAAACTGAACAGACTTTGGAATAATCCTGACAGTTATTAAAGCTAATCTACCAGATATACTACAGAAACTGAACAGACTTTGGAATAATTCTGACAGTTATTAAAGCTAATCTGCCAGATATACTACAGAAACTGAACAGACTTTGGAATAATTCTGACAGTTATTAAAGCTAATCTGCCAGATATACTACAGAAACTGAACAGACTTTGGAATAATCCTGACAGTTATTAAAGCTAATCTGCCAGATATACTACAGAAACTGAACAGACTTTGGAATAATCCTGACAGTTATTAAAGCTAATCTGCCAGATATACTACAGAAACTGAACAGACTTTGGAATAATCCTGACAGTTATTAAAGCTAATCTGCCAGATATACTACAGAAACTGAACAGACTTTGGAATAATCCTGACAGTTATTAAAGCTAATCTGCCAGATATACTACAGAAACTGAACAGACTTTGGAATAATCCTGACAGTTATTAAAGCTAATCTGCCAGATATACTACAAAAACTGAACAGACTTTGGAATAATCCTGACAGTTATTAAAGCTAATCTGCCAGATGTACTACAGAAACTGAACAGACTTTGGAATAATCCTGACAGTTATTAAAGCTAATCTACCAGATATACTACAGAAACTGAACAGACTTTGGAATAATCCTGACAGTTATTAAAGCTAATCTGCCAGATATACTACAGAAACTGAACAGACTTTGGAATAATCCTGACAGTTATTAAAGCTAATCTGCCAGATATACTACAGAAACTGAACAGACTTTGGAATAATCCTGACAGTTATTAAAGCTAATCTGCCAGATATACTACAGAAACTGAACAGACTTTGGAATAATCCTGACAGTTATTAAAGCTAATCTGCCAGATATACTACAGAAACTGAACAGACTTTGGAATAATCCTGACAGTTATTAAAGCTAATCTGCCAGATATACTACAGAAACTGAACAGACTTTGGAATAATCCTGACAGTTATTAAAGCTAATCTGCCAGATATACTACAGAAACTGAACAGACTTTGGAATAATCCTGACAGTTATTAAAGCTAATCTGCCAGATATACTACAGAAACTGAACAGACTTTGGAATAATCCTGACAGTTATTAAAGCTAATCTGCCAGATATACCGCATAAATTAAACAAGCTTTGAAATTAAATGTTAGAAATAACAATATTTTTGAAGTTCACACGAGTTGTTGTCGATTATGCATAGTATAACATTTATTTGTATTATCCACAATGCTTCATCAAGTTTTATAGAAATGACTTGTATCATAGAGGAATGAGTGAATCTGTTACTCGCATACTATCGATCTATTATAACAACAGTACTGCTTTTATCAGGTTACACCTTAAATATATTTAGTGCTTTATGCTCTTTCGGAGACGTATTTGACTCCAAAAAGGGAACCCGCTTTCTTTCATTTAAACAATGCTCCATCTGGCCTTGACCACTACGGCCTCTTTCATTTAGCACGCTCTGACGGGATTTTGGCCATTCGCTTGTTAGTGGGTATTTTTATAGCGACACCATCATTAGCAGTATTTGGTCAGCAACCAGTTCTGGTCTAATGGTCCGATAAAGAAACTTGTAAGCCTACCATATACACGTGTACTTACAATGTAAGAAATTCAACATACAATGATAACCTTGGAATAACATTGAAAGATATTGAAAAAATATCAGGTGGCTAAGGCGATCGACTCGTAATGTTAGAGTTGTGGATTTGAATCCCTGTCACATTAAACTTGCTCGCTGTTTCAGACGTGGGGGAGTTATACTGTGACGCTCAATCCTACTATTCATTAATTAAAAGAGTAGCTGAATAGTTCGCGATGATTAGCTGCCTACCCTCTAGTCTTACACTGCAAAATTAGGGACGGCTAGCGCAGATAGCCCTCGAGTAGCCTTGCGCGAAATTCAAAACAAACTCCAGTGCTTTATTGTTATAATGTAATAGAAGGAATAATTTAAAAAAAATAGAATGTTCACCAACAAATGCCAATATTAAGAAACACGTTACGCACAACTCAGTTAATTAATAATTATTTAAACATTGAATAGTGAACCTAATGTTCATACCTTGGTAACACCACCATTAAAAATTAACTTATACAAAATTATTAAAGTTCCTTTCCCATTGTGTCTCACTACAAAGAAAGACGTGTTTTCTAGGAACTAAATAATTGAGAGTTTGCAAAAGAAACATTTCGAGTCCTTCATTTCCGATATTGCATTTATGTATATTGTCAGGCCTTTGTCCGTGAGTTACGTGCGTGAACATTTCTAAGGTTTTGAACGGGTACTTTTTCATATATATTCATTTTCACACTTTGCACACAAAAAATTTCGCGCTTTTCAGAGTACGTTCTTAATTATGTCGATAGCACTGTATTCACGTTTACCACGTCTTTTCTACAGAGAATTAGTTACTTTTACGCTGTCTATTTAAATACGTATAATAAGGTAGCTATGCAATAGACATCCAATATTTTAAAACCGCCACGTCATATTGATTAGACTGTTTTTCGCCAGATTTAGTATAGCAGAGATTGGTGAACCTCATTGGTCAAGAAATAAAGTCCGGAATTAGCTAAGAAATATGAGAAAAAGATTAAGTAAGGTTTAATATGAACGTATTCCAGTAGGCTTTGGATCAGTGGTTGTGATGGAAAAACAAAGCAGTTTAGAACAATAAAAGGAATATGAATTTTACATTGTTCTGTTGAACGTGTTTTTTTCTGCCAAAATATAAATGCATGATGAACCCCAGGCTTCAGTCACAATAATATTTATCTTTCTTAAACTTAGGAGGCTGTGGCTTATAATTTTTGCGGGTCATACGTGCGTGACCCGCACGTGAATACACACGTATTCAGCTGTCGGAACATATAGAGTAGATTAGCAATCAATGGATAAAGAGTGTAAGGGACCCTGCCCCTACCACAATAACAATTCCGTAACATTACACGACCTTCACCGTCTTGTACTGTCTAAACAATAAAATAAATATTACATCGTTTGTGTGGTTGTCTCTATATTTCTACCCTACTGTTGTGCAGAAAACTTATTGTTTAGTTTTTGTTTTCAACACAAAGCTAGTAGTGGGCTGTGTCTCTCTATCCACGATAAAGAATTGAACCCCAAATATTAGCGTTGTAAGTTTGTAAACTTACCGCTAATCGACAGGAGGAAGGGCAACTACAGAAAACACTGAAAATCAACTTATAATTTCACGTCTCGTGCTTCTGGTCTTTCACTTACCACAGTTTGTACATCATGATCCACAAGTATTGCGTTTCCTGTTTGCATTTAGGAAAAAATTTGTTTGGGGTTTATTTTCAAACGTTTTTCAATTGTCCTTTACTTTCTGAATAGTAATTAACGAATCAGTCAGCTGCGACACAATACAATATGACGTCCGTTTTACTTTATAAGTGTATTTTCGGTCAGTCATCAGAAGTTAATTGCATTCAATCTTTCCCTACCCTAGACAAAATGGTTTTTAATTGCCATTTTTAATAGACTTTAATCTCTTTAACCAGCCTGTCAAATAATGGACCTATGTTAATCGCATTCCTTCTGATTTGTTAACCACTATTAATTCATGTTGAAATTCGAAATTCTTAGTCGTTTTTATTCCTTTCCTTATAGGCTCACCAGGAAATGACAACATCTTTACACTTAAGAATAAAAAATAAGCCTAGTTTACACTTTCAAATAAATAGAGATTTTCTTAAAAGTGTAAATAATGTTGTAATCAAGTGGACTGTCTGTGTAGCTCCACCTGTGGATCACTCGAAATTTAATCAGTAACCAAGAGTTTTGTGAGTTATGAAGGCTGAAAATGTTACCATTCGTTGTACAGACTAGCTTGCTTTACATTATAATTACCTGAACAAATAAAAGGTAAAGAAATTAAAAACTGAGAACACGTAGAATGCTGATCTCGATTGCCATTAAAAATTATCAATATTTATGGTCACTCACTCACAACTATTATTGAGTTATAATCATCTTTGATCGTGGACAGAACACACCGGGTGGCCTAATCTCTGCACTTGGGTGATTCATAAAAATATATTTTTAATGATAAAAGTATGAATGCTTCAACAATTTGGAGAGCAAAAACCTACAAGTTACAAAGAACCTATCAAACCTTTGAAGAAGGTCGCTACGAGTGTAAACTTATAATTCTCTGAAATTATTTCCACTCGTTAAATCACACGGAAGGAATAAAAACACGAACCGCTGAACAGACTTTTGTTAGTGGGAATATTGATTATCGAATCATCATAATTCTCTCTTTGTTGCCTTAGAAAAGAAATTCTGAAGCAAAACATACATCTGATGATAAAGTTTGTGAGCTCGTCGCATTAAAACAAATTGTACCTTCTGCTATTCCAACAAAATGTAAATTATTTATACGTTTGAAATTGATGCATCTATATATATATATTCTAAGCATCTTAGTGAAGTTATTATTTTACTAATTTTTTGAAGAACACAAAAATTATGCATACATTGATGTATTATAGAACGTATGGTAACTGATATTTTCACACGCCATTTTTTATTCAATGGATTTCGTTAATTAGTCTGTATATATAATCTGTTGTAGCTTGTATCTCAGGTATACACATTCGATATTTTCCCCATCGATATTAGGTGGAGTTGCGTGCTTTTGTGTCGCACGTGCTGGACGTGACTAAAGTAACAACCGTCCTCAAAAATATAAATTAAAGACCCTCAGTTTATAATTCGGTGATTACCTGAAAATACGAGGAGCATTAAGAGAGATAATAAATGAAACGTAAATTTTTGCTTGCTAGTCTTAGCTCTTTAGGTTATTTCTGTTTTAGTGCCATCTTTATTAACTTTTATAATATTCAGTGATTTTATATACATTGTTGGAAATAGCCTTTACTTCTTTAAACTGAGGTTTAACGACGTTCCTTTTCATTTCGTGCGTTAAACGTTTATTTAAATTTCACATTTGAAATGAATATGATTATTCCACTCTTCGTTGTATTGTAAATCAATTCCAGTTCAGAGGTGCTTTGACGATAATATTAGAAAAATTATCTCTTTGCCGTTTCAAACAGATTGTAGGCTTTCGAGCAAAGCCGTACCGCAATTCCATCAACTCGATCAAAGCGATGATGTGGTTGATAAAACTCGTCAACTTCCAATAACATATATAATATAAAAATGCAAAAGCGGGCGTGGATTTACAAATTTGGTAACACGGAAAGTTCATTCCTTCTACGCCCATTTCTGAAGCTTATTTGCGTTGTTACTTTATCATGTATGACTCAAAGTTAACAAGAAAAGGAAATGTATAACAGTATTTTCCATATTTAAAATTTAAAGCGCATAAATATGAAATTCAATCTCACCATTGCTTTAGAATCTATTTCTCCTAAATAGCCCACTTCTAACTGCACATCCGTCAGAACTGGCCCTTGAATAGAGAACAAAATAATCATTGATTTGTTTTTGTTTTGGCAGTATGCGTAAATAAACTTTAGTAGACAAAATAAAGGATACTAAATTAATAGTATTCTATAAATCTAAGGCATTGTAGTCGTCATACATAAAGAAAGTTTTACCCTATTATTTTTTTTTGGACAGTAAATGCATAATCTAATTTTAAATCAAAACGAATGAATTTCTTCTCTTAATATTCAGTCTTGACTACACCAAGTTTCAAGTTCAGTCATGCTTCTTATATGCTCCCTTCCAGTTTTATAATATGATTTAGAGAATTTTTAACAGTAACTATTCGCCTGCATTTAAAATTATTTCACGTCGATTAAAGTTCTAACTTCAATGTTTTAATGGTTTGAAATATTTGCTGTCATTTAAGTAACATGCTGCTGTTATTTTTAATATGCATTTAACCTGAAAAATTGTAAGTTAAAAATACTGTAGACTTTTAGCAAATTAAGAGAACAAAAATAATAATTTTTATTATTAAAAATAAAGATAAACCGAGCGACAACATTACAGAGTAATTATATATTGTTGTTGTTTTTGAATTAAGCACAAAGCTACACAGTGGGCTATCTGTGATCTACTCACCACTGGTATTGAAACCCAGATTTTAGCGTTGTAAGTCCGCAGACATACCGCTGGGTCAGTGGAGGAGCACTATACATTGTTCTTATAGAATCACATTTTATATTATAAAGTTCAGAAGTTATAAAATACATTTGCCTTTCTGTTTTCACCCCTCCAAACAAATTGTCAAAAAAGTTAACGCCTCATCAGAGTAAGCTATTTACTTAGAGCAAAACTGAAAAACAACTGAATCTGACGAAGTATATTTTTCATGCGTTCTTACGTACGGTATTGACCAGCATGATTGCATATTGATGTTATTGTCTACGTACATGGAATAGTGATTGAGTAAATTCCTAACCAATAACAAAGAAGGTAATATACGATTAGACGAACGTGTGCAAGTTGTTATTCTGGTTTATACTGTATAAATTGTTTTGACTATGTTGTTGTTGTTTTTTTAATTAAGCACAAAGCTACTCAATGGTGTGCTCTGCCCATAACGGGTATCGAAACCTGGTTTTTAGAGTTGTATGTCCGCAGACATACCGCTGAGCCACTGGGGGGCATTTTGTGAAAGCACACATATATATCTGTTTTATGTAAGGATGTACTTGTGCCACAACAGTTCTCAAAATAAATTACCGTTTCCCTCAGACAATTTTTATGAGTACTTTGTGATGAGTCATGTCTTGTCACGTGGTAAAAGTTATAAGGCAGCAAATAGTTCGACTTTTCAGAGATTGTATGAAACAAACGGACATCGCCAGAACAGTAGGGTACCCCAGTGTACTGTTTCAGATTCCTAAAATGTTATGGAACTATAGGAAATGTTGTTCCGGGAAAGACTACTAGAAGACGTCGTAAAACTTATGCCTGAAAAGACGGTGTTTTGATCAGATTAATACATCAAGGTTAAAAGAAGTATTGCAAAACCCTACTACAGAAGTGCTATGAACACATCCATTCAAGTGTATCCAGTATAATAATAAATAGAAGACTGGCAAAACAAAGTTATTTTTGCAAGAAGGGCTGTTTATTAATCGATATAAATCAGAATTCATCTCCGCCCCTGTGTTACTTGAACAAAACAGCACATCATCTTACAGTCAGAACACTGATGGCATGTGAGATGAGTCCTGTTTCTTTCTTGTTAGAGATGATGGTAGAATTCGTGTTCATCGTTTGCCTGGAGAAAAGGCGAGGAAAGACTATATTTCCCACTGTTACTTCTATCCCACAGATAACACATAAGAGGTGGTGCCTTACATATTTAGGCAGCTATTCATCATGTTCCAGGATAATAATGCTACTGCCCACAGTGCATGCAATGTACAGGATTATCTCGACCAGGATGACGTAACAATGTTATCATGGCAAGCGAAGTTTCCAGGTTACAATTCCAGTGGAGAATATGTTGAGAATTGTTGGACAGAACTGAGCTGAAAGACTGCTAACCAAGATTCTAAACCAGTTGCTTTAGCTAAGTTACAGCGCCTTCTAGTGAGTGACAAGTTGAGATGAAACGATGGTGGATGGCATCAACAAATTCATCGACAATATGCCACTTTGGAGAGATTATTGGAGTATAAAGAGAACTAAGGAAATACTGAAATCTTAGTATGAACTGATATAAGATTAGAGACATTATTTTTTTAATAATTTGATGTTATATTTTGTCATTATATATGTTTTGGTTAGAATTAAACATCTTCCTGTAGGTGTCTGCCAAAGTTGTTTGCTGTTCTAATAAATCATTCGTAATGTCCATATATCCTGTACCATTATATAAATTACATATATTGGTGTTTAATATAACACACATTTCTCAGTTTTATAGTGTTAGTGTATTTGTATTCCATCTTAGTAATAATGATTTTAATTGTTACAAAACGTGCAAACAATTTGGCCAAGACTGTATAAAGATTAAAGAGTACTGTTTCATGAGTTATGTATCTTCGCTTTTGACCATATTTTCAATTGTAAACCCAATAGCATCTCACTTGAGATACTTAGAATACTTAGATTAGTTCCAGGTACATCTATAAAGCCGGCAATGCAAAACAATCGCTGAAATAAAAGCATGAAGAACAAAAAACAAAAATTACAATTAAATATAAGAAAATAATATATTTTAAAAATTAAATGATAATAGTGTAAGCCTCACTTGAAAAACACACCACAATTAGCCGTTAGATTTTAATACTGTCGTAAATTTTAGGTTTATTGAACAAAATAACATCATGTGTAAGGCTAATTTTTCAAAACCATAAAAGAACGCCTTGTTGACACAGGTAGCATGGGTCATGCTGATTCTAGGAACAAATGAGTAAAGACCTCCAATGTTGAATTTCTAGTTTAAATATTGATTCGGCATGACCACGTGGTTAGGGAGCTCGATTCGTAATCCGAGGGTTGCGGGTTACGTATCTCCGTCACACCAAAAATGCACGCCCTTTCAGCCGGGGGGTTTTACAATGTCACGGTCAATCCCACTATTCGTTGATAAAAGAGTAGCTCAAAAGTTGGCGATAGGTGGCGATGACTAGCTGCCTTTCTTCTAGTCTTACACTGCTAAATTAGAACGGCTAGTGCAGATAGCCTTCATGTAGCTTTGCACGAAATTCAAAAACAAAGAAGTTTACATATTTCTAGACTTACCGTTCGTGGAGTTTGGACGAATAAACCGATCATACTGCTTTTCGTTGGTCATCTCACGAAACCGTATTTCTGAAAGAAGCTCATTGGTCCTGAAAAAATATTTTACTGCACTTAGTACTGTCAAAGTAGTTGTCAAATATTGATGATGTATTTTTCGAAATATTTTTGAAAACAAATACATTAATAGATCCACAAAACACTTTTTTCATATGCATAACTAGGGTAACAGCTCATCCTAAAATTCGATTATTTTCCCAAAAACAGTTTTGATGATATGTTTCTGGACGTAAATTTAGGTAAATGCTTATCTTGAAATTCGATTACTTTCTTAAAACGGACTTCATAATATATTTCTGAACAAAAACTTCCAACTGGATTAAAAATACTGGCATAGCTTATGGCTAACATTCAGTGCACAAAGAGAGTACATGTAATGGATATTTTGATGCTTTTCATAAAATAAAAAGTTCAATACTAAATGACGAAAACGAATTACCTGTAGTCACAAAGTGCTGACTTAAAACATGATCACGAATTTTGCAAAATTCCTTAATTCTCAACGATAAAATATCTTTTTTAAACATTGCACCAATTGTTTAAAATATAAACTTAAATTGATAGGAGAAAAAGACAAAATCAAAAAATTCACCCTGTGATCATAAGAAGTTGAATTATAAAACCTGAAAAACAAAACGAAAGTGTAAATTGTATTTTCAATCTTGTATGTACTTGGGCTAAATAACCAGTTTAGAAAACCGTACGGTTCAGCTACAACCGGCCTTATAATTTTGAATTATTGATCAGAGAAAAGGAAACCATTCAGCAGCACCCTTCCTAAAACCGGATGACACGGTTAACTATCACTTGTATTACTCGTTTATAGTCGATATTTGAAAGTTGTACAGATCGATACAGAGTCCAACACGTTAGTCCCCCAGTGGCTCAGCGGTATGTCTGCGGACTTACACGCTAAAATCTGGGTTTCGATACCCGTTATGGGCAGAGCACACCATTGAGTAGCTTTGTGCTTAATTAAAAAAACAAAACAAACAAAAACAAACCAATACGTTAACCATTAGGTCAAGCCGGGCCCATAACCATGTCAAACAATATTGCTGTGTTCCTCTAACGAAACTGATTAAAGAATATTAATTGCATAAAAATGTTAAAAACTATAAAAAATGTAAAATATCTGAAACTGTAGAACATTTTGTATGCATTGTAATCATGACGAATATTCAGGATAACATATTTCAAGATAGACGAAATACAAGTGAGTTAAATGTTTCTCTCCGCAATGAAAAACTCGTGGTTGCGTGATTTACGTTTTCCTCAAAGAATTTCGAAGAAAAAATACACTCCATAAATTTATTTTGTTCACCATATTTCAAGCATCTACACACGAGTCTTCTGATCTGAATTCCTATGTTACTAAATTAACTGAAAATAGTCTGTACATGTTTGATTTCATGTAGTGTGACAGGAAGAGTTGTTTCGAACAATAAAGATTGTGCAAGAACATAGCCTGTGTCGTTTGTTTGTAACTATTTTGTTTAGCAGTGGTTTTATCATATTTAGGAACCGAAAGAATTAATATATATTTAATTAACATTTGTTTCTCACATTTAGTCTTGAAAATTATTTTATTACCTACAGTTATTAGCAGTTTTCCTCTGTGTTTGTAGATTAACAGTTGTTGTTGTTTTGAGTTAAGCACAAAGCTACACAATGGGCTATCTGTGCTCTGCCCACCACGGGTATCGAAACCCGAATTTTAGCGTGTAAGTCCGAAGACATACCGCTGAGCCACTGGGGGGCAGAGATTAACAGAAGAAAAAGGTTTTACGATACTATTTACAAAATGTTAAGAGGTGTTGGTGTCTAAATCGTTCATTGGTATTTCTAAAATGTTTTGCTTTATAATGAAAATAGTTAACCAATAATTGACGACGGTTTGTAAATTATTCGTAGCGTTGTGATAATCAAATATGTCAAAGATAATACCGGAGACTTTTGGTTTTGATTGGTAGGTTTATAGTTAATTTGAATGGAGATAAATTATAACCTGCAGTTAAAGAGCTAAATTTTACTCACGTCGAAAGGAGAGAAGGAAATATAAATAAATGAAATTTAAATGGTAATTTGCAGTGAAAGAAAGACGGTGAATAACTAAATAGTCAAACATGGTCAGACAAGAAGCTTTAGACCTTTTGATATAAAAAATGTGTGCGTGTACTAATATCTTGAAATTGGACAATCGCTATGTTTTTATATATTTTTATTTGAAAAAGGATGACGTTTCGAACTAGCGTTCTACGTCAGATCGTACACAAGCGTATATGCAGAATTCAAGTAACTTGCGTGCGTAATATTTTAAATGTTGAGCGTGAAAATTCTGAGCAAAATTACATCTATGACATGAAAATAAAATTACAAGTGATGAAAATATAACTAAATAGCAATTAACATTCAAGCAAAATAGCAATTAAAATTTAAACAAAAGATGGGGAAATAGAAATCTTCAGGAAAGAAAAGCGTTCATTTAAACCAAATGGCTGTAGGGTTCCATGATTGTACAGGGTGGCCCGTAAGTCGCTACCCACCCATATATCTTATGTATCCAGTGTATCTGTGTGCTGTCCTTCATTCTTTCTGCATAATATTATGCGACGCCATGTTCTGTGAGACATTTTCAAGTGTAAATGGGCTTAATTCGGCCATATTTCTCTGAAAAAAGAAAACAAAGGATAATACATGCGTAATTGAATATAACATGATAACATATGGATGGGGATGGACATACGGGCTACCCTGTAGATTAACCTCCTTCCAAATCGTTCTTTTTTGTGAATGTCTGTTGGAGCGCCAATAAGTTCAAGAATCGATAAGTCCTCAAACGTTTGGTTGTTGATGTTGTAACATATATTTATAGGTGTCTCCAGGTAACCCAGTATAATACTGTACAGGTGTTCATGTCTCGATGTATAAACTATTGTCTTTTACAAATTAAATAGTAAATGAGACATTCAGTGACACGTGTAAAGAACTGTCTTATGTCGTGACTTGTGTTTTTTTTTCGTAAATGTATAGTGTTGTTTACATGTGAACAGGTAACACATCTGTTTCGTTTACATCTGTGTACCTGGAGTACTATTTTGCTTTTGTGTAAGATTACTGTTTATCAGGATTTTTTAGGATTTAATCTTGCCTGTAAAAAATAATAGGTGAGTCCTTGAGAAGTCATAGGGTCTTCAGTATAAGTATTGTGTAACTGTTTAGTATAATATATTTGATCTTGTTATTGGTCTAGTGGTATATTAGCAGAAGTGAAATACGATCGGTGTGTCTTTTCTTGCTATGTTTGAGTGTTTGCTCCTGGGTATATGTGCTGGTTTTGGTGATTGTATTGTGGATGAGAAAACCAGTGTAGTGTGTTCATATCTTTGGATGTAGATTTATAAACGTTATCATCATTAAAAAATTGTAATAAGTTTGTTGGCTAATTTTCCGTCGTTTTGGTTTCTTCTCTGAAGAGCCATTTTGAAGATTCGTGTTGACAGCACTGTTTTAAAGTGTTGGATTTGGTGTAAAGTTGTGTATGATTTTGAGGCTATTATCTCGTTGTAGTGTTATCATATTCTTATCTTTCTAAGGAAATCACGATAAAGAAGATTGGCTTCATGACTTCTTTTCAAAAGGTTTGAAGAACACTGTTCGTTACAAATTTCGTAAAATGTCTGTCGGTATTGTACCATGTCATTGGAAACTGTATCCTGTAGATGCTACATATCCTATAATGTGTAATGCAACTCCTCTAGTTTGAAATATTCTGACATTTAGAATAAAGCTTCATCTAAACCATCAAGGCCAGCCTGCCACTTTAGTAAGAAACTGTTTATGTTATGTCTTGCTGCTGATGTTTCTAAAAGAAGAAAGAAAAGAAGGCAATACCTTTTGCGTTCGTGTTCACATATAGAAGTAACTTCACCAGACCACCCAATATTGTTTATTTGGCCACTGATATAAAGGTTAATGTATTCAGGGAGTAATGTAAACCTTTTATGTCTGTTTGTTCGGTATCATTGGCAAATGGTGCCGCCAATCCCATACCCATACGTATTCTACGTCATAGTGGGGCGACTCAATCATTATTGTTAGGAGGTATACTGCTTTTGGATTCAAGTTCTGTCACTGGTAAATCTGTTATTACTCAGGGTACTGAAGACGTCTTTGTTAATGTTCCTCTTCATAACATTGGTTTCACATCAGAACTAGTTTCAGGACCAGTAGTAGTTGGAACAAGACCTACTCTACAAATTAAAGGTGTATCATTATTGTTGGTCAACAATTTAGTTGAGGTAAAAGCTATTGGTGAACCCTAAGCAAGGTCAGCAACCCCATCATTGTTTCATTTATGGATGATGTTGCCGTTGAGGAGAATCGATGAAATTCCTTTTCCTACTTTGAAACAATTTCCATATTTAGAAAAACTCTTATAATTGTTGATTGTGTTGGACAATCATAAGCAATATCTTCATAAGGAAACCATTAAAAAGTTGGCTATTATGTGTGCATTCACTCGAATTCCGGAGCTATCCGTTTTAGAAACATCTGAGTCCAAAAACGTTTTAAGCTTTGATTCATCTTTTTTTTTACTTTATTTGGCTTTTTCAAATAAATTTAGTCTGAATAGTGATCAAATATTATGCCTGAGTTGTTTTGATAAATCGGTTATTAGCTCGGAGCTAAACAGATCAGATTTATGTGTCCCATTCCAAATCGCAAGGTGCTCTTGAGTGACTCCATTCTTGAAAAACATTATATAGATTTAACTGTCTCGGTAATAGAAAGGCTTAAGATAGAGGAGCTAAGTTTTTATTATTTACTGTTCTGGAGTAGTTTGGGCTTAGCCCATTTCAGATGGTATTTAGACGTTCAGTGTGTGTTCCTTTGAAGTTGTTGAACGAAAAATAGTTGGAAAGTAACTAGAAAGAAATGCACTTATTGGATTACTGTTACGTTTTTTTATGTTTTATGTAGACTAAACGCAACAGAAAAACACAGATAACAGCTTGTATAATTTATTACACTAAACTATTAACAGATATAACATGAATTATATAATAACAGTGACATATTAAGTTTAAACCTTCAAATTTAATTACAAAACAAAATGGTATTAGTTTCAACCTTCAAAATTAATCACAATACAAAATGGTACTGGCCTGTATCTAATATAATGATCTAAAATGAAAGTCTCAAATTCCAGTCTGGGGTGTGAATTTGGTCCCACGAAGAAATTCCGAAGCTTAAATGAAGAAGTTCAGAAACAATTCACAGTTCAGTAAATTCGACGAAGTTCTTTTCACGTTGCCTCCGATGAACGTCACAAAATTGTCGCCTTCAATTTTTTCGATCTGCCCGGACGTGTCGACCTTCAGCACAACCAGTAATTCGAAAGAATCGTAGAGATTGACGAAATAAAATCACAGCTTCCGTAGATCTAACTTCAGTCACAAATCACAGCAAACACTTGAACTTTCTCAAACGAAATGACTGACTCTCTTCTTTTGAAATAAAACTAATGTCTGACTCTCTTCTCTCTCTCGCATTTTCGTCTGTTTATATATTGTAGGCCTAAACTCCTCGAAAGACCGCGAAATTTCTACAGATCTCCAGAGCAATCCGCGCATGTCCGTTCTTGCACGAGACTAAACGTCTAGACACGAAGTCTCCAGCATTTCACTTACAAACATATGATTGGTCTACTTAATTCAAGAAAATTCTAAATGTTACCCCAAATGAACAACAACACACTTTATTAGTTTAAACTTCGAAACAATAATGTAAATATGGAAATACAGACAATAGAAATGAAAACTCAAACATAACACGACATGTTATCGTTTACAAAATATTTACACGACATTTACATAACAATTACATTTCAAGTTTTGGTCCAGATTTTTACGCACTCGTGAAAAGCTGAAGTCATCCTAAGCTAAAATGAAAAACGTTTATGACTACAAAACTGAAAAGCGTAAATTCTGTCCTGATGATATAATCTTCGTATTGTTATCCATTATAGGACATCCACTCAAAGCTAAGTATCATGGTCCCCATGAGGTTTTTTGGTGTAATATTAATATGTTGAGACCTTATCCCATCCGAGATGCATTCGAAAGTATCTTAGCCGTTGAGAATTTATCTGAAACTGATTACAGTCGATTTTACTCAGACATCTGTATATTTGAAAATATTGAAGATGAATGTAACATAAAACTGAGTAATTCTGGCATTCAAAGTAAAATTGATTGTATTATGATTTATTCAACTCCTACCAACAAGAAGAGTGTGACGAGATTTTTGATAAAGGCATATTATTACAGGAAGTTTGTAAAAACTTTATTGACATCAGAACTAATAAACCAACTGAATAAAAATCAAAGTTCAAGTAGTTTAAAACATGCGAATATGCTTTTGAAAAAGTAAATTTTTTATTGTATGTTTACCCTGTATTGATAACACCTGACTTTTCACATTAGCCTTTGATGCCAGCGATTGTGTTGCTTGTGTTGCTTATTACAATCAGACAACAGAGACATTAAACACCTTGTTGGTTATTTTTCTAAAAAGTTTAATTGTCACCAAGGAATTATACTACAATGGAAAAAGAAACGTTAGTTTCAGTGTTTGCTTTAAAACGTGTATCTGCTTTACAATAACCAATTGTCGTTTACTCTGTTTATAACCTGTTGATATTCGTAAACCAAATGAAGAGTAAAAACAGAAGACTGTTAAATTGGATTTTATTCTGACAAGTCTATGATTTAAATAAAATATATTTCAAAGGAGTCTGTACCATTTATGTTGGTACACTTTCACGTGCTATGTAATTTTATGATTATAAGGTTATTTGTATTGATTGAGTTATATACTGTTATGGTTATTTAAGTATTGCAATTATTTGGCAATGTATTATATTTAGTGTCTTGTTCACAATGTACAGATATAAATAAAACTTTAGTTAAAAGTTGTCTAACGCCAATTTTTAACTCTATTAGGAGGAAGGTGGAACGGATTTAGTATCATACATATCTGTTTCAATATCGTTGTTTCTTTAACTCAAATTCGTATTTAGAAATGTACATAGCTTTTACAGCTAAATTTGCATTGTGGAGCTCCCGCCTACTCACGAAACTTATAGAAGATTCTCTAGTGTAAGAAGCAGCAATATATGTGTGTACGTAAACATTAGTATTGGTGTGCAAACTGAAATTTCTAGAAACTCTTCTCACGCCTATAAGTGTAACCAACGCGAAGCGCCAGAGACAGTGTATATTAATCGTTTGTTATTGTTGGTATACTATAAACCTCTGAAGCTAAGACTATCATTAACATTTATTAGTAGATATCGAACATCACAAATCTTTTAACTTCAGCGGATTCACACCGGATATTAGTATTTTTACGAAAAAATTATGTAACTTCAGAGGTGAAAAACTCGACGTGTTATCAACATTAATATGAGTTGTACCTATATCAACTTGAAATTAACTCGCTTTTCGTGCATTCTAGATACGATATTGAGGAAGTGCCGGGTAGAAGATTCGGTGCTGTTTATAAGTTCGCAAAAGTTTTGTACATAAATCATTATTTATAACTATTACTGTAAATTGTGTTATTATTTTTATATAAAAATTATACTTGTATTAAAAGGGAAAACCGTGTGTATTAATCTTGTTTGCAAGTGTCATAAGTTGGATACATATCGAAATGTGTTTAACTTTTAAGTTTAAATTGCAATTTAACTGAGTCTCATTCTCTTTGAAATTGTAATACGTAACACCCACAATCAAACACAAGATTGCCAAATAACCATTCTTTTCCCATGGAAATGTTTGGCTAGTAACAAATTAATGTCACTTTGTTGTTGTTGTTTTTGAATTAAGCACAAAGCTACACAATGGGCTGTATGTGCTCTGCCCACCAAGGGTATCGAAACCCGGTTTTTAACGTTGTAAGTCCGCAGGCATACCGCTGAGCCACTGAGGGGCGACACTTTCCATTAATTTTCAATTCAACAAAACCGTAATAACAGAGAGATAATACAAGCTATTTGTCCTGCGGAAAAGAGTTTCATTTTCATCTGTGCTAGATAAGAGAAACACAACTGGCGCATCTCTTAGTAACAACTCTGTTTTTCTAATTGACAAGTCGCAATCTCAGTTTGCTGGTCACATCACGTCCTGACATATCAAAGTAAAAAAGACACAACCTATAATAGTTGCAACTAACAAACATCCCAAATTGCGTGAGATTTGCTCATAAAAATTCAGGATATGAAATTAAATACAATTTACAATACGTTTAGTAGATAAATTAATAAAAGTGTGTGGTAGTCATGGCTCTCATGATTGTTAATGTCTCTATAACTTCATTTCTACAGTATTTAAAAAATCTATGAAATATTTCTAGACTTTAGTTGTTTGTAATATGGTTCACTCTTTACCACTGTAAACATATGATCTAAAATTGTAATATTTATCCAAAAGACACAGGAAATACATTATGTTTCTAGACAGACTTCAACTATTCTCAAGATTTATATTTCGATAAACTACTTAGTATGAAAGTTTTTGTAGTTAAACGTAAAGCTATACATTGTGCTATTGTGCTCTGCCTATCAGTTGTATCAAACCCCGATTTCTAAGGTCATGAGTCTACAGACTTTAAAGCAAAGAATAAAATAATAAACTTCTTATTGTCGTTGACGCCTCGTTAATCTATTAACTAAAATGAACTAAACTAAAGTAGTAGTAAAGAAATATAAACATGTTATTTCAGTAAAAGACTGACCATAAAGTGAATAAAAATATCTCTGTCTCGTACGGTATCATTTTATCATCATTACTTTATACAAATATTATATTTGTATACGTAAAATTATATTTTTCTATTTATGTAAATTTCTGTGCAGAAGTAGAACAAAGTCAAAACTTAAATTTTAAGCTACTTCCAAAAACAATTCAAAGTATATCACAGATGAAATTTTAACATGTTATTAATCATCATAGTTAGTGAAATATAAACTCAGTTTGAGTTCAGTAAACAGTTAATGTTTTGTGTGTCTCCATTTTGCTTTAATAATTGCAGGCATTGTTAACAGGCTATTTAATCAAACTTTTCTTTGGGATTTTACTCTAAAAGTCCCTAATACTCCCAAGAAGTTTCTTTGGAAGTAATTTTGATTTGTCAAGTATTTCCTCTATCAATTCCCAAATCTGTTCAATTGGGTTGAGATTGGGGAACTGTGAGGATCATAAGATCATTTGAATGAATCCAGCAGCTTCTTTCTTGTCATGTAACTCCTGCATAAATTGGATGAGTATTTAGGACTATATTCTTCTTGTTAGTATAATTATTCACCAATAATACCCAAACCACTGGCTATACAATGACGAATCAGCATCTGATGGTACTTGAGCTGCTCCATTATTCCATCTATTTTACAAACATTTCTGTTGCTTCAGCAGAAAAACCTCCCTAAGCCACCACACTGCCTCCTCATCTTCGTGGTAGGTGCTATCCATTGAGGTAAGCATCTTTAATCTTTCTTCCGCAGGACATCAATCTACATTTTAAACCAAATATTTTAAACTTGGACTCATCCGTCC
The DNA here is from genome assembly GCA_011833715.1 of Carcinoscorpius rotundicauda. NCBI lineage: Eukaryota > Metazoa > Arthropoda > Merostomata > Xiphosura > Limulidae > Carcinoscorpius > Carcinoscorpius rotundicauda. Next base: position 18,316,893 of record CM022399.1, on the reverse strand, counting down.
ATAACATCCTTTTTTAATCATAAACAATCCAGTTTTTGTTCTTTTCAGTAAATTTTTATAAATATTTGCAGATTAAAGTAAAGATGTTTTAACTGTTACATTAAAATATATTCCATTATTGTTAAATCTTCTTGATACTGTAAATATCTGTCATTTCACACATGGTCATTTATCTCATCAGTGACATCTGTCACAAAGGATTATAAACAAAAATACTTAACACCAGTATCATTAAGTTCAGGTGTTCTGCCTTTTCCTTCCCTATTTTCAAATTTAGCTGTCTCAGTCTAACTATCTAGAATATACTTAACAGTGTTTGCTAAGCAATACAAGTCTGCAGCAGTTTGTTAAGAGCCCAACCAGAATCAAATAAAACTTTCATTGAAACTCTCTGCAATACTGACAGTTTTCAACGTTTTTTGAGCCATGGCATAACAACAAAATTTAATACAGCGTTAAGCATTTGAAGAATGCTATTAAATGTATTTTTCTGGCAAATGTCGGTACCATATGCTAGCTCTTTGCTAGCTTCTTTCTATACAATATAACATGAATGGAGTAGAATAACAATTATTTAAAATTATAAAATTGACCAGTATGTTAATTCAAGCTAACCCTTGCGACATGCCCATGGTACAAGTACATGAAAATTCTAAAGAATGATAAGTATTATCACTCTGGTTCATCCAGTCGTCAACAGGGATCAGAAAAGCATTACCATAATGTTGAAATTTACACCCTGTAATGGACGAGTCAGCCCCATCAAATAGAGAATATTTTCTTGTCCTGACACTTTTGCACAGTATTGAATGATTGTATGATATATCTATAGAAAAAATAATATTAAATTTCCTTTATAATATTTATATCATAATGAAGAATATGTGAGAGGGACGTTTCTTTAATGACCATGGTTATGTTTAAAATCTGTAAACAATTTTCTGTTTATTTACATATGAAAACACAAAATTAATCATGTGATTTGTCGTATGGCCACTTAATCATGCAAAGATGTAATATTATCATCGTAAGTCTGAAAAACAACTGGTAAGAACAAAGAGCTTTCAGACTTTCAAAATGGAGTGATAGTGAGTTACCTACTATCGTTAGGTCTTTATCAAAGATACTAGTCTACCATCAACAGTTAACGAAAACTTGGGCAAATTGCGACCATCAATCTCTGATGTTAGACAGAAGAAAAATATAGCTCGAATGATTGCGGAAGAACAAAAGACGTCAGAATGTGCCCCAATTAATTAAACATTTCGATAGTAATTAAGATTTGGTCAACTTTAGAATGTGAAGAATATTGTAAAAACTGTCGTAAAGTAAATAATATCATGCTGATTATCACAAAATCAGACAGAAACATCAATACGAATGACGCTTGGAGTGGAAATTGTGTATAATAAATTACAAGAAAACTATAAGTGTGTGATGAGTTTCTTTCGTCATTTTTCCTGGGACAAAAATATAGAAAAATTATCTTAAGCACTTTATACCGATTGTGTTGTTCAAATATTGCAAAATTCTGAAAATGGTACTATGGTATATGTGACTTACCAGTGTAGGTTTGTTTGTTTTGAATTTCGCCCAAAGCTACTCAAGGGCTTTCTGCGTTAGCCGTCTCTAATTTAGCAGTGTAAGACTAGAGGAAAGGCAGCTAGTCATCACCACCTACCGCCAACTCGATGGAGATTCGAACCCTTAACCCTCAAATTACGACTCGAACGCCTTAACCCACCTGGTCATGCCGGGCCACGTTATATATCTAACTGAGCTTTGTTATCGACCATTTTCAACTTAGAATGCTCTGTATTCATCAGACAACAACTCTTCACAGATAATAATGCAACAGTCTGTCATATTGGTTCAGTTTGAAATATACTTTGACAGGAACTTCAACCATGTGACTTATTTAATGTGTTGCTTGAGAAATGTACTTTATATGAGGAAATATTTACAGTTTTCTGAGAACTGCAACGACATTTAATAAAAAATTCACGTGGATGTCCATCACAGCTATGCATGCACGTTGGCCTCACAATGACGCATTATACATTCATGTAGACGCCAACACCAATAGGGAGCATGCATATTTTAGATTCTATTATAACCATGAAATATGTTTCATTTTAATTTGGTAAATACTCAATCAATGGTCGTACTTCCATAAAGTACAAAAGGAAATAGTGCATTTAATAATTCAATAAAAAACCTTCCAGGTAATTTCCTCTTTCTGATTGTTGCCAATTCAACTTTGGCAGAATGACATTTTTTTTTTGTAAGAGCTTATGGCTGATCGACTGATCTTTTCTATTTCTTTCTGTCTTTTATAATGGATTAGTAGAACATTAGCGGTAGACGGACATTTATCGTTATATATTTTTACCAACATCAAAATACGTTACTTATATTTACACACGTTTTAAATACTGCCGATGTGATGAATATACATGTATATTTACTTGGTGTTCTAGCGTCACTGACGTAACTACAAATGTTTCAGTTTTCTATCGTGTCTCCTACAAGTTTATAAATCAGCTAACATCACTTGGTAGTATTTCCTAGAACTGTTGTTGAAATAAAAATACACTTGAGTTTGTATGAGACTCTTTAGGTGGAAATTTCATAAGGTGGATAAACCTGAAACGGAAAGTATTTGCATGCCTGATACATAAAACACAAAAATGTATGTTTATCTGCTGTTTCTATGACAAACACATTGGTAGAGAGTTTGTTAAGCTAACTCTTGGTGACATAAACAACCAGTTTTTATTTATTCATATTTTAGTACGAATCCATGACTCTAGCTACGGTATCGTTTGTTACCTACAATAAGCCTTTAACCAAGTAAACATCACAATTTGACGTTTTGAATCGTTTATAATAGTTTATCTGATTAAATTGAGTTTATAGATAAGTGTGAGTTTGGTAAGTTGGTATATCTTTTGTCGCATCCCAATCTCGTACACAAACAATTCCATTTATAGATTATATCGATTTCTTTGTGTATCTTTTCACCGTAAATTTTTAATACCACAAGTGTAAATATTTTTCACTAATATTTTCAATACGTGAAATGTGATAATAACAGCAGTTCTCACGAGGGTAGTGGTAAAACAGACACCAGTACTTCGAGTATTGATTATTGTGCTCTCTGCAGGCATATAGTTTGGTCTCATGCTAACACATCACTTAGCGTGCACTTTCACTAATGACATAACATACGTCATTGAAAGTAATGCAGAATTATTTACAAATTGTCGAGAAAACATTAATTTTTTACACATGAATTTATTTGGAGGTTTGATAGAAATACGAGATCAAAACAATAAAAAACAGTATTGTGGAAATATCATGACGATTATAAACACAGTTTTCATAACCAATTGTTAAGGCAGCATGTTGTATTTATAGTAACAACATTTTAGGCCTTTGTACTGTATATTGTTGATAATGGTTCATTTGATTAGCGAAATTACAGAAACCACAAGCTATAAATACGACTTTAAATATTGCATATTTACCCCTATCCTGGATTTTAATTTATTGAACAATTTATGTTCCTGTAGATGTTTCCAAACCACGACCATACTACACAAGAACAGAGCAAAAATAAGAGATTAAGATAACGTACCACATAGATATCCTAATTTAATATTAGGACAGAATTCTAATAGGGTTTCCCACAATAATTAGAATACTCACGCTAGCGACCTCTCCAAATAAATATGTTGAATAGATGTAAAGATCAAGCCGTTCTTACTTGTACCAGTTATCATTGAGATGAAATGATTTTACCTTAGAAGGGTATGACAAAAACGCAGTTTCAACAAGTACAAGTCTGTGCGCCATGTGTTATCGCATCTAATCTGTGCCTAATTTACCTAGCTAGAGACGCATTATTCAATAACTAGAAAATGACAAATAATAAATATTATTACAATTATCAATTTTCTACGTGGCCAACTTTATTTTCGGGAGTCAAGTACTATTATACTATGATTTTAAAACGACAAAAACACCTTCTCCAGTGGCTTACAGGAAAGGTTGAAGGCTCGATACTCGCGGAGAGCAAAAGCACAGATAACTCATTTTGTAGCTTTGCGTAGAACAACAAAAAACAATCAAAACAATAAAAATAACGAAAATTTCTGAAAGGCCTCAGTCTTTGTGTTTTCTCTGCTGGTACAGAGCTTTGTCTGTTACGGTACGTGGTACTACAAATGTATAAATTTTACTTTATTTGTATAACATCAGGGTGTATGGCATTCAATTTGTTAAAAAGACCTAAGACCACCTTTGGAGAGACGAAATAATAGATTCATAAAGTACAGAACACATACCTGTAACGAATGAAAATTAACAGAAAGCTAGAAAATTAGATTCCATTTCTAACTATGACTCTGTCAAGAAGTTCACACTATTTTCATCAATCACTAAACTAGCTCAAAGAAATGTAATTAAGGGAAGTTTAATTGATTCATGATTTCTGTTAGTATTTTAAGAACGACAGGTATTACTGAGAAGTAAAGTACGAAAGTCAAAAACACTTATATATTTTTTTCCCTAGAATTTTGTTTCTTTGGTTTGTTTGTTTTGAATTTCGCGAAAAGCTACACAAAGGCTATCTGCGCTAGCCGTCCCTAAGTTAACGGTGTAAAACTAGGGGAAAGGCAGCTAGTCATCACCACCCACCGCCAACTCTTGCGCTACTTATTTATCAAGGAATAGTGGGATTTACCGTCACATTATGACGCCTTCACGGCTGAAAGGACAAGCATGTTTGGTACAAGAAGGGTTTAAACCCCTAACATTTCGAGTTGAGTCCCTTAACCACCATGCTATGCCGGGCACCCCAGGGGTTTGAGCATTTTGTTTGGTCCATAGCAGCTCAGCGGTAAGTCGTAAGGCTTATAACGCTTAAAATCCGATTTTGATATCATTGGTGGACACAGCACAAATAGTTACTTGTTTACACTGTATGAGTAATTCACAATGTTTAACTTGTTGCTCTATATGCATGTGTCAGGATAGTTTATTTTTTAGTGTTTAGTTCAGTAGACAAGAAGGGTTTATTGTTGCTATATCAGTTTCTGTCATGTTTATCATCTCACTAGTGTTGCTTTCCAGCTAGGAAATTTACAAAATCATCTTCCCCAAAACTAGGTAATATTATTTTGCAATAAGAAACCCGATGGGAGTGTATTTAGATAAATTGAGTGTGTTTCTCTCATAGCAAAGACACAGAGGACTATCTTCTGTTTCTAACAAGTGGAATCGAACTCCTGATTTCAACGATGTAAATCCGAAGACTTACCACTATCCCTGCTGGGTACTAGAATATGTGTTGGTATGTGTGTTTTTCTTATAGCAAAGCCAAATTGGACTATCTCCGGTGTCCATCAAGTGGAATCGAATCCCTGATTTAACGTTGTAAATTACAATATTGGGTACTAGAGTAATCAAATACATAAGTTTTTTTTTAATTTTTTTTATACATATTTTAAAGTGTGAACCAAATTAAATATTACATATTTATGGTTGATACAGCTGAAATGGCTATTAAGATAAACTGAAAGTAGTTAGTTTTACTGGACTACTTAAAGTAAATTTTATGCTTACCAAATTCTTTCGTATATACCATAGAAGTTTCAGTGATTCTATTTGTTTTAACATCCGTAAAATATAAGATTATTGTGACTTACACTACACTAGACGGATCTTTAATTGAAATTTTTCGTGCGACGGGATAAAACATTTTTATATACGCTTGTCCTCCTTTTTCTTTTTAAGTAAAACGTGTTGACTGCTTTTGCACGAAAACCTTCATATTGGAACTTTGATGGAGTAAAACCCTGTGATGAATAAGCTTGACTGAACTGAACTTAAACCTGTGGGATAATTTGCAATAACGAAGAGACCTCAAAGTGAGGATTTATTTATCTGTTGCATGACAGAACATTGAGAGTTAAACATGTCCTTTGGCAAAAAATATTTTTCATTTTGTTTTCTTGCAAACTCCAAAAATATTTGTGCAATACTCACGGCAACAGGATCATAGAGATACCACTTCACATTATCACATTACCTGTTCATACCTGAAGTAGAGAAGCCTGGCTCATAGAGATACCACTTCACATTATCACATTATCTGTTCATACCTGAAGTAGAGAAGCCTGGCTCATAGAGATACCACTACACATTATCACATTACCTGTTCATACCTGAAGTAGGGAAGCCTAGCTCATAGAGATACCACATCACATTATCACATTACCTGTTCATACCTGAAGTAGGGAAGCCTGGCTCATAGAGATACCATTACACATTATCACATTATCTGTTCATACCTGAAGTAGGGAAGCCTGGCTCATAGAGATACCACTACACATTATCACATTACCTGTTCATACCTGAAGTAGGGAAGCCTAGCTCATAGAGATACCACTTCACATTATCACATTACCTGTTCATACCTGAAGTAGGGAAACCGGGCTCATAGAGATACCACTGCACATTATCACATTACCTGTTCATACCTGAAGTAGGGAAGCCTAGCTCATAGAGATACCACTTCACATTATCACATTACCTGTTCATACCTGAAGTAGGGAAACCTGGCTCATAGAGATACCACTGCACATTATCACATTATCTGTTCATACCTGAAGTAGGGAAACCTAGCTCACAGAGAGACCACTACACATTGTCACATTATCTGTTCATACTTGAAATAGGGAAGCCAGGTTCATAGAAATACCACTACACATTATCACATTATCTGTTCATACCTGAAGTAGGGAAGCGAGGCTCATAGAGATACTACTACACATTATCATATTATCTGTTCATACCTGAAGTAGGGAAGCTAGGCTCATAGAGATACCACTACACATCATCACATTATCTGTTCATACCTGAGGTAGGGAAGTCTGGCTCATAGAGATACCACTACACATTGTCACATTATCTGTTCATACCTGAAGTAGGGAAACCTGGCTCATAGAGAGACCACTACACATTATCGGTTCATACCTGAAGTAGGGAAGCTAGGCTCATAGAGATACCACTACACATTATCACATTATCTGTTCATACCTAAAGTAGGGAAGCCAGGCTCATAGAGATACCACTACACATTATCACATTATCTGTTCATACCTGAAGTAGGGAAGCCAGGCTCATAGAGATACCACTGCACATTATCACATTATCTGTTCATACCTGAAGTAGGGAAACCTGGCTCACAGAGAGACCACTACACATTATCACATTATCTGTTCTTACCTGAAGTAAAGAAACCTGGCTCATAGAGATACCACTACACATTATCTGTTCATACCTGAAGTAGGGAAGCTAGGCTCATAGAGATACCACTACACATTATCACATTATCTGTTCATACCTGAAGTAGGGAAGCCAGGCTCATAGAGATACCACTACACATTATCTGTTCATACCTGAAGTAGGGAAGCCTGGCTCATAGAGATACCACTGCACATTATCACAGTATCTGTTCATACCTGAAGTAGGGAAGCCTAGCTCATAGAGATACCACTTCACATTATCACATTATCTGTTCATACCTGAAGTAGAGAAGCCTGGCTCATAGAGATACCACTACACATTATCACATTACCTGTTCATACCTGAAGTAGGGAAGCCTAGCTCATAGAGATACCACTTCACATTATCACATTACCTGTTCATACCTGAAGTAGGGAAGCCTGGCTCATAGAGATACCATTACACATTATCACATTATCTGTTCATACCTGAAGTAGGGAAGCCTGGCTCATAGAGATACCACTACACATTATCACATTACCTGTTCATACCTGAAGTAGGGAAGCCTAGCTCATAGAGATACCACTTCACATTATCACATTACCTGTTCATACCTGAAGTAGGGAAACCTGGCTCATAGAGATACCACTGCACATTATCACATTATCTGTTCATACCTGAAGTATGGAAACCTGGCTCACAGAGAGACCACTACACATTGTCACATTATCTGTTCATACTTGAAATAGGGAAGCCAGGTTCATAGAAATACCACTACACATTATCACATTATCTGTTCATACCTGAAGTAGGGAAGCCAGGCTCATAGAGATACTACTACACATTATCATATTATCTGTTCATACCTGAAGTAGGGAAGCTAGGCTCATAGAGATACCACTACACATCATCACATTATCTGTTCATACCTGAGGTAGGGAAGCCTGGCTCATAGAGATACCACTACACATTGTCACATTATCTGTTCATACCTGAAGTAGGGAAACCTGGCTCATAGAGAGACCACTACACATTATCTGTTCATACCTGAAGTAGGGAAGCTAGGCTCATAGAGATACCACTACACATTATCACATTATCTGTTCATACCTAAAGTAGGGAAGCCAGGCTCATAGAGATACCACTACACATTATCACATTATCTGTTCATACCTGAAGTAGGGAAGCCTGGCTCATAGAGATACCACTGCACATTATCACATTATCTGTTCATACCTGAAGTAGGGAAACCTGACTCACAGAGAGACCACTACACATTATCACATTATCTGTTCTTACCTGAAGTAGGGAAACCTGGCTCATAGAGATACCACTACACATTATCTGTTCATACCTGAAGTAGGGAAGCTAGGCTCATAGAGATACCACTACACATTATCACATTATCTGTTCATACCTGAAGTAGGGAAGCCAGGCTCATAGAGATACCACTACACATTATCTGTTCATACCTGAAGTAGGGAAGCCAGGCTCATAGAGATACCACTACACATTATCTGTTCATACCTGAAGTAGGGAAGCCTGGCTCATAGAGATACCACTGCACATTATCACAGTATCTGTTCATACCTGAAGTAGGGAAGCCTAGCTCATAGAGATACCACTTCACATTATCACATTACCTGTTCATACCTGAAGTAGGGAAACCTGGCTCATAGAGATACCACTGCACATTATCACATTACCTGTTCATACCTGAAGTAGGGAAGCCTAGCTCATAGAGATACCACTACACATTATCACATTACCTGTTCATACCTGAAGTAGGGAAACCTGGCTCATAGAGATACCACTGCACATTATCACATTATCTGTTCATACCTGAAGTAGGGAAACCTGGCTCACAGAGAGACCACTACACATTGTCACATTATCTGTTCATACTTGAAATAGGGAAGCCAGGTTCATAGAAATACCACTACACATTATCACATTATCTGTTCATACCTGAAGTAGGGAAGCCAGGCTCATAGAGATACTACTACACATTATCATATTATCTGTTCATACCTGAAGTAGGGAAGCTAGGCTCATAGAGATACCACTACACATCATCACATTATCTGTTCATACCTGAGGTAGGGAAGCCTGGCTTATAGAGATACCACTACACATTGTCACATTATCTGTTCATACCTGAAGTAGGGAAACCTGGCTCATAGAGAGACCACTACACATTATCTGTTCATACCTGAAGTAGGGAAGCTAGGCTCATAGAGATACCACTACACATTATCACATTATTTGTTCATACCTAAAGTAGGGAAGCCAGGCTCATAGAGATACCACTACACATTATCACATTATCTGTTCATACCTGAAGTAGGGAAGCCAGGCTCATAGAGATACCACTGCACATTATCACATTATCTGTTTATACCTGAAGTAGGGAAACCTGGCTCACAGAGAGACCACTACACATTATCACATTATCTGTTCTTACCTGAAGTAGGGAAACCTGGCTCATAGAGATACCACTACACATTATCTGTTCATACCTGAAGTAGGGAAGCTAGGCTCATAGAGATACCACTACACATTATCACATTATCTGTTCATACCTGAAGTAGGGAAACCTGGCTCATAGAGATACCACTACACATTATCTGTTCATACCTGAAGTAGGGAAGCCTGGCTCATAGAGATACCACTGCACATTATCACATTATCTGTTCATACCTGAAGTAGGGAAGCCAGGCTCATAGAGATACCACTACACATTATCTGTTCATACCTGAAGTAGGGAAGCCTGGCTCATAGAGATACCACTGCACATTATCACATTACCTGTTCATACCTGAAGTAGGGAAGCCAGGCTCATAGAGATACCACTGCACATTATCTGTTCATACCTGAAGTAGGGAAGCCTGGCTCATAGAGATACCACACACATTGTCACATTATCTGTTTATACCTGAAGTAGGGAAGCCAGGCTCATAGAGATACCACTGCAAATTATCACATTATCTGTTCATACCTGAAGTAAGGAAACCAGGCTCATAGAGATACCACTACACATTATCACATTATCTGTTCATACCTGAAGTAGGGAAGCCTGGCTTATAGAGAGACCACTACACATTATCTTTTCATACCTGAAGTAGGGAAGCTTGGCTCATAGAGATACCACTACACATTGTTACATTATCTGTTTATACCTGAAGTAGGAAAGCCTGGCTCATAGAGATACCACTGCACATTATCACATTATCTGTTCATACCTGAAGTAGGGAAGCCAGGCTCATAGAGATACCACTACACATTATCACATTATCTGTTCATACCTGAAGTAGGAAAGCCTGGCTCATAGAGATACCACTACACATTTTCTGTTCATACCTGAAGTAGGGAAGTCAGGCTCATAGAGATACCACTAAACATTATCACATTATCTGTTCATACCTGAAGTAGGGAAGCCTGGCTCATAGAGAGACCACTACACATTATCTGTTCATACCTGAAGTAGGGAAGCTTGGCTCATAGAGATACCACTGCACATTATCACATTATTTGTTCATACCTGAAGTAGGGAAACCTGGCTCACAGAGAGACCACTACACATTATCACATTATCTGTTCATACTTAAAATAGGGAAGCCGGGCTTATAGAGATACCAATACACATTATCACATTATCTGTTCATACCTGAAGTAGGAAAACCTGGCTCACAGAGAGACCACTACACATTATCACATTATCTGTTCATACCTGAAGTAGGGAAACCTGGCTCATAGAGAGACCACTACACATTATCTGTTCATACCTGAAGTAGGGAAGCTTGGCTCATAGAGAGACCACTACACATTAAATCGGTGTTTGCCAGTTTATTGTCACGGTGTTAATTGTATAAACCATCCATAATCATTATTTTTACTGTATAATATTAAAACTGTCCATATCACATTTTTCTTTTTATATTATAGACCGATAATCATGGTTAGTGCTACCACGTTGTCATTGCCTGAGCCATCCACCATGGTTATGTGACATCAGAAGCTATTCAAAATGGCTTCACAAACAGGCTTGTTATTTTGTAAAATAATTGAAGGAATATTAACGTCAAGTACGGTTATGGTTCATAATGGTTGTGCTTATAACCACTTCTATAACATTGATTATAAGATACCAAACAGGATAGCCATGTCAACAATAATATCAACAAATCGTAATTACCGGATGTTTTGTTTCAAATTTTAACAGCCAATCATTTCCGTTCTCGTCTTAAGTAATAATAATAATATAAAAAATGTATATGTAGTGTAAATTATTGACGCAGTTAGCGTTACTGTATTTTCAGTTATCAAAATGTTTATAAAAAGATAACCCCCCTTTGTTATCAAATTTGAAAATCATCACAACTGGTTTTCGTTTTTTTTGTGTGTGTGTAATTGACTTGGATCATAGCATTGATTATAAACTGGTTGATTTAAATTAATTGATTGATTAAAATATAGCACCTAATCTAAAAGTAATCTTACTTACTGTAAATGTCGTAACTTGTAATAAAATAGTACTTAATAAGTAAACGTAAAAAAACTATCAAATTAGAGTTTTGAAATGTTTCTATATGTTTTACCGACAAGAACGTCTAAATGACAAGATCACTCTTTTAATCCGGCTATTCTCTTCATCTAAAAATGTGTGTGTGTGTTTCCTTATAGCAAAGCCACATCGAGCTATCTGTTGGGTCCACCGAGGGAATCGAACCCTGATTTTAGCGTTTTAAATCCGTAAATTTACCGCTGTTCCGACGAGGTACTAATCTAAAAATATGATGATTTTTTTTCTTTTAGATACAGTTTGGTACAGAACAGACAAACAAAAATATGACCATTAAATTACATTAATTTTCTGAATAGCTCATAACACACAAGATCATTTTAATTACATTCGAACAAATCATGGTGTTAATAATCATGGTGTATGGTGTTAATACGTGTTTGGTAATTCTTATGTTGCTGAATTATGATAGTTTGCATTGTGACCGAGCCGCTCCATTCTTTGAATGCTAGAATATAGTTACTATGGTGAAGATAGCACTAGCATGGTGAGAGATGGACAAGATGTCTGACACTTTGCTTGCTAGTACTTAATATTCATGGTGAGAGATGAGATGAAGCAGATGTCTGACACTTTGCTTGCTAGTACTTAATATTCATGGTGAGAGATGAAGCAGATGTCTGACACTTTGCTTGCTAGTACTTAATATTCATGGTGAGAGATGAAGCAGATGTCTGACACTTTGCTTGCTAGTACTTAATATTCACGGTGAGAGATGGGGCAGATGTCTGATACTTTGCTTGCTAGTACTTAATATTCATGGTGAGAGATGGGACAGATGTCTGACTCCTTACTTGCTTGTACTTAATATTCATGGTGAGAGATGGGGCATATGTCTGACACTTTACTTGCTAGTACTTAATGCTCATGGTGAGAGATGGGGTAGATGTCTGACACTTTACATGCTAGAACTTAATGTTTATGATGAAAGATGCAACTTTAGTTAAATAATTGCTTTTGTCACAGCCGGAAAAGATACCTTGTTGTTTATATTTGGTTTAATAGTTACTTTGGTCGCAGCTGGAATAAGATTTGGCTGTTCATGTTTAGTTAAATAGTTATCTTAGTCACGCCTGGAGAAGCTACCTTGTTATTTACGTTTGGTTAAATCTTAGTCACGGCTGGAGCAGCGAGTTACTGTTTATACGTAATTTAACAGTTCACCCGATCTTTAACAGTATAATCCCCAAATCCAACTACTAAATCACTCGGGGATCGTTTGGACAAAGCTTTTTTGTTTCTTGTGAAGCACAAGTATGAAGAATAAATTACTAGTTCTAGGCTCGTTGCAAGGACCAAACCTCGAATTTGAGAGTTATAAACTCTAAATATTATTCCTAATTCACCAGCTAAGGCTGATTAAAGTGTGTTTATTTATTGTTAAGCACAAGGTGCACAACAGGCTATTTGTTCTGTTCCCACGGCAGAGATCTATCCCAAACTTCAGTTTCAAAGAACCGCTGAACCACTGATGGATAGAGAACAGGGAGAATAATACTTCTGTTTTAATTTATCAATATAATAGTTTGTTCTTAAACATTTCTCAAAACTGATAACGTAGAGTTTTTCTTCTTTGTTAAACTGAAAAGATCAGAAACACTGAACATGTAAAACAAGTTCAAAAATATTTTATCTCTTAAATATAGAGTAAAACTAAAATGCAGAATTACAGAGTGTTCCAAAAGTTACTGGCTTTTATCAGACACTTTCTGTCATATCAAGTTTACTCGTATTTGCGGATACTATTTTCCACCACGAGGTAACTTATTTCTACATCAATTATAAACGTAACTTTCTGTATTTTTCTGTTCTTGTTTTAGCAAAAAACTACGTATGGCGAGCGACTAGCTTAACTTTATTTGTTTGTTCGTTTTTTTTAATTTTGCGCAAAACTACGCGAAGGCTGTCTGCGCTAGCCGTCCCTAATTTTGCAATGTAAGACTAAAGAGAAGGCAACTAGTCATCATCACTCACCTACAACTCTTGGGCTACTCTTTTACCAAAGAATAGAGGGATTGATCGTAAAGTTATAACGCCTCCACGCATGATTGGTGTGACGGGGATTCGAACCTGAGACCCTCAGATTACGACTCGAGTTCCTTAACCACTTGGCCTTAACTTTTTACGGAGATTTTAGACTGATAGCTAGTTGTAGTTTCTATGATCCGCTTCGAGTTAATATACATGTTTATTAAATCAGTAGAGTTTTATTACAAAGAAATTATGACCTCAATTGCGTATCAAAACGGCCTGGCATGGCCAAGCGCATAAGGCGTGCGACTCGTAATCCGAGGGTCGCGGGTTCGCGCTCGCGTCGCGCTAAACATGCTCGCCCTCCTAGTCGTGGGGGTGTATAATGTGACGGTCAATCCCACTATTCGTTGGTAAAAGAGTAGCCCAAAAGTTGGCGGTGGGTGGTGATGACTAGCTGCCTTTCCTCTAGTCTTACACTGCTAAATTAGGGACGGCTAGCACAGATAGCCCTCGAGTAGCTTTATGCGAAATTCCAAAACAAACAAACAAACAAGCGTATCAAAACCATAGATAACTGATTAAAAATGTTCATAGTGTCTTAAAACTTCCTAAACACAATATAAAACTTAAAAGCACTAAACTTATATTCACCAAAATTTAAAATCAAAATAATATAACAACAAAGGAAGCCCAACGTTTTGGTCGAACCTCGTTCACCTTTGATTTAGGCTTCTTACTTGTCTTAAAGCGAAGCTAAACAACCAAAATACCGCGCTTCATTTATTATTGAGTCTTTGAGAGTTAGTAGTGCGTTAACTTAAAATAATATAATACTAGACGTTACCATAAAACTCTCTATTTCCTTAAATGAAATTAATCAACCTTCAAAGAATACACTATTCAAAGTAAAGTTTAAACAGTAATTTCTATACAAAATATCGGCTATTTTCAGTAGGTTAAATATAGTACTTAATATCTATTAAAGATTTTTACTCATACAGAAAGCATTCTATGTTCAGTTATCTCCTTAACATGAAATATTATCCGATCAATATAGGTATGGTTTTTATATTGTTCAAGTAATAAACCAAGCAAATTTTACTATCTATAAGCTGTAGCATTTTGTGTTATCGAGCTAATGGGGCTGTCATTGTGTGAAACTGCAATTATGAAGTGAACAGTCATGTTTTTTGTTGTTTTTTAACAAATGTCAGAAGTGGAAATTAAACGATTTTTCATCGCGAAGCAAATTTAGTTTCTAGTGTATAAAATTCCATACATTCCATGTCTGAAACTTAAGTAAAAACAAAAGGAAGAATAAATTTAAACAAATTATTTCTGAAAAAGTAAACGGACCGAGAAGAGTGACGACGGATGAGAGAGAAAAAAATATTTTGTGATTTAATATAGAACATAAAAACATCCTTAGCATTAAGAAGTTATAGAAATATGGAAGTCAAAAACATTCTTAGCATTAACAAGTTGTAGAAATATGGAAGTCAAAAACATTCTTAGCATTAACAAGTTGTAGAAATATGGAAGTCAAAAACATTCTTAGCATTAACAAGTTGTAGAAATATGGAAGTCAAAAACATTCTTAGCATTAACAAGTTGTAGAAACTGGTAAGTCCAAAACATCCTTAGCATTAGCAAGTTGTAGAAACATGGAAATCAAAAATTTCCTCAGCATTAACAAGTTGTAGAAACGGGTAAGTCCAAAACATCCTTAGCATTAACAAGTTGTAGAAACATGGAAGTCAAAAATTTCCTCAGCATTAACAAGTTGTAGAAACGGGTAAGTCCAAAACATCCTTAGCATTAACAAGTTGTAGAAACATGGAAGTCAAAAATTTCCTCAGCATTAACAAGTTGTAGAAACGGGTAAGTCCAAAACATCCTTAGCATTAACAAGTTGTAGAAACATACAAGCCCAAAACATGCTTAGCTTTAACAAGTTGTAGAAACAGGGAAATCCTGATCATACCAATGACGATAAACAATCTTAGAGTCAGGCATGGCCACGTGTGTTAAGGCGTTCGACACGTAATCCGAGGGTCGCGGGTTCGAATCCCGGTCGCACCTAACATACTCCCCCTTTCTCGCCCGTGGTAGCGTTATAATGTTATGGTTAATCCCACTATTCGTTGGTAAAAGAGTAGCCCAGGAGTTGGCGGTAGGTGGTGATGGCTAGCTGCTTCCCTCTAGTCTTACACTGTTAAATTAGGGACGGCTAGCGCAGATAGCCCTCGAGTAGCTTTGCGCGAAATTGAACATACCTAACCAGTCTCAGGATAAAACTAATACTTATTATAATGTGAAAATTGAAACGAATATCAGTGCCGAGCAACTTTATGAAAACAGGTTGTTTGTTTGGTTTGAGCGCAAAAATGTACATTTCACTTAGCTAAATGCGGGGATAGAGCAACCAACTATATCGTTATATCAACAGAATTTTATCTGGCTACTGAGGGTAGAAGTGTATAAAGGGACATCTTAAGTAATATTATGTTAAAAGGAATATTTAACATTTTAAGACTAAAGAAAATACTGAATGCCTTCTACAAAACGTTTTGAAAAATATGGAACATATCCAAACAATTGGAAACATCCCCAGCATCATAAATTGTTCAATACATTAAAAGCCGGGATGGGGGTAAATATGCATTATTAAAAGTCGTATTTGAAGCTCGTGGTTTCTGTAATTTCGTTAATCATATGAGCCATATTAACACTATATAGTACAAAGGCTTAAAATGTTGTTGCTATAAATACAACATGCTGCCTGAACAATTGGTTATGAAAACTGTGTCTATAATCGTCATGATATTTCCACAATACTGTTTTTTATTGTTTTGATTTCGTATTTCTATCAAACATCCAAATATATTTATGTGTTAAAAATAATGTTTTCTCGATAATTTATGAATCATTCTGCATTACTTTCAAAGACGTATGTTATGTCATTAGTGAAAGTGCACGCTAAGTGATGTGTCAGCATGAGACCAAACTATATGCCTGCACAGAGCACAATAATCAATACTCGAAGTACTAGTGTCTGTTTTACCACTACCCTCGTGAGAACTGCTGTTATTATCACATTTCACGTATTGAAAATAATAGTGAAAAATATTTACACTTGTGGTGTTAAAAAACTACAGTGAAAAGATACACAAAGAAATCGATATAATCTATAAATGGAATTGTTTGTGTACGAGTTTTGGATGCTACTAAAAAAATATACCAACTTACCAAACTCACACTTATCTATAAACTCAATTTAATCAGATAAACTATTATAAACGATTCAAAACGACAAATTGTGATGTTTACTTGGTTAAAGGCTTATTGTAGGTAACAAACGATACCGTAGCTAGCGTTGTGGATTCGTACTAAATTATTAATAAATAAAAACTGGTTGTTTATGTCACCAAGAGTTAGCTTAACAAACTCTCTACCAATGTGTTCGTCATGGAAACAATAGATAAACATACATTTTTGTGTTTTATGTATTAGGCATGCAAATACTTTCCGTTTCAGGTTTATCCACCTTATGAACTGTTGATAAACCTGAAACGGAAAGTAAGGAGCGTGGATCGATTTTACTTTATCAATATCAACATTAGTATTAACTTCATTACATCACTGTGATGAAATAAAAATCACTTATGTTCCAGGCAATGACCGCCCAAGTGTATCTCAAAGAAACAACAAGTTACTATTGCCAGCATTTGAAAGGTGTTCAGAGTGACGGAGAATCCAACTAAACAAAGCAAACTAACTCATTTAACTGCTTACACAGATAAAATTGACATCATAGTATTTAATTATAACCTTTTTTTAAGGGATCTTACCTTTATGGGTTTCCTTTTAATAGCCCACAAAAATCCTTTTTTTAAGATGTTTATGTATGACAAGTTTTGTATTTATGCTGTTTATATTTTAATAAATGTCCTTATATCACATATTATATTAAAAAATTGAATTACAGTAGTTTACGTCCTTTACCAGAATATTTTGCAAAATGAATAAAAACTACGGTAAAGAACCAAGATTTTTAATTCATTTCTTTTATTGTCTTGTAATATTCAGTTGATTTTTTTCTCAAATTAAGAGTTTAAAGAAATGGAACAGCAACATGAATTATTTGTATGAGCAATTTTAAAGTTTGTCTTATTCCAATGGCCTGGGATTCTTGAACTGAAACAATAAGCTTTGTTTTTCTATCTGAAACATTTAAATATACATGCAAATTAGATTATTATATTTTCTTTATTGTATCGAAATAAAAGATCTGTGAGAAAAGAAACGGATAATATTTGTTATAAAACTTCGCACACAGCCCCTAAAAAATGATATACGCAGCTTGTAATGAAAGAAAGTACGAAGTTTCTTTTATCAGCATTTATCTCGACTTAAATTATGTATTTCTAAGTATCTTAAGCATCAGTGTGCTGATCCTAATGTAAGACACCCTGGCGACAGAAGCGTAAACTTTTATATGCAAAAACGGCTCTTCTGGGCCCAGAAAACACTTCAAATAGAAGAGCGAACAACGTTTCGACCTTCTTCGGTCATCGTCAGGTTCACAAAGAAAGAGGTAACTGGCCGGAAGCTGACCACATGTTTGGGAGGGGTTGTATAATTGAGTGTTGCAATGTAGAGGGCGCGGTTTGAATATATAATTTGTCTATAATATTAATATAGGTATAATGGTGTTCCTTTATATTGGTTTATTTTGGGTTTAAGTTGTTGTATAAGTAAGGCTTCTTTAATTTTTCGTTTGTTTATGTTTGTTTCTTTATTTAGTATTTTAGTGTTTTCTATGGTTATGTTGTGTCCATTTGACTTGCAGTGTTCGAAAACGTGTGAAGGTGACTTTTTATGTTCTTTGAATCTGGTTTCCATTTTTCTACTTGTTTCTCCTATATAGAAGTCGTGGCAGTTATCACATTGTATTTTATAAATAATGTTGGTGTGGTGTTTGTCAGTGTAGTTCTTACATAGTATAGACCTTAGTTTTGTGCCTGGTTTTTGAATAAATTTAGTGTTAACTGGAATGTTATATTTTGTTACTAGTTTTTGCCAAATGTTGGTTATTTGTTTGCTGATGTCAGGAATATATGGTATACAGCAGTATATGGTTTCGTGATTTTTTGATTCGTGAGATATATTTACTTTTGTTGGTTGATTTTGCTTTCTGTCTAGGTGTGTGCGTATAATGTTTTCTACGGTATGTGGAGGAAACTTATTAATGTTGATGAAGTGTTGTTTTATTTTATCTAATTCATCGTTAATTTTATCTGGTGAGCATAATTTTATGGCTGTGTTTATCTGGTTTCTTAGTATGTTGAGTTTTTGTTTTGTTTCATGTGCTGAGTCCCAAGGAATGTATAGTCCAGTATGGGTGATTTTTCGGTGGATTTCTGTTTTGAATTGTGTGTCGGTTCTTATAATTTTGAGGTTAAGAAATGATATTTGATTGCTTTCTTCCTGTTCACATGTGAAGTTAATGTTGGGATGTATAGAGTTAATGTGAGTGAAAAAGTTAAGTATGTGTTCTGTAGATTCGAATCCCGCAATCGTGTCATCTACATATCTGTACCAGTATAGTGGTGGATGTAATGCTGTATTAATTGCTTGTGTTTCAATTTGTGTCATAAAAATATTGGCTAGAACTGGCGATACTGGGTTGCCCATGCTTAGGCCATTTGTTTGTATATAGTTTTGGTTGTTGAACATGAAGTTTGTCTTTATTGTGGTGAATTCTATGAGGGTTGCTAACTGGTTACTGGGAATGTCTATGATCGGGTTAGGGTCTCGAATATAGAGTTCTAAGGTTATCTTGCAGGCTTCTGTTGTTGGAACTTCTGTGAAGAGGGATATAACATCGAAACTGGCCATTAAGGCTTTATGATTAAGTTGATTTAGATTGGACTTGAAATTAAAAGAGTCTTTGATGAATGAGCTGGCTGATGTTGCATATTTGGAGAATGCCCATGCTATGTATTTACCAAGATTGTAGTTAAACGATTCATATGTTGACATTATTGGTCGTAATGGACAATCTGGTTTATGAGGTTTGGGGATGCCGTATATTTGCGGTGTGCGTGAGTCGGTTTTACGTAGGTAGGAATAAAGTGTTTGTGAAATTGTGTTGGCTTTTTTTATTTGTAGTAGTAATTTGTTTAGTTGCGTCTCATGTGTCTTTGTTGGATTTGTGTGTATTGGTTTAAATTTGTTCGTGTCTGATAGGATGTTATTCATTTTTTGTATGTATTCATTCGTGTTCATTATTACTATAGCGTTACCTTTATTTGCTTTTAGAATTTTTATGTTTCTGTCTTGTTTTAGGTTTCTAATGGAATTAATGTCTCTTTTTGTAAGGTTGTTTTTTAGTTTTCTGTTTTGTGAAATTATGTTGATAGTTTTGTAAGAAAATTCTTTGAAAAAATCGTTTAAGATAATGTTTTTAGGTGGTTCTGGAAAATATAAATTTGTAATTTTACCTGGGAAGTTTGGCTGTTGGATGTCAATAAAGTTATCTAAGTTGTCTTCTTTCTGTTTGTTGTTTTTGTTTTCTGTAGAAAGTATCACAAGTCTCCTGGCTAGGTCTTCTAAACATGTTTTGATTTCTATGGTTGGAATGTACCTTGGTGCTATTGCGAAGTTGAGTCCTTTGTTAAGTAGATGTATCTCGTCTGTGTTTAATTGTCGGTCAGATCTGTTAATTATGAGGTTGGTCAACGGTTTGTCATGTTGATGTCTTTTCTGTTGCTTACATCTTAGTTTTTCAAGTTTTTTGTTGTGGCGGATCTTTTTGTCTCTATCGTTTTTAGTATTGATTTGGTTTATGTTTCGTTGTATTAGTCCGTAAATCTCTGGTTTAATGCAGCATGCTAGTTGATAGTCTAAGTTCATTTTTTGTTTTTGTAAGTCATGTAGTTCTTTGTATTTTGTGTTCAACATGGCTTTAAGAAGTTTTTTCTGTAAATTTTGGATAATGTTTGTGTATTTATTAAAATCTTTTGAAAGTTTTACCTTTACAAAATTAGGGGTTAGTTGTTCTTTTCTACATTGTTGAATAAAGTTGATGTCATTTCTTCTATTAATGATACGTAGGTTTAAATTTCTTAGTTTCTTAACAATCGTGTGAGCGTGTACTGTTAATGGTGGTGTACTGTATGCTTGTTCAGACATAATGGAAACAGGTAAGTACAAATACACTGAGAAAAAACGTAAACTATCTTACATTAATTATATGCGCAGACAAACCTTTATATGCTTCAAACAGTTTTGTAATTAAGCATCCAGGAAGCTGCAGGAATTAATACCTATAGCTTATTCATCCACGTAACTTATATTTTTTAAACAAAATCCCTTGTTTCTCAAAGATTATCAAGCAGTGTAAGCTGATAATATGTGTGAAATAATCAAATATTACTTTCCATTTCTATCATTGGTCCTCCATAAATGAAAAGAGGCGTTACCTTGCCTTATTTGAACTATTTCATAAGTTTTAAGTAAGAATTCTTTAAAATTCTTCACAGGTAGCAGCTTGACAAAACCGTGGAATTGGTCCGAAATGGCCAGGTGGTTAAGGTGCTTAACTCGTCATCCGAGGGTCGCGGGTTCAAATCCCCGTCACATTAAACATGTTCATCTTTTCAGCCATGGGAGTGTTTTAATGTGGCGATCAATTCCACTATTCGTTATTAAAAGAGAAACCCAAGAGCTGGCGGTGATGACTGGCTGCCTTCCCTATGGTCTTACACTGCTAATTTATGGACGGGTAGCGCCGGTAGCCCTCTAGTAGCTTTGTGCGAAATTAAAAACAAACCAAATCAAAACCCATGAAATTTCCACCTAAAGAGTCTCATACAAACTCAAGTGTATTTTTATTTCAACAATAGTTCTAGGAAATACTACCAAGTGATGTTAGCTGATTTGTAAACTTGTAGGAGACACGATAAAAACTGAAACATTTGTAGTTACGTCAGTGACGCTAGAACACCAAGTAAATATACATGTATATTCATCACATCGGCAGTATTTAAAACGTGTGTAAATATAAGTAACGTATTTTGATGTTGGTAAAAATATATAATGATAAATGTCCGTCTACCGCTAATGTTCTACTGATCCATTATAAAAGACAAGAAGAAATAGAAAAGATCAGTCGATCAGCCACAAGCTCCTACAAAAAAAAAAATGTCATTCTGCCAAAGTTGAATTGGCAACAATCAGAAAGAGGAAATTACCTGGAAGGTTTTTTATTGAATTATTAAATGCACTATTTCCTTTTGTACTTCATGGAAGTACGACCATTAATTGAGTATTTACCATATTAAAATGAAACATATTTCATGGTTATAATAGAATCTAAAATATGCATGCTCCCTATTGGTTTTGACGTCTACATGAATGTTTAATATGTCATTGTGAGGCCAACGTGCATACGTAGCTGTGACGGACATCCACGTGAATTTTTAATTAAATGTTTTTGTTGTTCTCAGAGCACTACAGATTTCTTCATGCAAAGTACATTTCTCAAGTAACACATCAAAGAGTTTGGTGTTTAAAACTTATCGAGAAGAATATGAGTAGACATTATTTTCCAGCTAAAAGTGTTATTTTATCACTGTTTTTGTCCTCAATTCAACATTTCAGTTTGAAAAAATTTGACTAAAATATTTATCTAAGTGAAAATCACAAGAGAACTCCTTCAATATATGCAGTGATTCCAACATTAATAGTTTAACTGTTTGAAACTAAGCACAAATATACACCAATATTAACAGTCAGATATTATTATATTTTAAATGCTATATGTGTAAGATAATTTCGCTTTGTTGTTGTTTTGTCATATGAATAATACGCAAATTTTTAAGCATATTATGCGACCTAATACAGTGTGAGAACATTAGTTTCTAATTTGTGTATAAGACGATGGAATTAGTTGATAAAACAGACTTTGAGTGGTTGTTTGTTACTGAACACTAAATAAGGTTGTTGTTGTTTGGAATTAAGCACAAAGCTACACAATGGGCTATCTGTGCTCTGCCCACCACGGGTATCGAAACCCGGATTTTAGCGTGTAAGTCCGCAGACATACCGCTGAGCCAGTGGGGGGCACTAAATAAGGTATTTAAAATATGGAGCATAGAATCCCTATATTTCGAACATTTTCTTGTAATTATACAAAATTAAAACTGTTTCTCAACTAAATAATACTAAAAACAATCTTTTGGTATTCTTTGAAATTGTTAACTGCTTACGTAGATTAGGGTAAAGGTACAGATTCCGTGCATCTGGATTTTCAGGAAGCCTTTAACAAAGTGCCACATGAAAGGTTTGTAAAACAAATTATCTCGATAGATGTGGAGAATAATTAATAAATTTTATAGAAGAATGACTGAATTGAAGAAAGCAAAGGGTTGTTAAAAATGTCAAACTGGATTAATGATATAAATGTTGCACCTCAGGATTAATGTTATAAATGTTGCACCTCAGGACTAAGTTTTAGGACTATTGATTCTTTTTATTTATTTTAATGACATAGAAAAAGGAATGTCAATAATTACTTAAATGTGCTAATAATATCAAAGTCTCGAATTTTACTAACTGTGAAGAGGATTCTACTAATTTAAAAAAATGTTTAGATCATTTAATGAGTTGAGCAAATAAATGGTAGATGGGTTTCAATTATGACAAGTGCAAGATATTGCACGTGGTTTATCTTAATCTGAATTATAAGTATAATTTGTATGGAAATAATATTAACAGTTTCGTGAAAAAATGAAACATCTTGATATTCTGATTGATCGCTATGTTAAGACATCCAAGCAATGCGCTGCTGCTAATGGTATGGAAAATAGGATTTTTGGTAGTTTATACATAACTGATAAACATATGTTACAGGGTAGGCCTTATATAGAATATTGTATTCTTTTTTAGACTACGTATCATGGGAAATACATTGAATTGTTCGAAAGGGTCGAAAGGAGGATAACCAGAATGGTACTTAAAATGAAGGGGTTGTCATCCAATGAGAGATTAAAATCTTTGTAATTTTTTCTCTTGATAAAAGGAAAATTCAGATGGATCTGACTGAGGTGTTTAAAATTGTACAGAGAACTGATAGTGTTGATACATCATATTGTCTCATACTTAACAGTGATACGAGATACAAATATAAATATTAGCAGCGTGGAAGTCATCTTCAGTTAAGTTTTATCTTTTAAAAAAGTTTGATTCGCGTTTGAAACGGTTTGTCTTCAGATGTTCTGGAAGCAGTAATTTTAGATGAGTTTAAGGAAAAGCTTGATAACTGTATGAATGATAATGTTTAGCGTTAATATATTTTAATCTATGATAGTTAAGTTCACAGGATGTAACATTCAAGATGGACGAGTAGGTCTCTTGTTGTCTTGAAACATTGTGTTATTTTATGATGTTAAGATATGAGCAAGGTAATTCTCAAAAAGGCCCAGCCCACAAAACGTAAAAATCAAATGTAGGGTTAATATTGATATAATTGTTTTGATAAAAAAGTTTTGTTTCAAGAAAATATATTTGTACAACTAATACAAAGATAATTGACGAACATTAATGAAACAATACATAAAAATATTACTATACAGTTGTCAACAGCCACGTTTTAGGGACACAACTTAAAATATATTTAAATGTGAGTTGCAAAATTGATTAAAGAAAGTGAATACTCCCGAGAAAAACTTAGAGACAAAAAGATGTTTCATTTAATAACATAAAATGTTCTCAATAAATTTAATGCATTTTCCATGTTTAACATTAAAATTCTTCCTTCATTATATATAAATATTCTTAAACTAAATTCTCATACGTTGTTTAAATAAGCAACATATTCAATCAATACATAAATTCATTTTTATAAAGTTTTGTTTACAGTTCATATTTTTCATGTAATTTTATGTTTGCTAATACTGTTTGTTTGTTATCCAGCACAAACCACAAAGGAATCAAGCTCCGAAATTTTGTGTTATGAGCTCTTACGTTTACTGCTGAACCATCAAAGAAATACTACAGTAAAAAGTTTTCGGTATTTTTTTATATTATATGAAAAATAATTAATATCTCTTCAATTTACCCGGACGTCTATCACATTTCAAATGATCTGTGTTAAATTTAGTCATTATGTTAGATTGCCAACAAATGAAAAGCTCTGTGTTCGTTTATTCAAGTCATACATCTCAATGTTAAAGATAAACAGAAATCATCAAACCAACGATTCATTATAATTTTTTATCTGATAACAATCTCGAGTCAAGAAGTCTAATTCAATTTGAAATCACTTAACTATCGCTCACTAACTTACACAAAGTGCTTCTCACATGTTACAAGCATTTACAAATCACGTGCTAACGACATCGAGAATAATAAAATAAATAATTCTACTTTTCCTGCAAGTTATTAAATCTGACAGGATTTAAAAATTGCGTTATAAAACCATCAACTCTTCTTAAATATCAAGAACTATTTTTCGTTACAAACACTTATATTTACCCATTACCTTCAGTAGAACTTTTATCTAGCAAGACCTTTTCTCAATTAGACAATTTCTTTGAATTATAAAATCCCAGGAGAACCAATTGTTTAGAACAAGTCTAAGCTTTATGTTTAATTGTATTTAACAGAATTTAAACTAATAATGGAAAAAAATATTTTGAAGTAACTTCTGAACGGGAAATAAAAAGACCTATGAATGTATCAAATTATATGGTAATTCATGTCTCATTCTTCTACTTCACACCTCTATCCTGTAAGTTAACTGAGGTATAATTTGATAGATGAAGAAAATTTGACAGATAACTGCAAGTGTAAACGTTTCTTAAAGGAACTTATTTCTTTACAAATGCACAGAAACTTTAATAGATGCAAAGTTAAAAAAAAATTAAAACATCGCGAACGTTTATTGGCAGTTCACTAGTGTATAACTGTTATAAAAGGTTATGTACTTGAATATATAAACCATTTATGTTGCTGAATGACTTATTAAAAGTTTTCATGGCTACTCACCCATGAACTGGACGTAACAAATATCTTAGTGTAAGCACTACACCTAGGGCCATATAGTTCATTTCTCTCTGTTTGTGCTTGCTACTTGCCTTTGATGAGCTATTCAACCAACGTGGTACCTCAAATAAAGGAAACAGTAACGTCCACAGCACAATGACAGCGATTCGTTGATAACCATGCGCGTCACTCTGAACAATGACAGCGATTCGTTGATAACCACGCACGCCACTGAAGCGTCAGTGAGCGACGCTTCATGTCACACCTGTAGGTCAGAGCACAACTAATACTCACACACAAATTAGCAATAAATATTGTAAAACGTTTCAAATCATCGTATAAGTAAACAAAGAGTTAATGTGTTATATGTATATATACATATATTTACATTTTTTATACAGTAGTTTATATGTTAATACACAATTACTTGGAATTAATCTAACAGAACTGCTAATTGTTGTATGTATTTCTACGTTAGAAACACAATGCTAGGATACCTACATTCGTTGCATTTAACCTCAGCTCACAGTCTAAACACTAAAGCTTACCAATTTTCTACGATATATTACACACATCTAAAATTTACAGTAATATTACCCGTTGAAATTCTAGAAAAATTATTGATGTTTTAAAACAGAAATCTGTAGTAAATACAACATGCAAGCTAAAAATATATTTTCGTGTAGTCTAACCCGTTATCACTGTTGCTTGGTAACGTATAATAAAATACTTGCACGTGATTTATATATTGGCGTACCATTTTAAATTGACGTGCCAAATGTTATTACTCACCAAATAAATAATCTGTTGCTACTTCACACAACTTGAACCAGAGGTTTAAACAAGGCTCATTTCAAAGCATCATTGAAAGCAGAACGTCAAAATCATAAAATATCTTTATAGTGACTTACATATTCTGTTACCCGAATAGAATCAGTACGAACTCAAACGTTTCAAATTAGAAACATTTCGTACCGATAAACTAAGGTAAGAGAAATTCAAAATAAGAAAAGTTTGTGAAAAGAAAGGAGAAAGATGACAAAGTCCCCTGTAAAAGTGTTTTCACGGTTTAACTACGCTATCCGGCGGGGAAGTTGTCTGATTAGCAACATACGTTTGAATTTACAATAGTTTCTGAGCCTGTAGGTGACAATTCGTACGCTACTCCTGTAAAGAATAGCAATAAGGCAAAAGCGTAAATACTGTTTATTACTATGGAAACGTGTAACAAACAGCGAGAGCAGAAAGTGAAGAGAGTACAGTCTTGGCCAAAATGTTTGCGCATTTTGTTACGAATAAGATCATTATTATTAAGGTGGAATACAAATATACCTAGCACTGTCAAACTGACAAATTTTTGTTATATTAAACATCTACTATGTAAAATGTATAATGAGACAGATTAGATGGACATCAAGAATGATCTACTAGAGGAAGAAATTGTCAGATACCTGTTAAAAGATGTGTAATCCAGTATTTCCATATCACGCTAAAGTCTAAACAAGACACATACAATGGCAAAATATAACACCAGTTCATTAATAATCGCATTTGTAATTTTATATAAGTTTATATTAAACATTCAGTACTTGTTTAATCCTCATCGTACTCCAATACCCTCTACAAGGTGACGTGGTATGGTGTCAATGAGGTTAATGATGTAATACACCATCATATCATTCCAGCTTTTCACTAGAAGGCGCTGCAACACGCCCACAGTAGCTGGTTTAGGGCCGTGACTAACAATTTTTTGGCTTAATTATGCACAACAGTTCTGAATGAAACTCCGTATGGAGACTTCGCTTTCTATGACACTCTTGTAACGTCCTCCTAGTCGAGATAATTCTGTGCATTATGCACGTTGTAGCATTGTCATCTGGAACATAAAATTATTGCCAAACTTTGCACTAGTATATGGTAGAAATATCATCTCTATGTGATGCCTATAGGCTGCGCCATTGACCTTTTTACGGAGTATGTGAAGAACGATAGGTAATACACTCTTTCCTCATCTGTTCTCCAGGTAAATGTCAAAACGAATCTTACTATAACCTTTAATATTTAATAAGCAAAAACCAGGACTCATCTGGAATGTTATCAGTATCCTAACTGTAAATTGTCATGTTGTATTGCCCAATTAACACAGAAACGGCGGCAAAATCTTGTTTATATCGGTTTGCAGGGAACCCTTCTCGCAAAATAACATTGTTCAGTCGGTCTGCTATTCACTGTTCTTCTTGATATTCCAGAATAAGTGTGTTCATACCTATTGTAAAGTGCTGCAAAACTCCTATCGACCTAGACAATGTAACCTGATAAAAACAAATCACGGGTAGTAGCTTTCTGCCGGCTATCAATACACTTTCCTGTAGTTTGATGGCATTTCAGGATTCTGGAAACAGTACACTGCAGGTAATCTACTGTTCTGGCAATGTTCGTTTGCTTTTTATACCGTATCCGGAAAATCAAACCACTTCACGCCCTATAACTTCTGGCACGTGACGAGGCATGGTTCTACACCACGTATAGAGAAACTGTCTGAGGAAAGTGTTAATCTGTTTCGAAAACCGTTATACCATAAGCACACCCTTATATAAAGCAGATGTGTATGTGTGCTTTGACAAAAAACATAGTCAGTACAACTTGTACAAATCAGAATAACAATGCGCACATGTTTTTCCGATCACAAGCTACCTTCTCTGTAACTACTCAGCAATTTACTCAGTAACTATTCCATGTATGTAAACAATCACATCAATAGGGAAAAGTATGCAATCATTGTGGTCAAGACTGTACGTAAGAACATTTGAAAAACACACTTTGTCAGATACACTTGATTTTTTAAATTGTTCTCTAAGCTCTAATCAGATGTTAAATTTTAACAACCATCCATTTGTTTAAAGGGGTGGAAACAGAAAGGCAAATATATTTTATAACTTTTGAACTTTATAAAACAAAATATAATTACATAAGGACAATATAGAATTACTATGTGGCGTTGTTGACTGGTTGAACTATATTTTTAATAATAAAAGTTATTATGTTTTCATGTCAGAATGTTTCCACCCCCCATTGGCATAGCGGTTTGTCTGTGGATACGCACCGTTAGAACCCGGGTTCTGATACCCGTGGTGAGCAGAGCACAGTCAGCCTTTAGTGTAGCTTTGTGCTTAATTCGAAACAAACAAAATATTTGCTTCCCCTGTAAATTGTAATAAAATATGTATTTTTAGTAGGTAAACAAACTCAGTTTGCTAAAAGTCTACAATATTTTTTTAAATTTACGATATTTAAGGTTAAACGCATATTAAAAATAACAGCAGTATATAACGTGAAAGATTGCCTAATAAAACATTTAAGTTAAAATGCAGATAAATAGTTACTGATAGAAATTCTGTTCAAACAAGGGAATAACACGCGAAAACTTTCTTTATATGTGACAAGTACAGCACATTAGATTTATAGATTTAGTATCCTGGTATTGTTTGTACTTGATTTGTTTTGTTTGGAAGTTCGCGCAAAGTTACATGAAGGCTATCTGCACTAACAATTCCTAATTTAGGAGTAAAAACTAGAGGGAAAGCAACTAGTCATCACCACCTACCGCCAACTCTAGGGCTATTCTTTCATCAAGGAATAGTGAGCTTGGTTGTTTCTTTATAACGCATCCGCGGCTAGCATGTTTGGTAATACAGAGATTTGAGCTCGTAAACTACAAAAAGCTAGTCAAGCGCTCTAACCAGCGGTCCACAAAAGCCCACTGTTTGTACTGGATACAGAACACTAGAGGTACTCTACTCTTCAAGCAATGTCCGTTTGTACATACAATTTCTGAAAAGTCGAACAATTTGATGTCCCTCTAATTTCTGCCCTGTGACGAGACATGACTCTCACCTAAATACAGGGAAACTGTCTGAACTAAGGTTTGACCTGTTTGGAAAGTTATACCACAAGCACACCCGTTTTTCTACGTCTGCGGACTCACACCGCTAGAAACAGAGTTTCTTTACCTGTGTGAACGAAACAGAAATAGTCTAGTGTGCAGCTTTGTACTTAATTTCAAACCCAAAAACGTTACACAAATCAGGTGAGTATGCGTATGTTTAACAAAAAATACTGAAAGAAAAATTTATAAGACCAAAACAACAAGTCGTACACGTTTGTCTGGTTATATGCTATTTGCTATCTTTTTTGTTAGTACTCTGAAATTTAATTACTAACTGTTCCACGCCTATAGATAATAACATCAGTATAGAATAGTATGAAATAATTTTGACCAAGACTGTACGTAAGAACGAAGTAAAAACATACTTGGTCAAATACACTTAATATTTTAAATTTCGCTGTTTATAACTTAGTTTACTCTTTAAATAACTGATGGTAATGTATATATATATTGCATTTCAGTTAATGTCAAACAGTACAGTCTTTTAAATTTCTTATATTAAGGTAATATGTGAAAAAATTAATGGAAAATCTCCCGTAAAGAAGTAATTCAGTGATATATATATATATATGTATATATATATTTGCATGAGAACTGAGAAAGATGTATTCAATATGGGCCTGGCATGGCCAGCTGATTTAAGGAGTTCGATTCATAATCTGATTGTCTTGGGTTCGAATCCCGATCGCACCAAACATGCTTGCCCTTTCAGCTGTGGAGGCGTTATAATGTAACGGTCAATCCCACTTTTAGTTGGTAAAAGAGTAGCCAAAAGTTGGCGGTGGGTGGTGATGACTAGCTGCCTTCCTTCTAGTCTTACACTGCTAAATTAGGTAAGGGTAGTGCAGACAACCCTCGAGTAGCTTTGCGCAAAATTCAAAAATACAAAACAAACAAAAATATTCAATACTGTGAATTCCCAATGAGACAGCCCTGCTACTTATCATCAACCTCAGTTAACTCTCATGTTCAAAATCTCAGTCAGATATCTCTTATAACTCAGCGCCAAATAAAATATTTCCATCGCTTAGAAATCAAATGAAATATCTCTTGTTTCAGGGATCTCGAGGAGACGTTTTTATGTTTTGGCTCCAAGTAAGATATTTTTTGTGCCAAGGTCTTCAGTAAGATATTTCTCGTGTCAAGACCTTCAGTGAGATATTTTTCGTGTCAAGGTCTTCAGTGACGTATATCTTGTGTCAAGGTTTTCAGTAAAATATTTTTGTGTTTAATTTCCAAGTATGATTTACTGGATGCAGCTTTATCACAAAACGTATTGTAAAATATCAAATCCAGATTGTAATTTGGTTTTCCCTTGTATAAACATACTATAACCTTATCATGGCGCCACTAACTCAACTTCATGTTGTACTCTCACTACCAAAAATACTTTTGTTTCTTTCGTTTGCGTGTGTGTGTTTTCTTATAGCAAAGTCATGTTAGCGTTGTAAATCCGAAGACTAACCGCTCTCCCAGCGGGACATATTTCTTAGCACTTCATGCACAAATGGAAAGTTATAGCTTATATATAGACCAAGAAGAGAAGATACCTCAGATTCTCTACTTTCTTTGAATTTTGTTTTGGTTTGGATATGATATATGTTTTGTGAGCACCACCATTTGTATGATACAACAAATGAACCAGCTTTTGCATGATATAAAAACTGAACCACCATCTGTAAGACACACCAACTGAACCACCTTCTGCATGATATAAAAACTGAACCACCATCTGTATGACACACCAACTGAACCACCTTCTGCATGAAATAAAAACTGAACCACAATCTGTATGACACACCAGCTGAACCACCTTCTGCATGATATAAAAACTGAAGAACTGTCTGCATGATACAACAACGGAATCACCATCTGCATGATGCAACAACTGAACCACAGTCTGTAGGATACACCAATTGAACCGTTATCTGAATGATACAATAATGAACCAACTTCTGTATGGTACAACAACCAAACAAGGAGACCAGTTGCTTTGCCAATGAACTTGACAGATGTTGTGGAATTAGAATCACCTTTAGAATAATATTCTTCATAACCAATCTATTCTAGCTCTTCACATAGCACATATATGAATTTTTTGCTAGTATTAAACTGGTTCTTTTCATTTTAATATTAATTTCTTTCTTAAATCTAACAACTTGACCAATGCATATGCAATGATTTCAACTTCTTAACTCATTGCACGTTGCATTATTTCATCTGCTTCTAATTAACTGTATTTTCTGTTGTTAGAATATATTACTAATAATCAATTATTATCAATACAATTGCTGTCCATTCATACCTAGGTCATATATAATCAACATTGACATGGTTTCATTATACTTGTTTAATAGTAATCTACAATTTTCTCACACTCGGTCACTTTTCTATTCAACAAACCAGATTATTACCTACAAATTTACAGACAATTTAACAGGACATTTCTGAGGATATATTTCTAAATATTTCTCAGAATTCAGGTATATAAAATCCATAATTTTACCTATATAAGCACTAACCTTTTCAAAGAAACTCAAAAGACTGGAGAGGCCAAAAATTTGTCTTAGTGAGTCCACGCTAACCATCTATCCAGATTTCAAATTTCATTAAATGACTTTTTAAATCATTTCTATCTGAATTCAAAAGCTGTTTTAACCACTGATGTAAAAATAATAGGCCTGTAATTATAATTATTAATAATATTAATAACAACAGTAGCGAAACTATAAATTCTAATGCATCTGTTCACTACTCCTGGACTTTAAAAATTTTAGTAAGTCACTTGTACGTCCAATTCCTAATCTCCATGAAAACCCGAGAAGAAATAGATTCTATCTTATGAACCTTTTCTGATTTGTGTTTTTTAAACGTGATACTTCTACACTTCAGCTACGGTTCAGTATCGAAATGCAACAGGTCCTCTCTGCTTTCCATGTGTCATCCCAATCACGAAGAGAGACTGAGTGAATCTCAAAATATCGCGATACAATTTGGTGCCTTTGCATTCCACCTAATTAGCACATACTGTATCCAAGAAATATGCTATGAAAGGAACTCACCATACTAGCAAACTTTATTGTTTATGGACAGCTTGTCCTTACAGTTATATTATCATCCCATTTTACACTTGTCCGGTTTATTTCGTTCACACTCATCTCAGGTTTCGCAACTGTCCATTAGTGCCGTTTGTTTTTAAAATATCCAAACTAACACTACCGATATAGACAACCGAATTTTTAATATTTCCTACTTCCTGACAAACAGTCATCAGAATTGCAAATGCAGTGGTTTGTTTGTTTGTTTTTAATTTTGCACAAAGCTACTTGAGAGCTATCTGTGCTAGCCGTTCCTAATTTAGCAGTGTAAGACTAGAAGGAAGGCAGCTAGTCATCACCACCAACCGCCAACTCTTGTGCTACTCTTTTAGCAACGAATAGTGGGGTTGACCGTAACATTATAAAGCCCTCACGGCTGAAAGAGCGAGCATGTTTGGTGCAACCGAGATACGAACCCATAACCCTTAGATTACGAGTCGAAGGCCTTAACCCACCTGGAAATGCAATGGTCTCGACTTCTTAACTCATTACACGTTGCATTAATCCAAAATGTTAGATGCCGATCTTTATCAACACAAAAAAATAAAATTTATATAACCTCAAACTGTGGTTTACACACTAAAAAATTAAAATATTAATTTGTTATGTTTAAATGCTTTCTGTCAATCTCAGTGGTATTTTGCATCAAAGAAAATGTTGCAAGCCAAACCACCAAAGAATTAACTTCACATACGTATATATATATATACTATTATCATTACAACGTTTTGGGCAATTACCTTCTTCAGATATCACTAACTGAACAGTAAATCCGTAAAGAAAAACATTCTAAATCGAAGTTTGCGTGACAATGTAACAAATGAACTTGTATAAGAATGCTTACAAGCACTTGAAACAATAGGAAGTTGTATGTAGACTCACAAACACACATACACATATGGATACATCCAAATATACACACGCATAGAAACACATGTGTGCAAGCACGTGAACACACATGCATAATTACGTATGTATTGTAGTTGTCAAGAAATTAATAGATGGATACATAATTCATTGTGTAACACCACTTAAGAGTGGATAAAACTAAAACGAGAAATATTACAAAAAACTAAAGTGCTCATTTAGCCTATTTTGGTGAGAAGTACTCAGTTAAAAGATTATTTTGTTTTCATGTGATTTACGGTCAAAACAAGTATTTTGAAATGGTCATGTGATTAACGGTCAAAACAAGTATTTTGAAATGGTCACGGGTATGATTGTGCAATTGAAGTGTCGGGCCAATAATTCATCATATATCTAAAATGTTTTCTGGAACATTTTAATTATAATAATTGCATGATATTCAAATAAATGTCCTTTTTGAGACGATTTGCATATAAATAGTCAGAAAATGTACTTAAGCA
Organism: Carcinoscorpius rotundicauda; assembly: GCA_011833715.1. Classification (NCBI taxonomy): domain Eukaryota; kingdom Metazoa; phylum Arthropoda; class Merostomata; order Xiphosura; family Limulidae; genus Carcinoscorpius; species Carcinoscorpius rotundicauda. The sequence goes on along the minus strand of CM022399.1, from coordinate 18,282,582 downwards.
TAAAACTAATAAACTATTATTTTATTGTTTGTTTTCGGAATTTCGTACAAAGCTACTCGAGGGCTATCTGTGCTAGCCATCCCTAATTTAGTAGTGTAAGACTAGAGGAAAGGCAGCTAGTCATCACCACCCACCGCCAACTCTTGGGCTACTATTTTACCAACGAATAGTGGGATTGACCGTCACATTATACGCCCACACGGTTGGGAGGGCGAGCATGTCTAGCGCGACGCGGGCGCGAACCCGCGACCCTCAGATTACGAGTCGCACGCCTTACGAGCTTGGCCATGCCAGGCCAATAGTGTTTTATATTAACTCTGTTAAATTTAACCATGTTGAGATATATTGGTCTACATAATAGTATCTGATATTTCATTGTTATATCTGATTGTCATGGCGACCCAGCCTTTGGTAGTATTGTGATCTCTATCCCCTCGTGAGACAGCATCCTTAGGGTTCAGGAATGTAGAGGTAACTACTGATAGTACTGAGGTCAGTATTATTTTATCTAATACTTACATAACTAATTAAAAAGTATCTGATTTTACTATATTTAAAAAATTAATCTTTTAAGGCATCCGTTGAATTTAAAGAAATAGGGTATTTTTAATGTCAATTCTTAATCATTTCTATTAAACTACATTGGGGCAAAACGTAAGGTACACTTCAAACGTTTAAGTAGAATGTGACGGGATTTTATTTTTATAATATAGTTCATAATGAAAATAGTGGAAAATAAAGTTTGTTTGTTCGTTTATTTCTTTTTTGAATTTCGCACAAAGCAAGGGTTATCTGTGCTAGCCGTCCCTAATTTAGCGGTGTAAGACTAGATGGAAGGCAGTTAGTCATCATCACCCACCGCCGACTCTTAAACTACTCTTTTACCAACGAATATTGGGATTTACCGTCATATTATAACGCCCCCACAGCTGAAAAGGCGAGCAAGTTTGGCGCGACGGGGATGCGAATCCACGACTCTCAGATTACAAGAGGTAATTGATGTATAATAGATTCGTTTATCATTCAAACTGGAAAACCTTTGTTAGGGAAAGCGGAAAGGAAAAACTTAAATGTAGTTAAAACATTTTTATCAGATAAATTGTTGAAACTGAATTGACCTAAAATACTTATGTTTAGATTAACATTTACATAATTTTCTTCCTGTGAAAAAGTATTTGGTGTAAAGATGCTTTTTTTAAATATAGTAAGAAGACATTTTAAAACATAATGTAATGATGTTTTCTGAACACGCAGCATAAATATGTCCTTCTAACACACACACTAAAAAATGTTTTTAGCACACAGTTAGATACTTGTTCCAACACAGAGTGCAAAGAATTTCTTTTATCATAGAATATAAATAAGTTATTTTTAACTCACAATGTATATATATCCTTTAAACACGCTGTGTAAAAATTTAATATTAATACACGTAATATAAAAAACATGTTTTTAACACATAGTGCAAAGGATTGCTCGACTTAATTTGAAAATCAAGAATTTTTATTTTGCTATTAATATGTTGTTTAATTCTAAAATGTTCTTAGATGGCATTTTCAATTTAAACAACCATAGAGAACAACATCAAATTATTCGCTTGTTTGTTTTTAGCGTACAACTGCACAATGAGACACGTGCACCTCATTTTTCGTATGGACCGAGTTCCAAAGTTTAGCTTTACAAGTCTTCAAGTTCACTAGTAAGCCACCAGAAGGGACAACATCAGTTTAATTGGTGTTTGTTTTGTTGTTTTGAATTAAGCACAAAGCTACACAATGGGCTATCTGTGCTCTGCCCACCACGGGTATAGAAACCCGGGTTTTATCGTTGTAAGTCCGCTAACATACCGCTGAGCCACTAGGGGGCATCAGTTTGATAGAATAAATTTAAATACAAAAGTTGCTTGATTATATAAGTTATATAATTAAAAAATATTTAGGAAAGAGCTTCAATTCGGTAATATAAAAAAGGAAACTTTTTCACAACCAGAATTAGCTGAATATCTTTTGATTTTAGCAGAATTCAAAAGCACGTTGATTATCTACTCACTTTGTTTATTAAAATTCATAAAATACAGAAATATCGATGATACATCACCTTTTAAGCCTTTTTCTTTATGTATATAAATATATTTATATATTCCTTTTTTTTTGAAACTCAAAAACAAGTAAACTAAAATTAACGACAAACTCACTTATATAACAAATATAAATATTACAAGCAATTACGAGGTAATTATTGCAAAATTGGGTACCTTTGATTTAGTACAAATTTAGGTACTCCTTTAAAACTTTCAAATTTACCTACCAAGCGTCAGCTTAAACTTTCATATTATTTGATATGAACAAAGGCCTGGCATGGCCGAGCGCGTTAAGGCGTGCACTCGTAATCCGAGGGTCGCGGGTTCGCGCCCGCGTCGCGCTAAACATGCTCACCCTCCCAGCCGTGGGGGTGTATAATGTGACGGTCAATCCCACTATTCGTTGGTAAAAGAGTAGCCCAATAGTTGGCGGTGGGTGGTGATGACTAGCTGCCTTCCCTCTAGTCTTACACTGCTAAATTAGGGACGGCTAGCACAGATAGCCCTCGAGTAGCTTTGTGCGAAATTTCAAACAAACAAACAAACAATGATATGAACAATAATATTCTGTCGTTTATATTTTCTTAAGTTGTTTATCACGAGCCACATACTGATAACATTGCTTCAATCACGATCAAACAGCGTTGTTCTCCCTTCACAAGTAACACAACAGAAATAAAATCGTATTTCATTAGCCCTAGACTGCAACTCTTAAGTATTGGACGCCAACAATACAGATGAAGACAATTCATTAAAGTCCTCGAATACGTTATACACAGACCTTGAATCAGAATCGTTTATATCAAAGCTTTTGATTTCTTTTTTATGTCATTACTATTAATTTTAATTTGTTTTCTTTATTAATATTCGAAAGTTAAAAAAACGTTTCTGACATGTTATAACGTTAAGAAGACAGAAAACATCAACTATGTTCTTCCATCAATGAAATAATATCTTATGCTAATAAATCATTGTTTGCCTACCTGTTTTTATAATCACCTCTGCCTTCGCTCATTGGTTCTTAAAATTATTAATGTGATTTATTACCGTTGACGCTGTTATGGCTTGACCTGCTCCGGGAACAACACGGCGAGCTTGCTTGTTCACCTGTTCTTGTGAATGATTGTAAAGTTAATTAAGATAATAAATAAACTTTGTATTTCTCTTACAATAAAGCCACATAGAGCTATTTGCTTTGTCCACCGAAAGGAATCGAACCCCCGATTTTAGCGTTGTAAATCCGCAGACTTACGTCTGTCTCTATCGAGTAGGGGACAAACGAATAAATAAAATAGAAAATAATAAATACAAACGGCATGAATAACTGGCATTAAAACTAAAAATTAAATAAGTAATGTTTGGTAATTATTTTTATATTGTAAAAATCTGATTAGTAAATGACTAAAGTAACCACTGATAGTAATTACAAATCACATGCTTAATCTAGTCTACACCATAATATTAATTGTTCATGAGGTTAATATATTACAACACGTTTTCCTTCTCTTTAACTTATTAGTGCTCAGAATTGAAACATTTAAGTCAATATCAGTTTAAAAAAAATTAATTTCAGAACAAACCCTTGTTATAAATAATATTTTTCCTCTCTTCTGAATATGTTGTTTTTCATCAAACATCGCGTAATGGTGCACAAATACCATAGCTTTCTGTTTACTTACCCATTTCTAGTACAGTTTGATACTTATCACCATCAACGATTTCATATAATATCGACTTATCATCACGTTATAAATAAGGAGCCATATAACCTGACAAGTTACTATTGTAACGTTTTACTAGATTATTCAGTAAAAGGAACAATATACAGTATAGTCAACTTGAGTATCAACCTTCTTTGACATCCAACATTTACAAGCTAACTTTAGCACTTCAGAGCTTTGAGAGCATTATAATAACACGATTTTGAAGCCTCACCGGTTAATCACAGTCGATTTCGCCATGTCCATTGAGACTCCATGTGACGACCGTAAATCTTTACAGTAGTCCTACAGCATAATTTACATTACAAAAGGTTACATTATAAGGGTTGTCATGTCCAAAACTCACCACCTCTCCCTGCTTATTTTAATGAGTCTATCTAAATAAGAAAACGGCAGTTTCACAACGTATGCTTCAATACTCTAATCCTAGAGAAGTTAGTTGGTGCTGTGTCCGTCGATTTCACCAGTAAGAATGTATGTGAAATAACATGATACCCGTTTAATTCCCCCAGCTGATTGAGATATGTAGCAGTTGAATGAATATGTCGTAAATGTAACTTCTGTGCACGCGAATTGAGAAGCTTTTACAGGTGGAAATCCTTCTTTATTGTTTCCAACTGATGACTTGGATATACTGATAGCTTTGGTGTTCGTAGTTTCTAACCTGTTAAAAGATTTGTTGCACAACTTTTTCTGGATGGTCATGGTGTTCCAAGTTTATTTATATTCATTTGTTTCCTAATGTCCTTAATTACAGGACAAAAATCCCCGTTTTATAAGTCCTAAATCCTTGATATAAACAGATTTTTTAATCTCAGTGTATGAAGATTTTGTATCGAAATGTGCCTTAAAAGTAAACAATTTTTAGTGCCATCACGCAACCAATAAAACGCCAAACAATCACAAAAAGTAGTTCTGATAAACACGACTTTATATCAACTGTGGCTGTAATGTCACTTCCTTATTTCCGTATTAAAAATACGGAATATGCCTACTGATATGCCTACATTTACAGGAGAACTAACACAAACATATCCCTTTCTTGATACCTCACATGTATGATTGGTCCCTGTAGTATCTCTGATACCTTGTTGAAACACAAACTTAGTATTGACAATAGCAGACGAACGTATTCACCCACATAACCATCAGTAATTTCTGGCCTCACTTTCTTTCTCTATAACTCAAATAAATTTCTTAACTTTCAAAAAATATATAATCATTAACTTTCACCTATTATGTGATGACAAACTTTCATCCAGCTAACAACGATACAGAAATGTAAATTGCAATATTCTTGGCTCCACATGAGCAGGTTGTTAAAGCATTCGACTCGTAATCTGAAAGTAGCGGGTTCGAATCCCTATCACACCAAACAGCAGTGAGGGCGTTATTATGTGACGGTCAATCCCATTATTTTTTAGAAAAGATCTCCATATAGCTTTACATTGTTGAGGTTGTTTGAACAATAATCGAAGTGTTTGATGTAAACTGTAGTATGCGTGGTACGTATTTTTGTAACCATCATGTCAAGGAATGGAAAGTTAGCTTTCTTTTATCTATTTCCATTGTAAGTTCAATAGTTGAATGGAGTTTCTACAGATGATTCAAGAACTCTTGAAGTTTAACTCTAGTTAACGGCCATATTACGAACGTATTTCAACAAATATTGGGGTCTAGAGTGACTATTTTTATAACTTTTAAACGTTATATGCACTAGTTATTGATTAGGTGTGAAAAGGGGTAACTGTAACAAATGGTTTAGAACGCTACACATCAAAAGTCGAACTGGGTGAAAAAAGCGATCTAAACTGCCTTTAGGAAATGGGATGGTTTCAGTTGTAGATTATACTATTTGACCTGCGTAATATTCCTGAAACTTTCGAGTGATTAAGGAAACTTGTACTTTAAGAACTGCAAAGGGAAAGATGGTATTTGAGCAAACATTCGATTTCATAATTACACACTATTTGTTTTGATAATCTCATAATTTCTACGTGATGCTTTTAATACTTCACTTGAAACTTGAATTGGTAACTGGGTAAGCTCCTTTAAAGTTGTACGATTACTTTGATCTAGCATAACTTACATATTCTTATTATTCATTATGGCATATTTGAATTGGTCGTATGCTAACACATTCATCATTTCAAGGCCTCGCATGGCCAGGTGGTTAAGAACTCATAATATAAAGGTTGCAGGTTTGATTCCTCGTCAGACCAAAATATTTTCGCCCTTTCAGCCGTGGAGGCGTTATAATGTGACGATAAAACCCACTATTCGTTGCTAAAAGAGTAGCACAAGAGTTGGCGGCATGTGGTAATGACTAGCTGCCTTTCCTCTAGTTTTACACTTTCAAAATTAGGGACGACTAGTGAGATAGTCCTGGTATAGCTTTCCGCGAAATTAAAAAAAAATCCGTACAGTTACTGCTAACTTGTGGAACACATTGGTTTAAGGAAATGCCATCTAAGCGCTGTTCTGATTTTAACTATTCAAAGAGTTTTTGTCTCTCTTGAGTAAAGAAATGAGTCAATATTTTTACAACAATAAATATTATTTAAGGCTCAGTAAATAATGGGACATCGGCTAACTTTCATATCTCAGGCTTAGATTCTAGTTTAACATTCTTCAGTGAGATTACCGATAAAAAATAGTTATTCGGCGAGGTTAGTTCAGTTATATGTTACTGAGCTAATGGTTTTAATATCTAAAGGAAACATTTTAATAAGTAAAAGGAAAGTAACTAGTCATGAAATTCGTGTTTTTCGGTTGCTTAAATGTTTAGATATAACTTTCAAAAACATTCGATCAGCAATAAGTAAATCACTGGAAGTTATTGGATAACTAAAGCATACAAATATAAAACACCAAATATCTGTAGATACATATTTAAATTGATACAAAACTAATTACCAAAATTCAGTATCACTGACGCACGAAATGGTAGCAGAGAAAGAAATCGGTTCAGTTCTATCTCACAGTTGCATTCTTTCGTTTTACTTTGGGAGAAACCCGTTGCCAGGTAACAGAGTCTCTTGTCATTACAAGCCAAAGACATAACACATGAAGTTCATCTTGCTCAGGACAGTGACTGGGTATAACTGATGAAAGCTTGGAATAAGATAGAACAAAAAAGGAATAAAAGCCTTGATCAAATAACGGTGTGGGAGGCTTGGATGTGATGAATAAAAACAAGTTAATAATCGAGCATTATGGTATCTTAAGACGGCTGGTATGGGTATTAAAGCTTTTATTAAAATAAAGTAAAGAACAACGTTTTGACCTTCTTAAGTTAACGAAGAGAGAATTCGCAAACTCTCTTTGTTTTCCTGAAGGTGACCAAAGAAGGTTGAAACGTTGTTCTGTGCTTTATTTTAATAAATGTTTTGATGTCCGTACCAGCTGTCTTAAGATACATTTTTATCTCAAGTGGTCTTCTTGTCTTCTTCAAATCGAATAGCATTGTTGAAAGTTTGGATGTGACAAGTAGAAAATAGTCGCGATTGACTAGCATGGTTCTAAACTTGGATGTGACAAAAACGAAACAAGGTCATGATTAAGTAGCATTATTGAAAGTCTGGATATGACAAAAGAAACAAGGTCATGATTAACTAGTATTGTTAAAAGCTCGAATGTCACAAAATAAACAAGGTCATGATCAAGTAGTATTGTTTAATATTTGGATGTGACAAAAGAGAAACAAGATGATGATTGAGTAGCATTGTTTAAAGTTTGGATGTGACAAAAAAGAACCAAGGTCATGATTAAGTATTATTGTTTAATGTTTGGATGTGACAAAAGAGAAACAAGATGATGATTGAGTAGCATTGTTTAAAGTTTGGATGTGACAAAAAACAAGGTCATGATCAAGTAGTATTGTGGAGAGTTTGGATGTGATAAATTAAGGAAGTCATGATCGAGTAATATCATTGAGAGATGTCACAAATGAATAACCATGACAATTATCCTGTAATACTTTTATAACATAAGCTAAATACTTGTTGCGAAAGTATTCAACTATCAATTTTATTGCGTGTTCAAAAAGATAGTCCCTGTCTTAACAGATCTTATAACAAAGAAGTACAACTAGATATCTTCATTCAACATAATGTTTCTTGCTAAGGTAACCGTAGCTCAGAACGAAGACAAGAGGCAATCCTTAATAGTCACAGTACTGAAAATTATTTTAGACAGGCTTAAGTTAACTTAACCTATGAGACCTTGGGCATGGTCAAATACATCAATCAAAACAGCTTGATATCATGAGTCCAAAACTGTAATTAAATCTCAAATTGGTCAAGTAATAATAGAGCTATGAGATAAAAGTTTGTGTGGCCAAAATGTGTACACTCCCAGCCAGTTATAGCGGTTAAAAAAAGCATGCTAGCCAAATACGTAAAAGCGAATACTTCCGATTTAACTAGCGACAAATCGTGTTCAACTGAACATGAAGAAAAAATCATTAAATAATACCAAAAATAATGATAATCATAAAGGTCGAAAGAACTAACGTGACTTCAAGTAATGCACTTTGATACACAGAATTTCAATCTTATATTTCAACTCATGATACCATATTAAGTTGTTTGTTTCTTTTTTTTAATTTCGCGCAAAGCCACTCGAGGGCTATCTGCACTAGCCGTCCCTAATTTAGTAGTGTAAGACTAGAGCAGCTAGTCATCACCACCCACCGCCAACTCTTGGGCTATTCTTTTACCAACAAATAATGGGAATGACCATCACATTATAGCGCCCCCACGGCTAAAAGGGCGAGCATGTTTGGCACAACGGGGATTTGAACCGTCAGATTACGGGTCGCACACCTTAACCCACCTGGCCATGCCGAGCTTTATATTAAGTTGTAATACAGACGATTAAGATGTTCTAGTGCACGTGATTAAAGGTTATCCTCACACCAGTAAAAGATGAAACAAATAAGCAAAAAATATTAAAAAGAAACCAAAGGATGAGATATCATACGAAACAAACACTTTCTAAATGTTACACACTTCTTTCAGTTTATAAGTTATGCGTGACATGATTCAATACACAGTTAAATGCTTTATTTAGTTTCTATAAAGATTTGTATTTTATTTTGTTTCGGAAATTTCACACAGGATTATCACACACGAACTCAATGCTAACCATTGCTACATTTGACACACAAGGACTATTTGCGCTAACCGTAGCTACATTGAACTGAAGAAGCATAGAGAACGACCCCGTTTGTACGACATTTGGTTAACCCTAATTTAATAGAGAAATCTAATCTTCATGATTATAAAACATTCGCCTGATGTATGGAACGCGATTTCACGAAAGCTGATACGCTAAACACTAGACTTGCATAAAGACACTTCTTGTAAAGTGTTCAGTTGTTTTATATGTTTGTGAGCTATTTTGATTATTTTGTGTGAAGTTTACACTTATGTAATGATTGTTCCGTATGAAGTTAAGGAGTTTATGTCCTGACTTTTAGATTGTTAGTTCTTTAAAAAAGTAAGTTTTGTTGATTTTAAGTTCTATATGAAGATAAGATTGTGAGCTCTTTATAAAAATCATGCTAACATAAAAGTAGTTCTATATGAAGGTAAGGGTTATGAATTACTAATAGTATGATTTTTCAGACTATCATTCTCGTCTTTATTGTTTGTGTTATTATTTTCATGACGTTTAGACCAATGAATTATCCAACTATTGTCAAGTATTATATTGGAAATTGTTTGTATGTTTCAAAACCAGACAGCTTTTTCGTGAAATTACCGGGACATTAGGCTTATGCCTTACTCATGTCTTACTCATGACATTAGTCATCAGTGCCACGTGTACTGCTTCTCTGATCTTTTTTTTTTGTTTTTAAAGGTCAATCATAGTAACTTAGTTCTTTACTGGTTTGTACGTATGTGTGTTTTTTTCTTATAGCAAAGCTACATCGAGCTATCTGCTGAGTCCACTTAGAAGAATCGAACCCCTGATTTTAGCATTGTAAATCTGTGAACATGCCGCTGTACCAGCAGAGGACTACTATTTTATGTTTTTCAACAGACCATGCATGTTATACTATACCCCACTTGTTAACTCTCTCCAAATGTTAATCCTTCCTAAGCTCTTTCAACCAGGCAAACAAAAGACGACTGTTTCTACTTTATATGATTTACTATAACTGTGTGGAATGTCATACACACAATTCTTTATTTATTCCTTAAACTTCAGTGATCTCCATGTTCTTTAGAGTGTTTTATTACTCCTAAAGATGGTGTTGATATCATATCATCCACAAATTCTCTGTATCTTTTCTGATATGCCTCTGGCTTAGAGAAGTGGTGCAGTTGAAATTGGTTTGTCTTGAGACTTGACTGTTGTTCGATGTTTCTGTTCTATAAAACCTTTTGGGAATATATTTCTTTGACATTTCGTTTTTTAAAATTGTCTCTGGACGATGTAACTCGAAGTTGAGGTAGCGACTTGTGGCTGTTAGTACCCCACAGATGTCTTGCAAACAGTTTCACTCCTTTCCACTTGGACGCTAAAGAACGGTAGTATGTTGTTTTAACATTCCTCAGTGAAGTGGTTTGTAAACCAATGATGTGGTCCAGGAATTATGTTACATTCTTTTGATGTCAATGAGAAAAAAATATGTCTTCAAATTAAGGAAATCACACTGCTGGTACAAGAGGTAAGCTTCCAGTGTTTGATCATCGAACCATTCCTACAGATGTTGGCAATCACAGATTACAATAGCGAGTCCATAGCCATCCCTTTCTTCTGTTGTTCAGTATCCTTTATCCTTGTTCTTTTTAACAATCTTGAACATTTTTCTCTCGGTCACAGATGTAGGATCTATACAGGTTCGTGTATGTCCCATCATTCATTAGGTTGTTGAGCTCATGAGTGTACTCCTTGTTCATGACAACGATGGTATTTCCTTCGTCAGATTGGAGTATGATGACTGTACCATTATCCTTGAACATCTTGATGACTACTCATCCTTCTTTGGACAGATTCACCCTTGGAGGTTTCGTCTTCTCTCCTGCTTGTTCAACGTAGCTCCTCTTCTTTTCTGCTCATTCCCATCGCTGTCTGTTATATAAGAAATTCAATGTCGAGTTGTTTGATTCGTTTGATGGTGGTTGCGGTGTACAACCCTTTGTCGAGTACTGCCTTTTCGTACAAGGTATATTGTCTGTCACTAAGGTTTACCATTGCCTTTACTGGTTATGTTGACTCATGAGTTTCACTGGTCTTTTACGTGGGTTTTGTTGATCATTTTGACTTCTTCCATGCTTGATGGCGTCAAGTAGATGATCAAAAACCGCATCTGATGTCACCTGGGATCTGAGAGTTGACTCAAGATTTCATGATAACGAGAAACCCACATGAAATGAAAATTTATCTAAGAGACAGCTGGTATAGGTATTAAAACTTTAATTAAAATAAAGTACAGAACAACGTTTCGACCTTCTTAGTCATCTTCAGATTAACAAAGAGAGTTTTCAATAAAGATATTCAGCTTTCGCTAACATGATAAACGTAAATATAAAAACAGTTGTCAAAACAATGTAGCGTACGAAGATTAGTTTGGAATGGCCTAGCTTGTCAGTAGCTATTGTACAATCTTGCTGTGGCAAAAACCTGTAAGTTTCTCCAAAATTATTACTTACATCACCTTCAGTGGTGGAGGTTAAATTTTCACCCCTGTGTGTGTATGTTTATCAGCACGCTTTCTCGGCTTATGGATTCTAATAAAAGTTGGTACACATATGTACTCTGACCCAACTTAGAAATGATTAGTTTTGAATTGTTAAGGTCACGAAAAAAAATTCCTTGGGTTAATGTGCGACTAATTTTTCACATTCTTTTTGCTCCATAATTCAATCAAAAATGATTAACCTTTGATGAAACTTGATGGACACATATAGAATATTGCTCCTCGTTGTTTTGAAAAAAAAAAGTGATCCGTGTTTGTTCATAAGGATGGATACGCGGACAAATGCTCATATGTTTTAAGAGAGCTGAATGTGCGTGCCGGAGTTATGTGCTTTATTGAGTGCCCGTTTCATTCATTTATGGTTTCCTGTTATTTCTTCATTCGATGGCATTTACAAACGTTTCAGTTTTGAAACAATCAAATACGTAAATATATACCTACGACTCTATTATTTTAACTCTTGCTAGGTCTTTATTTGGTGACATAAACAGATTATTTCTTTATTGTAATGTCTAAACAATATGTAAGTATATTCTTCTTTGTTATTCTTTCATGTTTCTTGATATGTCTGAACGCTAGAATCATTCACATAGTTATTTATTATTATATGTTTTAAATATATTTTGATACATATAAACTCGGGATGCAAATCTCTAATGTCTTCTGCTTTGTCTTTATTCGATAACATACGCAGACTTCCTTAGTTTAGAAAGTATGTTAATATATATATGCCAAAATGATAGTTTCAGCTTTACTAAACTAACTACTGAAAACATTCTTGTTGCCACAAAGCATTTGTTTGGTATCAAAGTGAAAAAAAAAACATTGTTTGTTTGTTTTTGGAATTTCGCACAAAGCTACTCGAGGGCTATCTGTGCTAGCCGTCCCTAATTTAGCAGTGTAAGACTAGAGGGAAGGTAGCCAGTCATCATCACTCACCGCCAACTCTTGGGCTACTCTTTTACCAACGAATAGTGGGATTGACCGTCACATTATAACGCCCCCACGGCTGGGAGGGCGAGCATGTTTGGTGCGACTCGGGCGCGAACCCGCGACCCTCAGATTACGAAGCGCACACCTTAACGCGCTAGGCCATGCCAGGCCCAAAAGAAAAAAAGCTATATTCAAATTAAATAAAGTCACAAGTTGTGACACAAGAGCACTGAATGTAACTAGTTTCCTCAGATATATTAGTTTGTTCATATGTACATATATTTGGAAAACCAATATAGACTGGTATGTGAGCAGATAACTCTATATAGAAAGCAGAAACTCACGATACGTCGGTCATTAAAGTAGATGTCCTAACCAGATGCTAAGTTTCCAAGGAGAATTTAGGAAAGTTTCATTAACTTTTCACATCGATTTCGGTATTCATCTATCTAATCTTTGTTTATAAATTATTGTTTGAAATGAGTTTCATTCGTATGTATAGGAGAACCGACCATTAGTTAACAAGGTACAAATTACCACTTTTTATGAAAAGGTTGCATGTAGCTATTTCAATTACCCAAGTGCCAGCAGGTGTGCCACATAATTACCACATGTGTAACGTAGCTTGCGTTTCGCCTGCTATTTGTGTGTAATTGATTATTTTTTTCTGCGACAAAACCTATACCAAACTTTTCAAGTACAAAACAGTAGTAGAAATAATTATTACAAAAAAGTGATAATAAAATTTAATTATAAGAAGTAAGCAATGTTTCGGTCGGCAGACTGGTTTTTTGTGTTCGATGGTTCAGGATTATAAAGTACCGTAAAACCAACTTTTGGTTTGGTTTGTTTTAAAGTTCGCGAAAAGCTACTCGAGGGCTATCTGCGCTAGCCATCCTTAATTTAGCTCTGTGAGACTAGAGGGAAGGTAGCTAGTCGTCACCACTCACCGCCAACTCTTAGGCTACTCTTTTACCAACGAATAGTGGGATTGATCGTTACATTATAACTCCACACGGCTGAAAGGGCGAGCATGTTTCTAGTGTTTTAAGTACGCAGCCATAACGCTCTTGCACTTAGAGGTGTATGGTTCGCATCAGATATCGTGACTTTTTTAGAAACTTGGATAAATAGTATTTTATGAAATCATCAGTGATGTTAATAATTTAATCATTGTGCTAGATAAAGAGTGAATTAATTAATTAGTCAGTTAGTTAATAGGTGAGTTCAGTTTTCTAGACGTTTGTATTTTTTATCATTGATATAAGAGGAACTTTTCTTACTAAGTGAACGTTTAATTAAGTTAATGAGTTAGGTTTATGTGAGCTTGTGACAATGAATAACACTTTTTATCTTTCTTTAAAAACTGGACTTTTTACTAAATAACAAGAAAAAACCGGACAAAGGATAGAAACAGTTGAAACAATGATATGATATGTAGATATTGATCCAAGTATTGTTCCAATTATACATTAATTAATACACGTCCTTCGATATCATCTAATTTTTCAAATCTTTAATATTAGACTTACAAAAAAAAAATCCCAATGGCTCAGCGGTATGTCTGCGGACTTACACGCTAAAATCCGGGTTTCGATACCTGTGGTGGGCAGAGCACAGATAACCCATTGTGTAGCTTTGTGCTTAATTCAAATCAACAACTACAAAAAAAAATATTCTGTAAGCCTGTAATAGAGTGAATAATTTTGTAGAAATATAAACAAAATAAGAAGGGTCAATTAAAAACTTTTGGAATAATGTGAGTCAGAAACAAATATGACAGTTGATTTGTTAGTTCATAATTAAAAGGATTTGTAAAGGAATAACGAAACGAAGCACGAGTTTTACAAAAAAAAAATCATTAATAGCTTGCTATTGAATTATCAGCAATTTTGGTGAGACAGGCTTAGTTTCGTGAGTTATTACTTATCAAAATAGAAATAAAATGAATAGGCCTAATGTATGTTGTTTTGTGTGTCCCCTGCTGGTACAGCGGTAAGTCTTCGGGTTTACAAGGCTAAAATCAGGGGGTTCAATTCCTCTCAGTTAGTTAGTAGATTAGTTCAGTTTCCAGGATTGGTACTTAAAACACTAAAAACCGAGTTTCGATAGCCGGGGTGGGCCAAGCACAGATAGCCATCGTGTAGCTTTGTGCTTAACTTCAAACAACGAACAAACATGTCACGTCAATTTTAGGCACTCAGGAAACTCCTAAGCGTCATATATGATTACTATGTCACAATAAGGCCTGGCATGGCCAAGCGCGTTAAGGCGTGCGACTCGTAATCCGAGGGTCGCGGGTTCGCGCTAAACATGCTCGCCCTCCCAGCCGTGGGGTTGTATAATGTGACGGTCAATCCCACTATTCGTTGGTTAAAGAGTAGCCCAATAGTTGGCGGTGGGTGGTGATGACTAGCTGCCTTCCCTCTAGTCTTACACTGCTAAATTAGGGACGGCTAGCACAGATAGCCCTCGAGTAGCTTTGTGCGAAATTCCAAAACAAACAAACAATGTCACAATAAACACTCTCCAACAATCATTACAAAACCTCTAAGTCAAGATATTAAAAACATTGTTCACAACGTTGCTCAAAACAAGTTTTAAAAAAAGAAATCATCAAAGATTTACTGACTATTGCAAAAACTAATTGCAGTTTAAAAGAAGAGCTGGATGAAAAAGTGCATTAACTTGGAAATGTGTTGACGAAAAGGAATGATGATCACGTTAATGTGGTTAGAAAATACTGAAAAACAGAAAGGTTGACAAAGAAAAAGACAAATTCCGTGAGTTGGTTTGGTTTATTGTGTAATCCCTTACACATCTGGTTTATTAAATATGATAAAAAGAGACCTCGGGGAGATATAGAGAAGATAAATAAACTTACAATCACATGTAAGTTGTTTTTTTTACCAGGTAGAAATTTTAATATAATATTTTAAATGTAATTAAACCAACTACAGTTGAGAAATAAGCACCTTACAATGTGAAGTGCGAGTACTATTATATTCTCTATATAGGGAATATTGATAGAATTGCAAGCATTGGAATAACAGAACATGGATATGGTCTGTCACAATAATAGCAAAATTTTAAGAGGACGAAACAATGTAATGAAAACAAAGCTGTTAAAGTTATTTGTGAAGAACCTAAAATCAATAAACGTGGAATAAAAGAAGCTATTTAAAAATTAATACAACATTGTGATGAATAAAACACAGGGAGCTGTGTTTATATACAGATATTAATACAGCTTACGTTACTAATTCAATACTGTAACATATTAAACAAAAAGTAATTGATCAAGTGAACCCTCTGGTGGCTATATCCGTGTTGATCCTCTGGAATTGGTCTCGACAAGAACTTCAAGCTTTCTCGGAGTTCGACTTATGTCTGGAAAGGTCTTTGTTGTAACTAAGCAGTTGATTGGTCTCTATTAACATCTGTCCAAAGACAATAACAATAGATGTGCTCAGCTTGTACGACCTTTACTTTTGAATTCTGTTTTATTTATCAAAGTCATTTGTCTTCACTACCCTGTAAACTCTTCTTTGTTGTTATGTGAAGTCCAACCTCTCGTGATGTAATTATTTTATCGTGCATGAGAATTTTCTAATTTTCTAAAAGGTTAAATCGTCTGAAGATAGCTTAACTTAACATTTAGGTCTCAATATCAAACCAGTTTTCAATATACATTATTTCTCTATGTTAATTACCCAAATACAACCACTTGTGTTGAGAAGCTGCGTACAGTAAATGTAGCTTCAATTTTTATTTTTCTTACATTTTGTACCAGCTTGATATTTGCACCAATCTGTCTCTTTTCTTCATCTGTGGAGATATTTTTTCGCTCTTCACTACCACATAAGGTCAAACAGTTGTAGCTGTAGAACATAATGAAAGATTGCTGGTTGGTGGAATGGTTTGTTTGAATAATACACTCCTTATTTCTATTTGGAGTATTCAGATCCTGAAGATATCAGACTTAGACGGACAGTTTTTTTTTCTCTATGGGATTATGTTGTTCAACTAGTCCACCAAATTCTGTAACTTTGAGGTAATCAGTGATGCTGAGAAAACCCACTTGTAGAGAAATATATATGTAGAAACGGCTCTTTCTTTCTTTGTGAACCTGAAGATGACCGAAAAAGGTCGAAACGTTGTTCGCTTCTCTACGTAAAATATTTTCTCAACCCAAACGAGCCGTTTTTACATATATATAACTGCGAGATAGCAAAGTAGCCTAAAGTATTCAAGGAAGGATCTGCGATCATAAATGGTACAACAATAGTGATTGCAGACATAGAGACCAAATATGTTCTCCTATAATGTATTTTATCGATAAAAAATAAAATCAAAATGTATTTCACAACTGCTGGTATGGGTATTAACACTTTTATTAATAACAGTATTAATACCCATACTAGCCATTCTGAAATACAGTCTTTCTAAACTTCATAGATATCGTATTTATTCTAATAAACTTTGTTATTATAATATTTTAAACATTTACAAGAAGATCTCGTCTTAATTGCCGTTTAATTATTATTATTATTTAAATCTGACGTCTGTTTCTTTTAACTTCTCTCTTACATTCACGTCTCCTACTTCTTATTCTTCTTTTTACTTCCTGTAAATTTAGTTCCGATATTATTTTCATTTCCTATCTCCTTCTTCCTGTTCCTTTTACATTATTATTATTTCTACTGTTCCAATTTTCAACCTCACCTTGAGCACTTGCTGTTGAGCTCACATTGCATTTTAGTTTCATCTGAACAAACCAACTCCTCACGTTAACAAACTTAAAATCATATTTTATTTATTCTACCACTTCATAGAGCGATAGGCCTAACTCACAAAAAACTAGCAAACAAAACATTGAATTACTTCTTATCTCATGTCTCCATGACACAAACTGAAAGGATTACAGCACTGAACTGACTAACACATTGTCTTGGCCTAAATCTCTGGAAAACCCGAGACATCACACATACGTTACATCAACTTTAGATATTCAAATAATTTCTAGGTCGAAACTCCCTCTAGCAGACAGTACTAAAGTCTAAGTTAAACATGGATCAAAACAATATGTCTTTGCTTTAAATACGAATTATTAAATTCAGATAATGAATTATTTCGGGCAATTTACTTGAATATACAGGCCGTAGATGATTGTTTGTTTGTTGTTTTTGTTTTACTTTAGACATTTATACTGTTCTTAATGACTAGAATCCATTAATTGCTATCATAAATGGATTGAGTATTGCCTTCTTCACCTGAAACCACCGGAAGTTATAAAGTGGTTCTACATTAAGACTTAATGTAGATTTCAAGTTGTAGTTTGTACTTAATATAAAAATGCCAATATGTGCTGCATAAAACTGTAGTAATAGCCTAAGAGTTTGTTCCATGTTTCGTTTCAGTTGTAAGTTCACGTTTATCACTCACACGTGTGTGTGTATTTGCATAGATAAATTAATTATCAATGTTTTGAGAACAAATAAAAATGTTCGTCTGAAAAATGATAGTTTGTCCATTTGAAGAAAACTTACAAAACGTACACCACCATAGTGATTTAGAAGCTGTATTAATGTTCCTCCAAAACATTCTTCACAAATGTCACACTGTACTATGTAATTACAGTCCATTTTATCTTTATTTATCGTGTTGTATGGCGTTATAGTTGATTCACTAAACAGCAACTGGAAGGTGTCTTTTGAGTATTTATTTGTATTATTTGTATAGCAGGACAAAAACAAGAAAATGTTTACAAAAGTGACTGGATTATTAGATTACAACCATAGCACTTTCATGTGATGACTATCATTTCTCACACTGAAAGGAACTGGTGCTAATATGTCGCTGACGCAGTTTTTCAATCCTAAGGTTAAAAAATGCAAAATTTATGTTATACTTTAAATATTTTACACATTACAGTTCTTCGAAACATTTTTGTAGCGAAGAAGATTTTAAAAAGCAGCGATGGTGAGTATATTAAATTTCTGTTAATTACTTATTTCTATAAACTGTTCCAACAAGAAGGCTTACACCACTTTCTGTTCATTACTTATTTCTATAAACTGTATCAACAAGAAGACTTACACCAGGGGCCTGGCATAGTCTAGCGCGTTAAGTCGTGCGCTTTGTGATCTGAGGGTCACAGGTTCGCGCCCGAGTCGCGCCAAACATGCTCGCCCTCCCAGCCGTGGGGGTGTATAAAGTGACGGTCAATCCCACTTTTCGTTGGTAAAAGAGTAGCTCAAGAGCTGGCGGTGGTTGGTGATAACTAGCTGCCTTCCCTCTAGTCTTACACTGCTAAATTAGGGACGGCTAGCACAGATAGCCCTCGAGTAGCTTTGTGCGAAATTCCAAAACAAACAAACAAACTTACACCAGTTTCTGTTCATTACTTATTTGTATAAACTGTTTCAACAAGAAGGCTTACACCAGTTTCTGTTCATTACTTACTTGTATAAACTGTTTTAACAAGAAAGCTTACACCTAGAAAATAAATTAATCTCGATGTACTTGCGATATCAGAGGCAAAAATGAAAGCTAACTTTTCAGCCCAAACTGGGGATTACAGTGCGACAAACGGGAAATCGCTTTACATCAAACACTTAAACTCACTAATTTTTAAAAAATAAGCCTAGCGTTTAACTTCTAAAAACATTTCATAGAGTATTTGAAACATTAGGGTCCGAAAATCCATTGACTAATCATTACAAAAGTCCAATGAATCGTGTTTGAAAATCTTTACTAGTAGAATCACGAACTTATATTTTTCAGTTGAAAGATAACAAAGGGTAAAACTGTGTGCAACTCGACGTAAAACAACATCTTCTAGGTTTCTAAGTCTGTGATGTGAAAATGTAATGTTTTTTATGTTAACCCACATTGAGGTATCTCTTGACATATAAATTAAAGCTAAGATCACTTGGAATTGTTTCTGCTGCGGTCAAGTTGCCTTATAGTTGCAATAACAAACATACAGTTTGACAGTTCACAGCTGAATGCAAATGACTGATCACATTTCATGAAATAAATTCATGAGAAAGTTACATCACCAAGGAAAAAACACCAAAAGATCACGAGGCATTTTTTATAAACTCTAAACATGTATCAGACACGTGTGTAAAACGAAGATATTATCTTTACAGAATAATTATAATTACAAAAAAACTAGAGGGAAAGCAGCTAGTCATCACCATCCACTCGCCAACTCTTGGGATACTCTATTATCAACGGCTCCAGGGCAGCATGTTTGGTGTAAACCCGCGACCCACATATTACGAGTCAAGCACGCTAATCACTGACTGAAATGTATATATTAAACATGTGTGTGTATATGTTTTTTAGAGCAAAGCCACATCGGGCTATCAACTCAGTTCACCAAGAGTAATCGACCCCCTGATTTTAGCGTTGGGAATCCGTAAACTTACCGCTGTACTAGCAGGCGACCATCAGATATGAGAAACAGAATATCGTGAATGCACTTTAGTATTCTCTTTTACGATGTAATTAAAGTGAAAGAACACAAAACACGTTTAGTGACTTTAAAATTTATTGACATATAAAAGCTGATCACCACTGGTTACAATAAAGTATGTTAACCATCACATTTGTTGAATATCATTTTTAAATTTATGTAAAATATATTATTATGCAGAGTTTGATTGATTGGCTATATCAATGGGCTATATGTGCTCTGCCCACCATGGGTATCTAAACCCAATTTTCAGTAGTGTGAGTCCGTAGACATACTGCTGGCGAGTGACTATACAGAGTATTGACAACTTATGTTCAACAGTAAGTACAATGTCAACATATGTATGAGATTTATGGTTTAGTAACGAATGTATACTAATAAATAGTGACTCATACTATCTTTCATAATTAATTTGTTCACCTTAAATTTTTAAAAAATGTTCTTTTTCGCTGTATTAGAATTGGCCCTGCATAACCAAGTGATTAAAGCACTCGATTCGTAATCCGAGGGTCGTGGGTTCGAATCTCCATCACATCAAACTCTTTCAGCCATGAAGACGTTGTAACGTTACGGTCAATCCCACTATTCGTTGGTAGAAGAGTGGCTCAAGAGTTGACGGTGGATGGTGGTGACTAGCTGCCTTCCCTCTAGTCTTACGCTGATAAATTAGGGACAGTTAGAACAGATATCCCTCGTGAAGCTTTGCGTGAAATTCAAAACATAAACAAATCTATTGGAATTTGAATTCTATTAGTTTATCTAGCTATTTAATATAACTATTCAATAAAGGTGAGGTTTCCACACCATTTCGTGATTGTCTGTGTCCAATGTTGATGACCTCAGATAGAAATGGAAAGAAACTCTATGTGTAGTAGTTCATTTAATATTCAAAATGGAAACATCTACATAAAGGTAGGAATGCAATTTTATACGATAATAATGGTTAAACATAGGTCCTCTAAACTTTAGTGGAATAACACAACTTATAAAGTTAAGCTAAACATGAAACTTAAATAAGTATCCTTTTAAGGATGATTAAATGCTAAATAATATATTAGATATAAAAATAAAAATTATAAAAGAAACGAATTAGCGATAAGAGTTTTACACATAAAGCGCCAGAAAATTCGAAAAAGTAAGTCACACAAATTAATTAAAGAAGCAAAAACTTTAACCAATACGTTAAAATATATATTAACTTGATACTTATAAACAACAATTAACTATATTAACTGTCTTGTTCAATATTTATAAAAATGAAAACATTAGATGTGATAAAGATTTTAAGCAGTACATTAAATGTGTCAGCAATACCATCCCATTTATGTTACTTTAAATATATAAATGAAATCTATAAGAATAATTTGAGATGAAGTGAAGTTTGTATGTAGTCCTATGAAAATATAATGCCTGTAGAATCTCTCTCAGCCTTTGTAAAAATTCAAGCAATATATACCAGAAAAGTATAAAGTTCGTAAGATTAAAACTGTAGACTTAATGTTTTACTCATAAAGTGAAGTTGTAAATGCAATGTTATGTAAATTACATTTTTTTGTTTTAAGACTTTTATTGTTACAATAAAATGTCATCACTCTGGTGGTTTGCTCGGGAACTTTATGCTCATTAATTATAAAAATATGCCCTCTGGTGCCGCTTCGTGGCCATAGTCGTATATCTTCTAATGCTTTCTTGAGTAAATATGAATCTAAAATAGACACGTTCTCTGGTACATGGTGCTATAAAGCCATTATCCTTACTCCTACCCTACCCTGAGACATTTGAGTCTTCTGGTGTCTTTCATCTAGCCCTCAGATGTATAAACTGCACTATAGTTATGTAACTCTGAGTTGTATATCTGCTATATAAAGCAAAGTGTGTAGTTGAGAAAAGAACATTCCATTGTGTACCTGTCATTTCATATTTATTCGTTACACGTTTTTATATTTTTGAACATTTAGCCCCAAACCTGATACAGGATGACATGAGAAAGGTCATGAACTGGTGGAGGTAGGACCCCCACCTTCCAAATAAATAAATGTCAGTGTGTATACATGTAACTGTTACTTTTACATTTCCACATTTCTTGATTAATCAGCACCAAACTTGACACACAATGATACAGGATGACACAAGTAAGGCTATGAATGTAGGGTTGGACCCCTACTGTACAATATCATATTGACAGAATTATTTTGAGCATTGGTACATCTACGTATTTTTATCGCACTTTTAATGTTTATTATGCTAAAGAAAAATAAAAGTTTAATTTCCTTTGTTACAAACGAATTTTTAATTCACCCATCCAATGAACAGGCACTCAAGCTAGTGTTACATAATAGTTATCTAACTCTCAGGTCGAATTCTTTGATCTTCTCTCACTCGGAAGTCTCCCACTGAGGCGGCATCCTTGGGGTGGTCACGTACCCTGATAACCGCTCACTTAACTGTTTCTTGCTATTTTATTATTAATACTTGCATTTCATTTACATTGTACTTTGTAATGAAAAAGAGTAATTTATAAATACACTATATAAAGAAGCTGCAAAAATATTGTTAAAACAGAGATCACCAAAATTAAAAAAGTGAAATTATTACAAAGCATTTGGCAATCACAATCTTTTCTGGCCATTAGCGCGGTTACACAAGATAATCTCGGGACCAATAATATGGCTACCACTTGACGCCGAATGTCAAGACAGTAATGCTACCCAATGCAAATGCAAGCTATTAATATTTCTGTCATGTCATTTGTCAGCAGGTATTTAAACAAATTATTTAGGATTCGAGAAGTACCACTAGTACGAAAAAAGTTAACAATGAAGTAGTTATTAGTAAAGTTGTTATTCTGGTATTTACTGTGAAATTAGGCCTATCAGTGGCCATTAGTAAAGCTAAGTTGTAGAACCTAAAATTCATGAAATAAAACGCTTTCGTTGACAGGAAATCATCTATACTTTGCATTATGATTTTCATCAAATGATCCAAAAGAGCCCGGCTGTTCACAGAAACTGTTACAACTCATTCAAATCTTAGCCCAAGAGTGTCGTGCTGCATTAAATATTCCTGAAATATCACAGCTCGTGTAAAGACGTTACTTAAATAATAAATGAAATAAAATAAGTTACACTTTCCTAAGATTGAGAGAAAACGTTTTTAATTTGTTCTACCTCTCGAAGAGACTCGACCATCCATTCAAACTATTGTAAATTATTTGAATCATTTCTCAGTTGAATGTAAATATGCAATTACAAAACGATTCTACACCACGTTAACCAAGCATATTTGATTTTGAATTTCGCACAAAGCTACTCGAGGGCTATCTGTGCTAGCCGTCCCTAATTTAGCAGTGTAAGACTAGAGGGAAGGCAGTTAGTCATCACCACCCACTACCAACTCTCGGGCTACTCTTTTACCAACGAATAACAAAATTGACCGTCACATTATAACGCCCCCTCGGCTGAAAGGGCAAGCATGTTTGGTGCGACCGGGATTCGAACACCTCGGATTACGAGTCGCACGCCTTAACACGCTTGGCCATGCCGGGCCCCGTTAACGATACACTGGTATTACATTTTGGCCGTGATAATTTTTTTCATGTTTTCATTTACGCTAGCGGATGTAAATACGTTTCAGTAGGGTATAGAAGTTTGTTCATACCTACGTACAATAATACAATCAGTATTCAAAGTAAAGGATTCAGATGACAGTATGTCTACCTTATAAAATAAGGCGCTAATTAGTTATTAAAAGAGAGTTACATATATAAATTATTGTAATACAAACATAAATATCTTCATTTGTTGTTAAAGTCAAAGCTACAAAGTAGGCTAGCTGTACTCAGACCACCGTGGGTATCGAAACCAGATTTTTAGCATTATAAGCCACGAGACTTACCGTTTAACCACCGAGAGTTACTAAATAAACAATATCCGTTTATTTGTCAAATGTGTATTAATAGTTTTAACCTAACCTGTTAATTACCAAATTTACATAATAACACACACAGTTTTAGAATTGTATACACATACACAAACATGCACTAATCTAAAAATGTGGTATTAACACTGGACCCTACTTTGTAAGAAAGTCTTGATGGTTCCCATGGAAAAGATAAAAGCTTTTCAAATATTTTTCAACACCTTATGTTGTCGAAATTGTCTTGCACTACATTCGCACTATTAAAATTAATTACACATAAAAATTAAAAATAAATAGGAGTAAATATCAAAGGATTAGAGCCTCGCATATTCAAAATTCGCATTCATTCTTGCGAAAGTATTTATAGAGCGTGTACCTGTAGAACTACTGACTGTATTACAGAAACAACACAGTTTAAAACCTGGATCATCAACTTTAATGAGGCCATGTTTGAGTGTACAGTCTGAGTTGTCACTCAAAGTAGTACCAAGCAGAGCTATTTATATTAGAACTTGGGTGATTTAAAAGCTACACACACATTCACACATACATTTCTGTATAAGAAACTGAAGAGAAACACTTGTACTGTTGTAAATCAAAACGTTGGCATCTATAATTATTAGACTTCAGTGTTTTATCAGTTAAGCACTGTCAATATTAACAGTGCTATTATTCACAATTTCATAAGACGTAATACATTTTGTGTCAGAAAAAAATAAAGGTGTTCATGCTTACCTTTAAAACCATTAAAAGGTTCTCATAAGAGTCAATAAATTTATTTATCACTTTCTTAAACCTCTTCAAACTTCCTGAGCCTTATGAAATTGTGAACGAAAGCACTGTTAACATTGAAGGTGCTCAACTGATAAAATAACTCAGTCTATAATTATTAGACTTGAAAAGGTTTAAGAGTGCGTTAACTCCACGTGATCACGTAATAATGCAAAGTAATCTGTATACATATACATTCATATAAATTTAGTTCACACGTTGTGCTAAACAAGATTCAACGAAACTATCTGTAAATAACAACGCAATAGACTATTACTTACCAAACACGTAGCAAATACCAACTGTTTTTGGTCAGACTCACCAATCATCTTTACCATTCACAAAACACAGTCATTTTTCTAACCGTTAAAGCAGTACATCAACATTAGGAATTATAGGATGCCACAAAGAAATGCAATTAAATACGCACTGTCAGCTTGTCCCAAATTATATATTGATTTTTCCACTATTATATTTTTAAGCAAGCGTGACAGTACTATAAACAGGTCTTTATATAATTTTGTCGAACAGCTGGAAGTAATTGAAAACAACATATGTCTCGACAGCGAGTGTGTAATTAGAATGCATTTAATATAAAATATAAATGGCTTCCGATGATTTAACAACAGAGCCAGTAACAAGTTTTTAACGAAAGTAGGTCCTTAAAAATCAACAAGTTCTCTGACTGCAATTTAAATTACTCTATTATTACAAAACTCTGCATATTCTGAGGTTTAAGAAGTCAATAAAAAGAAGAAATCTTCAACTCTCCTGACAATACAACTGAAAAACATTGATCCATCAGAAGTCACATGTTACAACCACTACGTACGTCTTGTGTATAAATTATCCCAGATTCAAACTGTTCACTTTAGAAACTAAGTCGTAGTTTTATTGATTCTCTTTAATTTTCTTTTTCCAGTTTGTTAATAAGCAAAAGTTGGACTACACATCGTTAGTAGTGTTTTAATGAAGACATGCCAAACTTTTACCGAAATAAACTGCTAAATAGTGACAAAAACATTAAAAATCCACTAACTGATTATGTTTCAGAAACTAAGTGTTCTATTTTTAGTATTTTGACATCATGAAATAATAATAATAATTTGCGAATATTTTTCATTATAATAGAGTTGTTTGAAGGTAAGCACAAAGCTACACAATAGATTATCTGTGCAGTGGTAGGCAAAGGACGAACAATGCTAGAAACGTCAGCAGACATGTCGCTGTGCCACTGGGATAAGACTCGTGTCTGTGACTGCTATATATATACACACTTTGATGGCTCGTGTACAGTGTGCTTAGTTGTTCTTTAATCACCAGTGTGTATCTACATTTATGTAAAGTGTGAAAACTAAGCAGTACTTATGCCACTTCTCTATTATTATCTATTGTTATAGCAGTGTAAGACTAGAGGGAAGACAACTACTCACCACCACCCACAACCAACTCTTGGGCTACTCTTTTACCAACGAATAGTGCGATTGACCGATACATTATAACGCCTCACGGCTGAAAGGGCGAGCATGTTTGTACTGATAATGGATAGAATGCTTTAAAACTGAATCATGGATTGTGCTGTAAATTTAATTTGATGATTCGTTTGTTATTTGGGCAATTGTTTTTGAAAGCTGTGTTGAATGACATAATTCAACAGAATGTTTTGGGACATCATTGGACCAAATGGTTCATCTCGGCTAGCCCATCTTTCAAATTAAGCCTTTTAATAATTATTTTTTTTAAAATCTTAAAGCTATCCTTCATAATTCATATATATATAAGCTTTCTTTTAAATTCATTTATATTTACTGCCTTCAGAGCATCCGAAGGAAACACATTCCAAAGGCCAACCACCCTGTTAGAAAACTTTAATTTGTGCCAAAATTTATATTTGTGTCTCCTAGTTCTACTATTCTGACTATTAAATTCCCTTTACAATCTTAAACACTTCAATCAGATCCTTTCTAACTCTCCTTTATTCAGAAAAAGACAAAACAGAACAGAAACTGCTAGAAACGTCCTGTACCAATTTTCATTCTCCTTCGTCCGCTCGTGAAGATCAGAATAAGTTTGTCATGGAAATAGTTGTTTTATTATTATGAGTTTTGATGGTTTTCCCTTTACAGAAAACGAACTAAACAACCAGGCGTGTAAGCGTATGTTTATAAATTTGTATACACACACATACAGATATATATATATATATATATAGAAAAAATTAATATTGGTAATGTTAAGTAAAGACAATCAAAAAGTCTTTTTTTTTTTGGAATTTCGCACAAAGCTACTCGAGGGCTATCTGTGCTAGCCGTCCCTAATTTAGTACTGTAAGACTAGAGGGAAGGCAGCTAGTCATCACCACCCACAGCTGGCTCTTGCGCTACTCTTTTACCAACGAATAGTGGGATTGGCCATCACATTATAACGTCCCCACGGCTGAGAGGGCGAGCAGGTTTGGCGCTACTCGGGCGCGAACCCGCAACCCTCGGATTACGAAGCGCACGCCTTAACGCGCTAGGCCATGCCAGGCCCTCACAATCAAAAGAAAGGACTGCGTTAAAAAACAGTAAATCCGAACCTCTGACTAATAAAACAAGCCTAAACAAAAATAAAAACGCGCACTAATTGAAAATGTCCCAGGGTACAAGCTATAATGTGGGATATAAAATTTATCCTAGATTTTGAAGGTAAATGCGGAAGTAGGACCCATATTGTGGTAGGGATAAACCTGCAATCTTCAAAGCAGAGCGCCCTAACCACTTGGCCATGCTGGGCCAAACTGCACAGAGAAACAGGGTAAATAACATCAAATATTGTTAAGAAAAAAAGTAAACATAAGCATAAATATCGACATGAACAGCTCTGTTTCAGGGTAGTGGGTATGTGATAATCCAATACCTTTTTTTTACATGGGGAAACAAGAGTACCCCGAGAAAACCCACTTTTTCGGGGCAGGCGCCGTATACTCTACCTGTCCTGTGCCCTACCTGTAAAGCAAAATCATAACATTAGTAATTTGCCCTTAGCCTTGAAAGATAGTGTCATGTTTGTGTTTGGGCACAGTACGTATTGTATGATGATATTTTTGTGTGTGGACCACATGATATGTTTCTGCTGGTTTGTAGTATTTCTTGGCGAGTGTGTTTAGCCCATTTAGAAGTGGTAAGCTACTGGAGCGAATTTTGGGAGCCTCAGAACTAGTTTTTAAACATGATTTTTATTGGGGTTGTAATTTGTCAAGAATTCTTGGTGACTTTATAAACATATTCGATTATCGGGCGAATGAAAGCTTTGTAGATGTGTATAGTACTGTCAGCCTTGCGTTCTTTGTAGATGTGTATAGTACTATCGGCCTTGCGTCATTTGTAGATGTGTATAGTACTGTCAGCCTTGCGTCATTTTTAGATGTGTTTAGCATTGTCAGCCTTGCGTCCTTTGTAGATGTGTATAGTACTGTCAGCCTTGCGTCATTTTTAGATGTTTTTAGTACTGTCAGCCTTGTGTCGTTTGTAGATGTGTATAGTACTGTCAGCCTTGCGTCCTTTGTAGATGTGTATAGTACTGTCAGCTTTGCGTCCTTTGTAGATGTGTATAGTACTATTAGCCTTGCGTCCTTTGTAGATGTGTATAGTACTGTCAGCCTTGCGTCATTTGTAGATGTGTATAGTACTATTAGCCTTGCGTTCTTTGTAGATGTGTATAGTACTGTCGGCCTTGCGTCATTTGTATATTTGTATAGTTCTGTCAGCCTTGCGTCCTTTGTAGATGTGTACAGTACTGTCGGCCTTGCGTCCTTTGTAGATGTGTACAGTACTGTCGGCCTTGCGTCCTTTGTAGATGTGTATAGTACTGTCAGTTTTGCGTCCTTTGTAGATGTGTATAGTACTATTAGCCTTGCGTCCTTTGTAGATGTGTACAGTACTATTAGCCTTGCGTCCTTTGTAGATGTGTATAGTACTATTAGCCTTGCGTCCTTTGCAGATGTGTACAATACTGTTAGCCTTGCGTCCTTTGTAGATGTGTACAATACTGTTAGCCTTGCGTTCTTTGTAGATGTGTACAATACTGTTAGCCTTGCGTCCCTTGTTTGATACTACAGTTAGTTTAAGGCAGTGGTTCCCAAACTTTTTCAGCTTGTTACCCAATTTAACATGCCACATTAAGCATGTTACCCCTTTCACAAAATGTTTACAGCATTGATATAAAAATATGACTAAATTAAACTAGAGATACATTGCACTTTATTTATTTACAATTTATTTGTATAATTTATTTACACTGAATTACACTTTTAATTATTGTATTTGATCATTGTGCACTTCTAATGAATATTGCCAAAGATCTCAAGAACATCAGTGGGATGGATGGAGTTGCATACTTGAAGCTAGTTTAGGAATTCTTGGCTTTGTGGTTGAAAGTGCCAGCCTAGCATCGTTTGCAACATTCAAACGAGTCCTTCCTCTTTTTTGTTTTCATCCCCAGCACGGTTGAGAACCCCTTCTCGCACAGATACGTTGTTGAGAATGATACCAACAACTTCAAGGCTCTCTTGGACAGAGTTGGCGAGTCAGCTAGTTGTGAAATCCAAAAGGAATCTGCATTTTGGTTTTGGAATTTGACTTTCAAGGCTTCATTTGCTCGCATTGTGATCCACTCCTCCTTTGCAGGGAAATCATCATCATGAATGGCCTCATCAGGTACAGAAAAGGGATGAATGATCCACTGAAGACTGGTTGTTTTTGGTCACTCTCTGGAAAGTAGTGCTGCATGCTTGTTTCAAGCCCCTTCAAATGGTCGCTCATCTCTTTGTTGATGATCTGTAAAAGTGATCCAGTATCATAACTATTCTCCTCAACAAACTGGTCTAGGGTGAGATAACTCCTTTCTCCAAGCGTCGAATCCAGAGTCTCAGTTTTCCCAGAAATGCAGTCACAGTGTGATGGGCATCAATGACAGTCGTGTTTTGGCCCTGGAGTTGCAGATTATCACTGTTAAGCTCCACAAATATGTCAGCCAAGTAACAAAGTCGAGCAAGCCACTCCTTATCAGTGAACTTGGCAGCAACAGGAGATTCTTCTTGTTTCAGAAATTCCTGAAGAGCCGTTCGGAGCTCAATGACTCGATGTACAACCTTGCCTCGTGCAACCAGCGAACACCGGTGGGTAGAGCAGAACTTGATACCGCTCTCCCATTTCCTTGCACAGCTCCCTGAATATGCGCAAACTCACATCCCTGGATTTGATGAAATTGACGATTTTCAACACATCTTCAAACACTAATTTCAGATTACCAGGCAGGCTTTTTGATCCAAGAGAGTACCGATGAATGATTCAATGATCTACAAAAATTTCTGCATTCACAGCTTGTGTGAGGCCTCGTAATCTACGATTACGACCCATCATTGACGGTGCTCCATCGACGGACACCTAGATTAAAAAAGAAAAACTATTATAGATTGCGTCAGTTAGTCATTATTACTTATCTTTTGCGTTATAATTATATGGTTTTAATTTAATTTAATTTATTTTGGTACTTTAGTATTTCAGTACGACAGGCACGATACTTTTTTGTGAATTATGTATGAATTATTAGCTACACTACAGCTACTTGTACAATAAATAAAACTATATGACTATATGCCATGTAATTCGTTGTATTTATACTAATCTAGACTTTATATAAACATCTCTCCCTACCTGTTGAACGCTGTTCCAATCCAATCCATTCGTGGTAAAGAAACTGTTGATGATATTGAAGATATCTTCTCCCTTCGTGGTTGTCACCAGATCTTCGCATAATAGGAACTCTTCTTTGATCTTGTCCTGGTGGACGTAACGACCGAACCCAAGGAGAACAGCACAACTGGCTACGTCACACGATTCATCAAATTGCAAGGAGAATTTGCTATATGAGCTTTCCTTGATCTCTGTTGTAACTTGGGACGGAATATCTGATGCCATGTTATCGACTCGTCGGCAGATTGTGTTGTTTGATAGAGATAGGACACTCAGTTTCTTCGCTTGATCGTCCCTACATACCTTGCTTACCATCTCGTATGCACAAAGCATAATCAGATTCTCTGCAATGGTGTGGCATTTTTGTTGTTCGGCAACTTTATATGCAACAAAGTAAGATGCTCCGATCGCAGCTTGAAGCTTTTGGGCTTGAATTCCAGATAAACCGAACTGGATATTCTTCAGTGCTACAGCCCGGCGCTGAAAATAAGCCTGATCCTCATTTTGAAGATTTGGATGGCACTTCTGGATTGGTGAGTTGAGAGTTTTGATGGCTTGAGGCTTTCATTTATCAACAATTTGTAATACACTACACATTGTGGCCGATCCTCTCCACCAGAAGGTAAATTCACAAAGCCATAGCGAAAAAAGGCGTCAGAGTCGGTGCGCATTTTAGACATTTTGTTGTTTAATCTGCAGAAAAAGAAAAACTGCATTAAAAAGTGTGAACAATGTGAACTTATTATTTATTTTTTCATGGCATTCTAGATAGCATTAAAAGAGCTTATTCAGCATAGGTTTGTTTGTTTGTTTTGGAAATTCGCACAAAGCTACTCGAGGGCTATCTGTGCTAGCCGTCCCTAATTTTGCAGTGTAAGACTAGAGGGAAGGCAGCTAGTCATCACCACCCACCGCCAACTCTTGGGCTACTCTTTTACCAACGAATAGTGGGATTGACCGTCACATTATACACCCCCACGGCTGGGAGGACGAGCATGTTTAGCGCGAAGCGGGCGCGAACCCGCGACCCTCGGATTACGAGTGCACGCCTTAACCCGCTCGGCCATGCCAGGCTATTCAGCATAGGAATGATGTAATAGTAGGTAAATACTAACTATACTGCACAGGGCAGTACACATACATACCAGGTTCTGTCTACCTCGGCTGATGCTCACATAGAAACTGACAGTGTGAAATAGAGGCAACCCCAGGCAGTGAATGACGCGTACTGGACACGTCGATGAGTCATCAGGGTTACTGAGTGACTTGTGTTCTGAAGCATACTTATCCAAATACTTTTAGGTTACCACACACTTAGATACATATTTTTTCTTTTCTACAACTGTATATTAGTTTTTGATGTTTATTGTTATTTGGTTTAACTTTATTACATACTTAAAATAGGTTTAGTTTACAACTTTACATACTAA
This sequence comes from Carcinoscorpius rotundicauda, assembly GCA_011833715.1. NCBI lineage: Eukaryota > Metazoa > Arthropoda > Merostomata > Xiphosura > Limulidae > Carcinoscorpius > Carcinoscorpius rotundicauda. The sequence goes on along the minus strand of CM022399.1, from coordinate 18,250,797 downwards.
GACTAAGTTAACATTAATCCTAATACCAGCTACCTCAATGTTTTCTTGATTTTCAGAATTTTAACTTTTTTTCTGTCACCCATCTATTACCCCCGATAAATTGTTGAATTACCCCCAGTTTGGGAACCGCTGGTTTAAGGTGATTATTACGTTTACTAATGGTTTCATGTGTTTTGCTGACGTGCTCTACCGATGTGAGTGTTTTGTCAAAAATAATTCAAAAAAATGTGGCTTTGGGGCATAGATTTATTTCGACGTTATATAGTTTTAATTTAACCCTTTTCGAACATATGAAAGGTTTGTTTAGACTTTTATGGAAAATAATGCCTTGTGTTTTGATGGGGTTTATCACATCAATCGTTGCACCAGTTACTAATAACATTAAGAACCCCATCCATTGCTATAGGTGGGTTTTTTGAGATGCTCCAAACAGCGGTGTCGTCGGCATACTAAGAAATATATGTGTCACATCAGGGAAAGGTAAATTATTTACGAATATAATCTAAATACATAAGTGGCGAAAAAACGGATTCCCTTGGAACTTGTGCTGTAACATTTATTATTTTGGAAAGTGTATTATTGCCTTTAATTAGCACAGTGCGATTAGTTAGAAAATTTGAAATTCATGTAATGATAGCGCTGTTAATTAATTGGAATCTATATCGTATAGCATTGTACCATACGCCACCAAAAGTTTTACGTACGTCAAGGAAGATACCTACTATGGCTTGATTGTTATTAAAGGATTTAAACACTGACTCCCTGAGTCAGGTTAAGTGGTTTATGAGGATTTTTTTTTCTGAAGAAGGAAGGTATTTTTAAAAGCAGGTTATTTTTTTCTACTAGTTTGCTTACCAAACTTAATAGACAGATGGGTCTGAAGTTGTCAGGGTCAGAACTAACGTTAGTTGGACTGATCGGGATAACTGTTATAACTGCTTTTTTCACATGTCGGGAAAATATTCAGTAACAATAAAATGGCTTAAGATTGACTAGTTGTTCAGGAAATTATTAGATGTTTTTTAAGCTTGATATTTCCGATTTCCTCGTGTTCTGAAGCTGAGTTTTTTAAAGTTTTGATACAAATGTTTAGTCCGTCTTTGGTGACTTTACGTCTTAGGATGTCCTTACTGCCGTTGTGTGTTTAGGCTATTGATCGGAAATCTAAATGTATATAGATATGAATTTTATCTTGTGTGGTTGTCCACAGTTTTACGGTTGTTTTGATTGAATTTAGAAGGAATAGATAAATCTTTAATTGTTTCCTGGAAGTAGTTTTCTAAAACGTCGGATTTTTCTGTGTCGATGTTGGCTTTAATGTTGTTGTAGTTGATGTGGTGGAACATTTTGTTGTCGTTATTTCATGTTGTTAAAGATTTGAAGAAAACTTTTGAATTACTCCATGACACGTCAAAGCTGTTATGTAAGATAATCCAGTTAGTTTGAAGAAAACTTTTGAATTACTCCATGACACGTCAGAGCTGTTATGTAAGATAATCCAGTTAGTTTTCTTTAGTATTTTGATGTTCACTTTTATTTGAACATGAATTTTGTTCATTTTAGGTTTAATGGTCGTGTCCCGTATGACTATAAACTGTCGCATTAGGCGTCTGCGTTCTAAAATAAATGGGTGAATTTCAGATGTAAGTTACCAGTGATTGACTGCGTTGGTCCTTGAAATTGAGGGGACGAGTTATCCTTTTGCTCGTGTTATTGCCAATATGAGTTGTTTAGCACATATGCCTAGCTGAGCTATGTTTTTACTCTTGTGAGTATGGGTGGAAGTGACGTGTCAACTCGTGCGTTTACGTCTTTCCAGTTTGTGTTGGTGAAAATGTGTACCTTAGGAAGATCTGTAACTCTTGGTAGAGTTGGGGTGCTCTGTAGTATGAATGAGATTGGGAAGTGGTCACTAAAGATTTCGAGGTAAACTATAAAGTTTGTGGCTTTTGTGAGAAAGAAGTGTGATACAATGATATAGTCTATAACTTCATACATGTGGTAAGGTATTTTATGTCCAGTTATTTTAATGGGGAACTGTATATCGCGATAAAGGGTATTATGTGTTGTTTGTGGAGATGTAGATTACGCATTATGCTTTTATTTGTGGTTCACCTTAAATTATCTATACTATTGACTGATTTATTTTAAAAAAGTACAGCAATAATCCTGTTGTTCATGTTTGAGTAAGATTTAAATAATTTTGTTGTTCATGTTTGAGTAAGATTTAAAGCAGGTGAGAGATATATTGGTTTCTTTTCTGGCCAGGGTTTCAGAGGTAATAATTATATACTTTGGTTGTTGTTTAGGTCGAAAAGCTCAAATTTATTGGTGTTGATGTGAAGAAGTTTTATGCTGTACATTGAGAGATTGCCTTCTGCTTACGTGATTCAATATGCAGTGTTAATGTGATGTAGCTCGAGGTTGGAATGCTGAAGTGGAATTTTATCAGGGCAAATAAGTTCAATTAGTAATTTGTGTGGTGTCTCGGATGCCGTCTTTAGATGTTGAAATTCACAGAGGCCCGTGAGGAAAGGTAAAAGGTTCAGTTGAATTTCTGAGTCTCTAAAGGCTCTTTGTGATGGTGTTGTGTGTTGCCATGTTGGGAGCAGCGATGTTAGCATACATTAAGGAATGTTGTATGTTAGTAGCGTTTGTGTTGTTCGAAGTAAAGTTAAGAGGTCTTGGGGACAGTTAAGTTGAGTGGTAGGTTTTGGCTGAGCTCCTTCTGTCAAGACTGTTTGTAGGTGTTGTGGAACTGTGGTGTGTATCACCAGAGTGATTAGTGGATTGTTTACTTAATGGAGTTTGTAGGTGTTGTGGAACTGTGGTGTGTATCACCAGAGTGGTTAGTGGATTGTTTAAGACATTACTGTGAATTTGTTGATTTGCGGGGCAAGCTTTATAACTAGCTGCATTGTGGTCCTGGCATTTAGCACATCTCACCTGATCGCATTGATTAGGACAGCTCTCCACATCATGAAGCACGTGCATCTTACGCATCTGGGGTTTGTTTTGCAGTAAGGTTTAAGTGCCCAAATTTTTACATTTGAAGCGCTTGATTACGTGTTTCTGTGGTGGCTTAACGATTTTTGTATTCTTTGTTTAGTAAAAAAAAAAAAAGAGCGCAACCTTCAGCAAGTAGAGGATCATAATCCCTTTTGTTTGTAAAAAGATACCTTCATTAATGGTGTTTTTGTTTAGTACAGAATGATGTGTGGCTTGTGACCTGGAGCTTCCAGTTCATCTTAAATTTGATTTTCTTCTAAACCCATATCAACATTTTTAATGACTAGTGAGCGTAACTGGCAGGTGTCTGTAGATGTGTGTATCTTTTTATTGCCACCAAACATGCGGGGCCACGAGATGAGCATAATTCTCAGGTTGATCACATTTCACAATGAGACCACCTTTTAAAAGACTTTGTATTTTTTTAAAGTTCGTGGAGTTAAAGTGTTTTCTAAAGTCGTACGTAATTTGCTGTTCACGAAAGGGTTTGTTGTTTTTTGTTTTTTTTAATTAAGCACAAAGCTACACAATGGGCTATCTGTGCTCTGCCCACCACGGGTATCGAAACCCGGATTTGAGCGTGTAAGTCCGCAGACATACCGCTGAGCCACTGGGGGGCTCACGAAAGGGAATGTGGAACTCCTTCAACTATAAGTGCGGGAATATTTGTCCGTTTGTGAGTGTTGCCGTTAGTTTGAGTTGTGGGTACAGTATTTGAATACTTGTGTGTGTGTGTGGTGTTTTGTTCTGTTGGTATGCTATGCGTAGTCATGAGTGTGGTAGTTAAAATACAGCTTGAAAGATTTCAACCAATCCTCGCATGCCCACCCCCGGTCCATCCAGGCACCACTCTAAACACTCTCCTCTATGCTCTTTCCAAGAACGCAGTGTACTTCCTAAGGTAAGGAGCCCAAGATTAAATACAATACTTCAAATATAGCCGAACCAATTACCTATACAATGAAATTATAACCTCTTTAGAATTCTATTTAATATTTCTCTAAATACAACCTAAAATCTTATTTGTCCAACTACTAGCAACATCAAACTGCTTGCGTAGCTTATGAGACTGATCAGCTATTACACCAAAATCGTTTACTTTTGTGATACTGTTAAGATCGTTCCAATCCAAATTATACTTATAATTCAAATTATGATAACCCACATGCAATATATTGCATTTTTTACACTTAAAACCCATTTGTCATTTATTTGCTTAACTCACTAAATAATCTAAACCCTTTTTAAAATCACCATCATCCTCTTCACAGCTAACAACATTCAAAATCTTAATGTCATCTACAAAATAAAGTAATTTATTGACTGTTCCTTCATCTATGTCATTACTAGAAATAAAAGAACGAAGGTTTCAAGACTGAGCTCTGAGGTATCCCACGTGTGATGTTAATCAAGCTTTATTGATCTCCATTTGTAACAACCCTCTAGTTTCTTTTATCCAGCCACTCTTTACAACTTGCTAACTTATCTCCCACACGTATAGAGATATTTCTCAAGCCTTTTATGTAACACCTTATCAAATGCTTTCTTAAGATCCAAGTACACCAAATGTACACTTTTATTCTCACCTACATAAAGCAGTAATATTTTCAAAGAGTAACAAAAAAATTGTAAGGCAAGATTTTCCCTGAGTGAAACCATGTTGGCCATCCAATAAAGCATCTTTTATATGACTTTTCAAAACTTTTCCAATTACTGATGAAAAGCTCAGGGGTCTATAGCTACTGGGAGAATTTTCATCACCTGTCTTGAGAAAGAAGTAACGTTAGCTAGCTTCTAATCCTCTTGTGCCTGCCCACAATTCAATAATATATAAAAAATAGTAACAAGTAGCTCTCATTTCCAATTCTTAACCTCCTTCAAAACCATTAGGAAAATATTATCTGGCTCAGAATACTTATCTTTCTTTTATCTTCCAGTTTTTCTTAACAAGCCCAGAATAAATGCAGTAATTTTTTCGAACTTGTTTCCAAGTATCAATATTGAAGATGTGGAATACTTCTTAAACTTTCATTGGTAAAAACAGAAAAAAAGTAAGATTTAATAATCTCATGATCATCAAATACGAGACTTCCTTTATCATCCTTCAAAGATCCTATCCTTATTCTAACATTTTGTTTACCAACTATGTACTTAAAGGCATCCTTATTATTAATGTTTACAATTTCAGTCAGTCTTTACTGATACATCTTTTTTGATATCCAAATTTTTTCTCACTAGCTACCTTAATCTTCTATAATCTTCTGAATCTCCCATCTTACCAGTCAATTTAAATTTCTTAAATTCATTATACACTTCATTAATTTTATCTTTTATACTCTTAGTGTGAGAACCTAAGTTTTTGTTGTTGTTACATCTACTCTTTTTTTTTTCTATAAGGAATATGTTTGCCTTGGATAGAAAGAAAAGAGTAGATGTAACAACAACAAAAACCTAGGTTCTACAGATAGCCCTCGAGTAGCTTTGTGCGAAATTCCTAAACAAACAAACAAAATTGCCTTGGATATTAAAAATATCTTTATCAATTTTCCACGTCAGATCAGCGTCTCCAAATAAACAGTAGCTTACTGAATTCTAAAATGTTAAACAACAGATGTGAGGTTGCCGTAAATTTGTCTATTTCCTTGAGAAAGGATAGATTATTTCATTTTACTTTTATTGAGTTATATTTAGTTTCTGGTATACCTTCATAGGGTAGTGAATGCAAATTTCTTCGTAAAATCTGGATAGATATATTATACTTTATTTATATTCAAAATGATCACGCCTGTCACATTTGTAAATGTTTCAGAAACTATATATGTTAACTTCTTTGATAAACATAGCTGACCTATTTGTGTATTTTTTTTAGCTGCCTGCCTACATACTCCTACATAACTAATTCACACCCTTTACGACACTTCTGTGAACATATCACAAAAGGAAAAGTATCTTCCATAATTATAATTTCATGTATTTTTGCTGGTTATTTAGATGTAATATAATTATGAAACATTCTATTTGTGTAAAGCTAGTGTAAACACAAGGCCTATGGCTATATTTAAATTGGCGTAGTTCTGAGAAGGCGTAACCTTGCTAGGTACATCACCAGTACGCATGAAGCTGTACATAAGGGCATTTCTTTAACAATTGATGATCACCACTTCTAGCAATTTGTTAAATAGACATATCATTTTAACCCTGCCGAACAAAAGAATTTCTGCGAAAGCAAAGCGGAATTAAACATAATTTTGTGTCTTTGTTTGTTTTTAGCGCAAAACTACAAAATAAGTTAATCTTAATTTTTTTCCAACAGTGAAAATCCAAGCCAAAATTTTGATGTTATTAGTCGGTAAACTTACAGTTAACACAACAGAAAATGGAATTGAAATACATATATTCCTAAACTCATTAAGGACCAGCATGGCCAAGCGCGTTAAGGCATGTGCTTCGTAATCCGAGGATCGCGGGTTCGCGCCCGAGTCGTGCCAAACATGCTCGCCCTACTAGCCGTGGGGGCGTTATAATGTGACGGTCAGTCCCACTATTCGTTTGGTAAAAGAGTAGCCCAAGAGTTGGCGGTGGGTGGTGATGACTAGCTGCCTTCCCTCTAGTCTTACACTGCTGAATTAGGGACGGATAGCACAGATAACTCTCGAGTAGCTTTGTACGAAATTCCAAAACAAACAAACTAAACTCATTAATGTTGGTGCCTTATAGTTTTTATATATAAGTATAAACAGAACTGTAGTCATCAGAACATGTATTATGTAAAAATAAACTTCTTAATTAAATTAACAATACTTACTACAGAGTGAATTACTACTTTATCGATTTAGCCCCCCAGTGGCACAGTGGTATATCTGTGGACTTACACACTAAAAACCGGGTTTCGATACCCATGGTGGGCAGAGCACAGATAGCCCATTGTGTAGCTTTATACTTAATTCTAAACAAACAAACTTAATCGATTAATTATTATTTTAATTTGATGATATTGTTGTTCTAGCTATTCAGACTTTTTTCTACCAGCGTAAATATATTAAAATAAAGATATTTTCAGCGATTTCAATATTGTATTAGTTTCAAATTATTATGCTTTTCAAGATCAGTACTTGAAGTAATATATATATAATTATGATTTAAATGTTTCACGTTTCTGACACTGTGCTGCTAAAGTCTGGGGAAACGTGAAGAGGAGTATAACATTATCCTAGAAAAGGAAACCTTAGTTTTGCCCTTCGAAATTGATAAATTGTTTATTTTATCAAGTAGCAGAATGTTAATTAAAAGAGCAGTTTCTTTTTTATGCAGAAATTCTTTTCAAATAAGAAGAGCGTTTCATTATGAGAATGTATCCCCAATAGTAGGAACAGAACCAGACAGGAGTTCCACTGATTTTAAAGTAAGCCTGATGACTTTTAATGTTATTAATAATGCTACTATTATTGCTTGTTGTAGCATTTAATTTCAATAATGATAATCTTATATTAGATTAAGTTGAACTCAGTCCACTAAACGTAAGTTCGAGGAAGGTCAAACATAATTCAATGTCCTTTAGATGTACAAAGTGGCCCGTAGTCTCTACCCATCCATATGTCTTATGTATCCGGTGTATCTGTGTGCTGTCCTTCATTCTCGCTGCATAATATTATGCGACGCAATGTTCTGTGAGACATTTTCCTTAAAACAGCAGAGGTTGTTGTTCCAAATGCTACAGTAACAGCTGCCTTCAACTCATTAGTATTATTGAATATAACATAATAGCATATGGATAGGTAGGGACTTACAGGCACACCTTGCACAAAAATCCTATGTGCTTTCCTACTTACTACAACACACTGCCTGTAGTAATAGACTGATTATTTGAATCACTAATGAAATGTGACTGCCTGAGTATATGATATTCAAATGGCATCTATAACTTGTATGCCTTTAATTGCTTTGGTGTAAATAAAGTGTCTCAGTTGAATAGATAATTAGGGACTGGTTGGGATAAGATCACATAACATTAGTAGGATAGTATTGGGAAGCATGATAATGATCCCTATGTAGAGCTGGGTTTGATTAAAAATGGCAGTCAAACATTGCATATGCAGTGACATTTAGGAAGAAAGTAGAGGGAGCTCAAGCCCAGAGCCCATGGTCTTATTAGAGGCCCACTGATAATTTTATTCTGCTTAAAATTACTTGGGGTGTAGAGCTCAGAAAAATTATTAAATCTACCACTGTGTACATGATAACATGTACACCAAGACATCAGAAAAACATAGTTAAAAGGTTAAAGAAGAAAAGCCCTTCAGTAATCAAAACTGCTTCAAAAGTTTGGATAGCCATTCTTGACCTGTAGTAAACATGCTGAAGAAAATTTACATCTTCAGTCTGCAGCAACTCGTAAACCACAATTTGCCTATAACTAGCTTGCACACCAAACTCTTCACTACTCCATAGGATATACCTTTTCATACCTAGAGCAGCAAGTGATCCACAGTAGGTTAGTTATAGCCCAAAATATTAATCACAGACTGATCAGTAAGCCAGTGTGCATTATATGGACATAGACTATCTATCTTATACTGCACAATCTTCTGAACATGACTTATCTTGGTTTAAGAAGTAATATGTGTATATATTATATTATGGTTACCAACAGAATATACAATTAAATAATTTGGTAAAATGGTACATTCCAGCTAGAAGTTACACATATGGCTTTGACTTATAAAAAGTGCAGTAACTAGTAACAAAATATTTTATTCTAAAATTAAGATATGGAGATTGAAAAAGATCAGAAACAGGAGAGCATTTGGAATGGGAGAAAAGTCTGCATTACTCATTTCTGTATTCTACCACCTAACATTTATGCATCCTCCTGTCCCAAATGCTCTCCAGTTTATCTTCTCAATACACACATCACAACAGCTGTAGAATAAAGCTTTTAATTACTGGTATATTGAACCAGGTAGAAAGTTATACATATGAGTTTGAAGTCCTAGAAATTTGATTGATAGTGTCACTCAGAGCACTGATGTGAGCTGAGAACCTGTTTAAGGCAGTTTCTTAGCACTGTTGTGATAAGAACCTATTTATGGCAGAGTTTTTCACAATAAAGGTGTTACAGTATACACAATGTTTCATGTGAAATTTTTTTAAAGCACTGACAGTTCCTACAAGGCATATATATGATGATGGTATCAAATATTCTTTGGACGTATGCCTTTGCTGTATACATTTCATTACATTCTTGAGTTTCATATGCTCACGTTTCTAATACGTTATACATTTTCAAAGGTCAGACTCTTTTATAAATTGTTTTTTCTGTGGTATGATTACAGTTGTATTGTATTCCTGTTACACTGTAGATGTATTAACAGGTTGAATGTTGAGAACCATTGGCTCACTTGCTATTGTATAGTGGAGGAAGATTCTGCTTGTTTCATATTCCTTGTAATTCATATTTGAATTCAAATAAAATGATGAAAAAATTAGATACAAACAGTAAATCTGACAAATATTTATCACACAACCAACACATGTGCCAATAAAGTGTTCAGTGACCCTTATACATTGTAATTTAGATAATAAATATATAAAAAAGGCACAAACATTTAGTGGGTAGGTACTACTGTCATTATTACTGTAACATAATCATAGAAATGGTGGGGCTTTCCAATTTGTTCTGGAGTACCAATGTTTATTCATGTTATAAATAAATTATCAGAGACTTGTAACTTCAGCATATGGTAGGTTTGAAATTAACAATATTTTACAAAGTCAGTATTTAAAAAAAAACTTTTTTTTAATTATTACAAAAAATAATTGCCAGATTTTAGTGGTTGCATTATTACAACTTCAGTTAAAAAGAAAACTTTAATCAAATTATAAGTTCCTTGTCTCTCCTTGAAGTAGGATTATGAGAAAAGTAGTAGTTAACTTTTCTATGTTTTAGTGGTAATAAGAGATTTAATATGCAATAGAAAGGGTGCCAGTTTATAGAATGCCTCATCTTGAAAGTATAGGATATTGATTTTCAGGTTCTTTCTGAGTACTTAAACTATGGTAAAGCCATGATTGCATTTATTATATAAAGTAATAATATATTGAATATTTTCAAGTACTGTCATGTTTGTGTAATTTTAACCAAACAACTTTCTGGCATAAGTAACTGAATAGATTTATAAAGTTTTTTGTTTTGTTTTTTAATACTAATTAATTACTTTTGTGGAATCTGAAATACCACAAATATTTTAATTTTGTTGAAATAGCTATTAAAATGTCTTTACATTGTAATTCTTTAATTTTTTGTTTTTTAAGGAAAATTATGCAGCGATGAAAAATTTGGTTGACCAGTTGAAAACAAATGTCCAGAAAGTTATGGAAGGTATAGATGTACAGTTTCTTTCACTAAAGGAACTTGTTAATTATTAAAGTCAAATAATAAAATTAAAAAACTTTTCCTTTTGATTTTCTCAGTCAGTTTGTCCCAAAGACTTTATTACAGTAAAAATATTTAGAGTTACATATTTTATAAATAGTATGGAATTAATTCTTATATAAAATTCAATTTTTGTTTTTGTTTTAGCTTTTGACTAAGTGAATAAAATGCTGCTAATTAATTTATTTTATAATTCTTTCATATACATTTTTACTATCACTTACAGTAGGGAACTTTCTTTTTCTGTATGCCAGATTTAACAAGTATATATATTTTGAAACATTTGAGTTTTACTATGTGTTGCCACTGGGAGTCAACAGAATTTTAAGATGCAAAATACTTTTTCAGCAGAATACGTGAGTATGTTTAAATTCCAAACTCAAACTAGTTAAACGTGCTAATATCTAACATTGTTTTCTGTTTGTTCAACAGGGGGAGGTGAAAAAGCAAAACAGTTGCAGCTTTCTCGAGGTAAAATGTTAGTCAGGGACAGAATTGATAATCTTTTAGACCCTGGGTATGTTTACTACTGTTCTTTGTTATTTTGTCTCCAGAAATATGTGGCTTTAACTGGTTGTGAAATTCAATAAATGAGTGATTAGGTATGAAAACATTGGTGGTGCTGTGAGAGACAAACATTTTCACTCTGACTTAACAGCTCTCTACAGTATTATCAGCAGAATGCTGGGCTATTTATATAATCTATCCAAGTTTTTACTTCTTTTTTCAAATAAATTTACTAAATGCGACAATGTTAATTTTAAATCCAGAATTGTTGTTTGAGCAACTGCAGAACAGTTTGGTGTATTTAGTAAAACAAATTACTGGTCAGAGTGAGTTAATTATAGCTTTTAACATTTTTAGAGACCATTATAATATGCTTTTGAAGAAAAACTAGAATCTTTATTTACTTAAAATTTACCTCTTTTTTTTTTTTTTCCATGTCTCAACCTGAACTTTTGAAGGCAATAACAAGTAGTTGCTAGTTGTTGGTTTTTTTACTACTAGCAAAGTTAGGACTACATACTTCAAGCAGCAATGTTCTTCTGTTAAAGTTAACTATTTCATAATTATTTCATCTATTAATTGTTAGTAGATGTGTATATACCATATTTATCAGTCCTTTACAGCCCATATATGTTTATTCTTCAAATGTAAACCTCTATCACTAGTCAGTAGGGGCTGTTAGCAGGATGATATTTCTGTTGACTGAATTGTACTGTTTTTTGCTCAACAGTACAGTTTCACTAGGCAAACTGAGACATGCTCACAGCACACCAGTAATACAGTAGCCTGCATGGTCACATGCTATACGGAAAGTAGTTCGTGATTTTTAGTTTAGGTTATGACCAAATTTGCTAAAACTCTTCTTGCTGATTTGAATTTGCTAATTAAGGTCCAGTGTTGTGATGTAATGCATTACCTTAGTTTCTCGGTTACAAATATTTGATGTCTGTCTTTATACAACAGTATAGTTTGAAAGTTTTTTTTCTGTGCATGCAATATTACTGGTTTAGGCCAATTATAATTAAAGTATAAATGTCAGTGAGGTCACAAGAAGCTATCTGTGAGCTTGGCTGTGAATATAAACAGTTGATTGCCTGGTTAATGCCACCATTACAAAGAACAACAGTATCTGAATTTACTGGTAAGAACAGAAAAACTTTTTGCAGACTCAAAACAGCGAATACCATGACAGATTTAATGTTAACTCTATCAGTTCTTGTGAAACTCATTTTACAGGTGCCTTCAAAAGTCTGTGTAATGTAACCTGTCAAACTTGAAAGACTGACTTGTATCCATAAGTCTACTATCTTTTTTTACTAATTTTGAACAGCAAAACTTGTTTTCATTACAGTTAAGTTTTTATTTTAACAATTTCACAAAATAACCCTCCTTAAGAAAATTCAAAATAAATCTAAATTATCCTCTTTGTCTTTCTATAATGACATTCATGTTGATTGACTTTAATATGATAACATTATATGTCTGTTTATAATTATACTTTTATTTTGTTTTTTGAACTGTCTAACTTCTATTCTCATCGTAGTAAGTTGTGAATCACTTGGAGAACATGCAGTTCCCATTACACTCAGACTACATAAACCATGAGCTGCTCACATGCATGCCTGAGATGTTTTATCATATTAATTTTTCCTTACTTACTCTAACTTTAACTAACTTGTATAGATCTGTATTTCTACCTTTTATTTACTTTTATAGCAATAAATAAAAACGAACATGGAAAACAAGAAATGTTCTTACCTGAGTATTCTTTTTAAGTGCTGTCAATTGTCAGTATTAGTGTATTATTTAATTTTTATTTAATTAAATAAAACACCAAAGAACACAGACTAATAACATGCAAAATGCAGACAATTTCTTCTAACAATCACAATTTATTTTGGTTTTCTAACAATGTGAGAAGACTATTACAAATTCATCCAAACTAGCCATTGTGACTCGCATGAGAATCATATTGATTAAAATATAATTGATGAGTGATTGTGTGTTCTAAATTAATTATCAATTAGATGAATAGCTGAACCCGTGGAAAATGAAGTAGAATATTTGAAGTGATGAAGCAAATCAACTAACAGTTTAAGATTGTAAAAATGTGTCAAGGAATTGTTTACTGACAAATGGTATATAAAGAATTATTTTTTCAAGAAAGTGCATAACATCCTTAAAGCAAACTATTGTTTGATAAACAGTTAAAATATGAAAGGAAGACTAACAGCTTTAAGATCAGTGCCTAGTTGATGATTATAAAATATTTTTTATAACAATTTCTTGAGTGATATATTAAAAAGAATTGTTTTGAAAGGTAGTTGTACAATAAAAAGTAAATTAATATCTGTTATTTTTGTATGAATTGTGTCAAAATTGAAACTTCAACTTGTGCATTTATGTGTAGTAGTTAAATATGTTTATCACAACTGATTGAAAAATTGGTTTTCAATTTGTTTTTAGTTCTCCCTTCTTAGAACTGTCCCAGCTGGCTGCTTGGGATATGTATGGTGGTGAAGTTCCATCTGCAGGAATAATTACTGGCATTGGACGAGTTAGTGGGTAAGCAAATGTGAAGAACACGTACGAAAGTTTTATTGAAACTTAGTGTAATTGTTATTAATGTACATGATATTGTGTACTCATATCTACTTTAAAAAAAAAATTATACTTGGAATTAAAATACTGCTGATCACCTAGCTGACAATTAGCTTTTATTGGAGTAAAACCAAAACTTAATTCTGTGTGCAATAGATGCGAAGTAAAAAATCTAAATTTTAATAAAAATTGACATTCTGTTTTAAATTATTCAGCTTTACTAACAGGATGAGTCTATTTGCCAGTCAAAAGCTTTTACATTGTACCTTTTTATATGAAGTATCTTTGTTTTGATTACACAGAGTTGAATGCATCATTGTAGCAAATGATCCAACTGTGAAAGCAGGAACTTACTACCCAATAACCGTGAAGAAACATGTTCGAGCTCAAGAAATAGCCAGACAAAACAATTTGCCATGTATATATCTAGGTCAGTAGTGAAAACTTGTCAAAATTATAAACCTTTAAAAAGGTTTTAATCTATTACTGTCTGCTGTGCACCTGTATATCATATTTCAAATTTTAAGTAAATAATAATTTTGATTTCATTTCAGGAATATTATCTCAGACATATTTTAAAACTGTCATATTATAATTTATATTTTGTCACTTTGCAATATTTATATACTGAATTTACAATGAAAAATGAAAAGCAACTTCTGTGGATCTTCCAGTAATATTGACTAAACAACACTCTTATTGAATGTTTAGAATTCTCTACACATCTCAAAGCATAAGTTTATATTTGTTAAGAAACTATCATTCCTTGCAAATAGATATCCTTAAAATTGGGTTCTGATACCCATGGTGGTCAGAACACAAATAGCTCATGATGTACCCTTGAAGGTAACCGAAAACAAAATTCTTGTGTGATTTATCTTCTTTTCTTTCACTGGTTCTATTGACACATCTTCTCATTTTGAGCCTTTTATGATCTCGCAGCATATGACATAAACGATTGCTATTGAAGCTTTGCATTCAAAGTAGCTATAGACATAGCTTAAATACTATTGAGTTGAACAGATTATATACTATTTACATCAGTATAAATTTAATAAAGTAGAATGAGATATAATTTGATTTTGTAGGTTATAACACAAAAAAAACTCCTGCAGAACATAGAAAATCTAATGTGAAGTTTAGAAGATTTGGTAACAAATCACAGTTCACTAACATTTCTATAGTTTTCTTCAATATTGTATTTATTCCTGAATGTTTTCATGTTATGTTTAGCTAGGTTTAGTAAGTGCTGCAGTCAATAGCAAAATGTGTTTAGGACTCAGTTATTTATTTATTGAATGCTGTTTTTGTGTTTACTGTATTTGAACAATGCACTTTATTCATTGAAAAGAAATATTACATTAAATGTACTTTGAATTCAGTCAAGTATGTTATTAGCAAAAATACTGTTACCTATTCTGATCTGATATAATTATAGAGTGTCAGGTTGTAAGTTACTGATAAATCTTTATCAATGTGTACAGCGTTTATGATATGGTACATTACTTCTACAATTCTCATTTAGCACTTCTCCCTGTATGTAAAAACGTTTCAATACCACAAACCTTGAAATCCCACTTACTGCACAATCAAAATGGTTCAATTGTGTTTTGCATATAAATCACCTTGCTACATCATTTCACTGATAAGAGTGTGACACATCTTTCTGATGTGCTAGTTCCTCTTTGTGATTCAACTGAACTGTCATTTCTTGCTAACCCGTAATCTAGTGCAGAAGACTTAATTGTGTTTTTTTCACAGGTTTTTTAATATTTCTGCAAAGAAATGATACCGTTTCCATATTTTATTACAGTTTATGTAGTCTAATGTGATAACTTTGTTGTATTTTTAATTCTTCACCAGTTATGAAGAATTCTGAAATTTGTTATCATATTGGATGTTCTTCTACCTACATCCAACATAATTACACAGGCTTTAGGTTAGTAGCGTCTCAACTAAGGAATTTTCAGCATTAATATGTCAGGAGATTGATTATTGTATGAGTTGACGTTCTTCATCTGATATTGCCCAACTTTCTCATGAACCTACCAAATTTGATTATCATGAATAGAATTTTAACAACCATTTTTCCTCATCTAATTATATCATACCTTCCTGAATCTCTTGTACATAATCTGATCAGCCTGACTCAGTCTTATTAGATAAGATGTGTCTCAGGTGTGTTCTATTTTATCCATTTCTCCAATTTCTTATGATCCTTTCCTTTCTTATCACCTTATATCCTTTTCTCAGAGTATTTTGTTTACTCTCCTACTCCTTGCATCAGGGTTCTTTCTGAGCATTTCCTTTCTCAGTTGAGAATGGGTACTAGCATTGCCTTGCTGTCCATAGGCCTCAGATCTTTTTTTTTTTTAGCTTACCATCAGGTTAATAAATCTTTTCTTAATTCTTAGTTGGAGTCACAACTGCCTGAATAGGAGCTCACCATGAAAATTCTCTCCCATTTTTGTCTTATCCTTACTTCTCTCATACAGTACTTGTCCACCATATACTTCCTTTCAGAGGCAGTCACCTGAACTCCTGAGGAGTTTATAGAGGATACCTTTCCCTTGTTACTTCCTTGTTGATATATTTATCCTCTTCAGCTTTATTCCTTCTTACGTAGTTTTCTTACTGTTGGAATCTTCTGGTAAGAAACACTGTCCTGCCCCAGGTTTATTTACCATCCACTTATCTGTGGGACTTACAAATGGCTCATTTTCTCCATTGATTCAATTTAGGGGACATTTTTGAGTCTTTGGAATCACGTGGAATTTGTGAGGCAGCATTCAACCCTCTCATTTTTGGTTGCTTATCTCTCTCATATTGATCACTTAGAATCTCCTGTTCCTGTTCCTACCACTGGAAGTTTTACTGTTTTTCATGTTTCTTGGGTTTCATAGGTTTTGAGCAGATCTATGTGAAGAATGAGGTAACTTGTATTGTATGGATACAGTCCACTTCCATACAGTGGGACCTAAAGTTTGCTATTGCACTCAAGCTTTTGAGCAGTTCTATCCAAAGGGTGATGTTACTTTGGAGTAATTCCATCACATTGCAGTTCATCCATACAGTTGGCATTCCTCATCCAACTATTACCTAGATGTTGGTTTCCAGTGAGTGGTTTTGTGTTAGAGCGGGACTGATCACCATAAATCCTCTCACAAAAAATAAGTTTGTATCCAGTTTTATTTTGGGTGTTTGTATTTCATCAGATCACCCATTGTCATAAATTTGTATGGTACCTCACAAAAAGTCCTAATGCACATTAAAGACTTTAGAGGCACTATTTCTGTTCTTTTCTTATTTGTTGTTTAAGTATAGCATTAAAGAACTGTGTTTGTTTCATTATTGGCTATCTATCCATAATTATTTGTGTTAAAAAGCATTTGAGATAAATTACTGATTTTTCAGATGGGCAATGTTTTAAATTATTTTAATTTTTTTAGTTTGGAAAATAAAAAAAAATATCTTAAGAAACTAGAAGTTAATAACCAGATGTCTTGCTCAAGGAGTTTGATAAAGAAAAGAAATAACCAAGTTTCAACATCATCAGTAACTGTAATTCTTCTTTATTACAGGATTGAATATTTTTTTTCATGGAAATCTTTACCTGTCAAATGTTCATTAAAAAGACATTTTACTTGTAGTAAAGTGGCATTGAGAGAAATATTTGAAAAAGGAATAGTTATTTCGTTGTTTCCGATCAGTATTTTATTTGTATGTGTGTTACCAAACCTAAACTACAGTTTGTTTTTCTGAATTACTTCTGTGTATATAACATTTTTCACTAGGGTATTTAAGAAGTATGTAAAAACAATTGGCAATACAATAATATATGTACTAAAATAAAATTCTATATTTTTATTTTAGTTGATTCTGGTGGAGCAAATTTGCCCCATCAGGCAGAAGTATTTCCTGACGTTGGCCATTTTGGACGAATTTTTTATAATCAAGCGGTTCTGTCTTCTATGGGAATTCCACAGGTAAGATTTCACTTAATCTTTTGTTTTTTCCTACTGCATCTTTAATCTGCATCCCTTAGTTCTTCATTGACTGGTGTTCCTCTGAAGTATTTAATATTTGATAAACTCTGCTAACACTTTCATGATGGGCCACTGGTCAAAGGGCTTGTCATCACGTTTCTTGACATGCATTCAAAATTTCATTGAATTACCATTTTATGAATGAATGTCAGTAAGTTTGGAATCAAATTGTAGAAAATAATTCAAACTGTATATTATATATCAGTTAATTTCTTAATTTAAAAGTAAGTATTAAAAGAATACAACCAAATATGAATTTTGGTAGGTCGTGTGGTATGTTGAATGCAGCTCTGTTTAAAATTAGATGTTTGTGATGTCGAAATACTAAGTCTATAGTGTCATACAAATTAGGAACTCAAGTTACTAATATTGTTTAGCTAAAACATAAAATAAGAACCTTATATGGCTTAGGTAACTGGTTTAGTAACAGAAAATTCTGGGGTGTTTATGTTAAATATGTCCAAGATAACATCTTGAGAATACTAAAAAACAAAAGGAATAGACATTATAATTAAAGTATTAACAGAATTTTAAAATTCTGGCTATTCTTTTCATATAAAGATAAAGAAGTTTAATTACACAAACACAATCATTTTGTTTTACATATTAGCTAATTACCTTTTCTTTGTACATGTATCCAAATTAATTAAAACAGGTATTTAAAAACACAAAGAAATTAGTTTTATGAAGATTTATTTAAAAAAATGTAGTTGTTTGACTAAGTGTATGGGAAACTTCCAACACTAACTTTAGAAGATTCTGAATTAACTGTTTCCCAACAGATCACAGGTCAAAGGTGATGTCATCACATTTGTTGAATTACATTCAAAATGTTATTGAACTATTTTATGAATTCATGTCAATAAGTTTGAAATCAAATTATAGATTATAATTCAAACTTTAATATTACATGAGTTATTTCTTAATTTAAAAGTAGATATTAAAAAACACATCTAAATATAGATTATAGTGAATCACATGGTATGTTGAATGCAGCACTATTTAAAATTAGATGTTTGTAATGTCAAGATACTAAGTCTATAGTGTCAAAGAAATTAGAAACTTAAATTACCAGTATTGATAAGCTAGAATATAAAATAGGAACCTTGTATCTTTTCTATTTTGCTGACGTATGGCTGAAGTATTGAATCAAACATGGTGGCCACATTCAACTCTCCATTTTTTGAAATGGCCCTTTATATACTCTTACTACAGTATATGAAATGTGAATAACCAATCAACAACTTAGAATGTTCCCAGAGTAGCTCTCTCAGCCATTTTAATCTTTCAAAAGTCTTCCATATTCTTCCAGTCCAAGTTTTCAAGAAGATAGGTTGTGTCTTTTAGCCTGTTAGAAATTTCATATTTTTTTCAGACATAAATGCATTTAGTTACTAAGCTTAATAAATTAGTTTAATTCTATATTAGTGTAGGTATTTGTGATTTATTCAGTGATGTCGAGAAAACCCACTTGTAGAAAAATATATACGCAAAAACGGCTCGTTTGGGTTGAAAAAATATTTTACATAGAAGAGTGAACAACGTTTTGACCTTCTTCGGTCATCGTCAGGTTCACAAAGAAAGAGGTAACTGACCGGAAGCTGACCACATGTTTGGAATGGGTTGTGTGACTGAGTGTTGGAATGTAGAGGGTGGTGTTAGATGTTTGAATATATAATTTTATTTATTTTATTATATTAATATAGTTATAAAGGCATTCCTTTGTATTGGTTTATTTTGGGTTTAAGTTGTTGTATAAGTAAGGCTTCTTTAATTTTGCATTTGTTTATGTTTGTTTCTTTATTTAGTATTTGAGTGTTTTCTATGGTTATGTTGTGTTTATTTGACTTGCAGTTTTTGAAAATGTATGAAGGTGACATTTTGTGTTCTTTGAATCTGGTTTCCATTTTTCTACTTGTTTCTCCAATATAGAAGTCATGGCAGTTATCACATTGTATTTTATAAATAATATTGGTGTGGTGTTTGCCAATGTAGTTTTTACATAGTATAGACCTCAGTTTTGTGCCTCGTTTGTGAATAAATTTGGTATTAACTGGAATGTCATATTTTGTTACTAGTTTTTGCCAAATGTTGGTTGTTTATCTGCTGATGTCAGAAATGTATGATATGTAGCAGTATATGATTTCGTGATTTTTTTATTCGTGAGATATATTTACTTTTGTTGGTTGATTTTGCTTTCTGTCTAGGTGTGTGTGTATAATGTTTTCTACAGTTTGTGGAGGAACTTATTGATGTTGATGAAGTATTGTTTTATTTTGTCTAATTCATCGTTAATTTTATCTGGTGAGCATAGTTTTATGGCTGTGTTTATTTGGTTTCTTAGTTACCTCTTTCTTTGTGAACCTGACGATGACCAAAGAAGGTTGAAACGTTGTTAGCTCTTCTATGTAAAATATTTTCTCAACCCAAATGAGCCGTTTTTGCATATATATTTATGATTTATGTTTTGGTTATTCAATTGTATATATAAAACCTTTAAAACATTTTTTGATATCCTCCACATGCAAAATTTTAAAAGGATAAGCAACCTGTGTCCAGCAACAACCTAGAACAATGAAATGCACAAAATAACATTTAAATTGGAAATTTCTGTTTCTTAAAATACTGCTTTTGGTTTGGTAATTAGGTTGCTTTCTTGTTATCAATAAGGAGTTAAGATTTCTTTCGTCTCTGATTGGGATTTGCAACTTTCTTACTTTATTAGTAATTTTCATACTATAAAATATTATAAAAATTTATATAGCATTCAAACAAAATAATAGAATATTATGAAAAGTTATTTAAGTATTAGTTTAAAAACTTATTAAACAACTTTTCCATTTTGTACTACTTAACCCGATCTCAATGGGTATCCTTTAGTGCTCATGACACAAGGTTTTAGTGTCTTACATTCAAAAGTTTATTAAACTCCTTATTTTATATTATACCAATTAGAACAATGTAAAATTTAAGTTAATAATCCATACTTTAACAATATATAAATTTTAAGTTCTTAATTTTATATGTCAATGTGTTAAAATCTTGAATTTCCCCTAGCATGATACAGCATATCATCATCTTCTTTTTTATCCACAACCCCTCAAAAATGTATTCAATATAAAGTACCCTCTATGGAATATAAATTAAGAATTATTTTAATATTTCCTCTGAAATTAAGTCATTAAAACTTGCATTATATGAATTATAAACTGTTTTGATCAAACGTGCATTGATAATAAAACTGATTAATTAAATTGAGTGTAAATCTGTAACAGGTGGTTGCTTGGATAATTTGACTCAGCCCTGTGGTTGGAATTAAGTAGATCTTTTAATTTTAACATGTTTTGAAAACATGTGTAAGTGTTTTTTTTCTATTTCCACAGTCCTTATTCCTTTGTCTTTAAAGTATTTCACCTTTTCTAGCTTGCGGTGGTTTTAGGTAGTTGTACTGCTGGTGGTGCCTATGTACCTGCTATGGCAGATGACAGTATCATTGTACGGCGTCAGGGGACAATTTTCTTGGGAGGACCACCTTTGGTGAGTTAAGCTGACCTTTTCTTTTGTTTACTTGGCCATACTTAGTATATGAAAAAAGTTATTTTATTAGTGAGAAGGTTTAATATTAAAGGTTTTTGTTATTGAGGTCATGTATTCTCTGTTTAAGTCTTAATTGACAATTTGTGAGATTTATGCTATTTAAAAATAATAAAATAATAAGGAATATATGGAGTGTCTTGAAGAAGAAAAAAAGTCAAATCAAACATTTTGATTCATAGCTAGGAAAACATATTTTGAGTATTAATTTCAATGTCTGATTAGAGCAAGCTCTACGTACATAGAACAAAACAAAAAATTATTAATAAGTATAAGTAATTACATAGATTTTTCTCACTTATTTATAAAGGTTAAAATGTATTCTTTCATCAGTTGGATAACCTCATTGTTAATGATATTTTGGACACACAGTGACTCAACGGTAAGTCTGGCTTATAACACTAAATATCAGATTAGTTTTGCACTTTATAACAAACAAACAAAAACTTATCATATTTTCTGCTGTAAACCTAGTAATACCACAGGGCCTGGCCTGCATAGGAGATTTAGGTTAGTTTCAGCTTCTTTTATGAATTTTTGTTATAATATAAAAAACAATAACAACCTCCTTATTATTTCCTTTCAATACAGAAAATATTTGGAAATAAACATACTAGCAAACAGTGATGACAGTTTTAAAGCAATGTGTACTTTGATTTTTTCATTCTGTACTATGGAAAAATATAAAAATTGCATAAGAAAAAAAAATGCCTACCTTGTAACATAGGCTTACATGTTCTCATGTCGCTATTCATACTACTGGAAAGAGAAACCTGAATGTTAAATTCAACTGGAAAATTTGACAGTTTCAACTTTCAGAATATAATTTTTTTTATACAGTTTATGAGTATCTAAAGTTGTAGTTGACTCAGTTACTTGTGGACAGTTTTGTAAACTACAATTTGAATTATGTTTTGTTCTTTTTTTAGTTAGTAACAATAATAAAATATTTTTTTTAGTAAATCTCATCTTTTAAATATAGGAAAACCTATAAATACATTTTTACACCCTACAAGTCCCTTGTATTTGGGAACCACCATTAACTGATCACTTGTATTGTTCTGATGGCTGACAAATTATGATGTATACAAATTTGCATTCTTGTAACATATTTTCATGTTTACATTTTGCATATTGTTCAGTTGGTCTCATGCCAATCTTAGGAACAGGATTTAAAAACTTGCAAATAAATAAAAGTTAACTTTGTATAAGCCTGTTTGTAGGTATTACAACAATTATTAGTTTAAATGAGCTTACGTGTGAATATTAAAGAATTTAATTACATAAATGTGTGCTTGTTTAATGTTTTGCAAATGTGTTCTCATACAAAAAATTGTAAAAATCAATGATGTAGGATGACTTAACTTTTACTCTGTGAAAACCAACTAGCTGGGATACTTGTTAAGAAAGCAAAAATTGCATGTAACACAATATTATTCTTCCTTCTCTTTTCTTTTGTTATTAAATTTCTAACAAACTCATTAAATGTTAATTACGTGCCTTACTTTTGTAGAAGGTAATAATCGACTCATTTAACTGATTAAGTAAGTATTTATGTCTTTAAATTCAAAGTGTATAATTAAAATGCCCAACTTTGGAGCATTTTTATTTCTTTTCTCGAGTGACAATCCTAAAAAAAAATAGTGCTTTTATACTATCAGAAACTTTTTTCCTACCATACAAAAAAGTACACTAATTGAGCCAGTTAACTCTGGATGATAGATGCTAATACACACACTCATAATGAATGGTTCATTATATTAACATAGTAATGTGATGATCATGTCATGTCTATTAAAAAAAATTAGATAATGATGTACCTTATATCAGAGCATCTGTCATTTTGGTATCCTAAGCTTTGTCACCATTACAGTGAAGCGCCGTTAAGCCACAGTATTGGGGGGGTCAACCTGTTTAACCGTGGCTTAAGTGGTCCACAGCTTAAACCTTTGTGACTGAAAAGCCGAGGTCGCCAACAGCTCTGCCAAGGAGCTTCATCCGGGCCATTGTGGGATCATTATATTGGATTATCGAATTAAAAACAATACTTTAATTATTGATCACTTTTGTCACGGATTTACCGCTGATTAACTTTAATGTGTGGAGTGGTGTGATTCAGTAACAATGGCGGCTTCCATAAAGCCGACATAGAGAGTGGATAAGGTAGATTAACTGTCAATTTCTATTGTAATATATTTTATTTATTTCTCAAATTAAAGCAAATCCTTTTTAAATATTCCTTTGAAGTTATAAACCCAGGATTAAATTTGTAAGCCGAGTTTTTACACGTTCTTAAATTAGCAGTGAGCAGCAATAATCCTCGCTCACGTCGCTCACAAGACTTGCTACAGCAGCTCAAGGGATTTCGCTGTTTACTGGTCCGCAGCTTAATGGCGCTCCACTATATTTAAAAACAAGTTCAGTGTAATAGTGAACTAAGTATATTATTTTGTATAACAAGAACAAAATGTGTATGCTGTAAAATTATTCAGGTAAAAGCAGCCACAGGAGAAGATATTTCAGCAGAAGAGCTTGGAGGAGCAGATTTGCATTGCAGGTGATCTTTTAAAGTTACTAATTTTATATGACACCTAAAGGACATATTTATTCTTTATCTGTAGTATACAGTTAAGTTACTGAAATAATGTTAAATATAATAATTATGAATTAATATTCTTGGTGAAATTTTTTTGTTGTTTCTTGTAACATTTCTAGAACTTTACCAAGATTACAGTGTCATGGCTGAGACTACTTTTATCTTTGCATCAGCTTAAAATATGTGTTTTTAAATATGATTAAAAATTGTGATTTTTATACATTTAATTCTTTACAGGTATCTCTTAAGAGTATTTTAAATAATGATTGTCATTGAATTAGCTACGAAGGTTTTTATTTTATCATTGGTTGTGTACAATGATGAATGTGTACCTATGAATGAACATATTCTAAATATATCAGTAGCTGTAATTCTTTTCTGTGGGTTTCACAGGCGTTCTGGTGTGACAGATTATTACGCACAAGATGATCTCCATGCTTTGCATCTTGCCCGTAGGGTAGCAGCAAATTGGAACAAAATAAAGAAACCTAATGTGAGTAAAGTGTTACAACAAAAGTTTCATCTTGATGAATCTTCAAGTTACACTTAAATCTGATGTAAATTTTGTAGTTAACTACTAAGGCTTAAGTCCTGCATTTGGCTAAATCATTGTGTAAGCTTGTTTTGTGAATTGTACTGAGCCTAAGACTTGTATGTATAATTATTCTAAAAGTGACAGTTGTACAGTTATATGAATTTTTATGAAGAAGATATTGGATTAATTATATGAGCTGTTTTCTTCTGTTTTTTTTTGTTTTTTTGGAAGACCTTGAATAGTGGACAGGTATCAGAGATATGAAAGTTAGCTAACATTTTTCCTCTTTTCAAGAAAAATAATAGAATATTGTACCAGTAATTATGGGCTGATTAGTTTTACATCAGTAATTGATAAAGTTTTGGAAATTCTGATAAAGAATGCTTTTCAAAGTCATTTAACACAATATGGAATTTTAGTGAATATTCAATGTGGTTTCACTGAAGAAAAACTTGTTTAAAATTATTTCCTCGTGTTTTAAAAATATTACTGCTTGCACAGATAAGGGTAAAGGTGTAGATGTTGTGTATCTGGATTTTTCTAAAGCTTTTGACAGGGGGATACATAAAATGCTTGTAAAAAAAATAGATGTGGTGGGGATAAGTTAGCCAATTGGATAGAAAAGTTCCTGAATGACAGGAAGCAGAGAGTTGTTGTAAATGGAGTTGTTCAGTCGAACTGGATTAATGTTGCAAATGGTGTACCTCAGGACTTAGTCTTAGGACCTTTGTTTCTTTTGATTTATGTCAATGATATACGTGAAGGAAAAGTCAATAAATTACTTAAATTTGTAGGTGATATTAAGATTTTGAGTGTTGATATCTGTGAAGAGGATGCTGGTGATTCAGAATATGATTAAGGTTATTTACTGAGTTGGGGAAATAAATGGCTGATGAATTTTAACTGTAATAAATACAGAATAATGCATATAGGTTATCATAAGTTGATGTCTCAAGGCTTGTCCATAACAATAGTGTTATTAGTGATGATGACACTGTCCACCTTGGAAATGATTTTTTTTTTAAAGGCCATTTAAGATTTTTAATTTACACATTAGAACTCTTTTAATGTGATCCCTTTTAAGAATCACAGTCCATTTAGTACAGTTTGGAACTTGAAAATACTCAAAACCAGGACTGGAAAGGCCAACTTCAGGTGACTGACTCTGCTGTTTGAACTACCCATTAGTCATCCTGGCAAGTTATTAAAATTTTGCTACAAATCTTTTAAAACTTTTATTACTTTTTGAAAATGGCCATAACGTCAAATAACTCAGAACCAGGACTGGAAAGGTCAACTTCAGGTGACTGATGGTGGTTTTTGTACTCACCTGTTAGTCTTCCTGGTGAGTTATGATAATTACAATTATTCTACAGAAAGTCTACAGAAATGTTGAATCCAAGTGTGTGTAAGAGGTTATAATTTCATTTTATAGGCTATTGGTTAGGCTACATTTAGAGTATTGTGTTCAATCTTGGGCTCTTTACTTTACAAAGGACATTGAATTATTGGATATAGCTCAGAGGTCAGCTACTAGAATGGTACGTGAGATAGAGGAGTTGTCAAAAGAGAATAGGTTAAGATATTTAAAATTGTCTTCTCTTGAAAAAAACGTTGGAGGAAATCTAACTCCAGAGAGGGTTTGAGGTTTTTATGAGTAAGGGTAAAATTAATAAAAGTGTTGATGCATCATTTTTTTTTTTTTATATTTAACAGTGATAATGATAAGAATAAGGTACACATAAAGTTTGGCAAAGCAGAAGTCATTCACCTTCAGCTAAGACAGTTTTATTTTTCTAACAGGAGGGTTGACCTTTATAACAGATTGCCTTCAAATAAAGTGGAGGCAGTAAATTTAAATGAGTTTAAGAGAAAGCTTTATAAATATTTGAGTGATAAGGACTGATTTTGAGTTGTTTATTTGATAGTTTTTAATATAGTTTTGAGGATAGAAAAGCTTAGATAGACCATTTGATCCATTGTTAGTCCATTGTGTTACATTATTACTGATTTAACTGTGCTAGCCCAATATCTATAGGCATAAGTAATGATACAAATACCAGTGACTTCATGTTTCACTGTATTAAACCAGAAGAAAACGGATTATACTAAATCTAGTGAATGTCATACTAAAATTTTTAATGAGTTGAGCACAAAATGATAATTCCATGGGTTGTTCCAATATATATCAGCTCTTTGTGGAAACCAATTGCCTTGTGATAGGTAGTAAATAATTCCTTTACTTGTGTCAACCGCGATCTTACTGTTTCCCAATCTTTGGCTTTTCCTAGCAACATTCCTTTGTATTTCATCAGCCTAATTCCCTTTAAATGTAAATGCATATTTTCTATTGAGGTTGCTTTCACTTTACTACCCCAGAGGAGATTTATTTTGCTAATAGAGTTGTAAAGAATTTGATAAGTGGACTTCTACCATAAGCTTATCAGTACCAAACTAACTCTCTTTGATATAGGAGCCATCTGTGGTTGTGATGACAACTAAATAACCACTAACGTTTTAAATAGCTGTTGACAGGCTTTTTCTGATTTGTCTTCTACCTAGTCTCTTCATTTTTTGTGTAGGCTGGTTTCCTCGTGTCTTATTGGCAACAATGTTTATTGTACGTGAGAGTGCTTGAAACCTAGTGGTGATGAATTATCTGAAATACAAACGTATAACACCTGTCCACCCACAACTTTTCCTCAAAACACTGCTTGAACAATACCCTGCTTACCAAATCTCTACGCTAGAAGTTGAACTGTATTAAAATTTTAGGTTACATATTGAATCACACTGAACGATTAACTAGAATTGTGTGTTTTGCTGAATCTTTACTGAAGTGGAGAAGCTAGTCAAAAGCAATACCTTAAGTGTATTGCTTGTTTTATTGGAATATACTAAAGTCACATACCCTGAGAATTACTTTGAACCATCTCCAGTTTTGTCTTGTTTTCTTACCTTGTGAATTTTAATTTTGCTCCACGACACATTTGAATCATTAGTTACAGTATGCTACCTGATCTTTGTACAGGTGACTATCACAAAACCTGAAGATCCAATCTACCCTGCTGATGATTTGTATGGTTTTGTAGGAGACAATCTAAAACGAACCTTTGACGTGAGAGAGGTAAATCTAGCATTCAGATACATCTTAGAATTTTGTTAATAAATGTCATAGTGATGTTTAGCAAATGAGTTACATAAATTATTTTTGTTCTAATATCTAATAGTTCTTTGATTTATTTGTTGGAAATACATGTTTTGATAAAAAAAACTTGAGCAAAAAAAATCTTTACCTTTGGCTTGAATGTCTGGTGTTAATAACCCTCAAGTTATTGTCTTATATTTATTTACACTGTACACTACTGATATGGTCAATGTTGTGTTGAGTACTTGTGTTCTTGTTTCATCAAAAAATTGGTGAAATTGCTTATTTTCATAGTGGTGATTAGCAATAATAGATGGGATTAATTGTAATATTGGTGGTAATTTGAGTTGCATATTATATGTGACTCTAACCAACATTATGGATTCACTGTGCACTTTAGTGCATATATACCTGAGAATTTTATTTTTTGAACTAACTATTTGAAATGTACTATTGAACCTAAATGAAAGAGCTTACAGTTCATTATAGTAATGTATGTTATATTTATTAAAAAAAAAAAAGAATTTAATAAATTGTTAGTATGCTCTGGTCCTTCACTTCTGATGTAGTTGTATAAGTGTTTTGAAGATAAAATGTTCAAATAATTAAGCAGAATTATGGTAATAATCAAACAGTCCAGAAGTAATTCAGTTGTATGTGTACTATCCTTACTAATAATTATCTTTGTATGGTTGGTATAACTTTTGTTTATACATAGATTTTTAACATTGCATGTCATTGATTGAGCCCATCTGATGTAATTCAAAACTGTATTTATACATCCATTCGTACTTTTTCACAGAGAAAGAAATTTTGAGACCATATAAGTTTGTTGCAAGACTTATTCAGGTTTTGTTTGTACCAAATCCTTTAATTCTAACATACCATGTCATCAGCTGAGCCGATCTGATCTGGTTCTAAAGTGCATCACACTACAAATTGTGATTTATTACCCACTACAGGTATACGAATATTTTATTTCAGGATTTTTATACACATAACACAAGAAACAAAGTATGAGATTTTAAGAAAGTGCATTGTTACATTGTATAAAATGAAGTAATGTTAAAAAACCTTTTTAGTTAACTTAAAAGTTTGTAATGAAGCATGCTGGACGGGTAAGAGAAAAGAGCACAAGATGACCTTACACCAGACAGTTAATAAGGTCAATTTTATGATATAATTCTGAAATAATTGCATCATGCACAGTTATAGAATATATTCTGTAATGGGATATGAAAACAATCCTTTAAAAATTATCTCTAAACAATATTATACTCTTATAATACTAACTACAGTTGTTAAGGTTTATTCTCATTGTTATGTACTACTGGTAATGGAATAATATCACTTGGTGTATCTGTGTGATGAACAACAATGTATCACTTGGTCCATCTGTGTGATGAACAACAATGTATCACTTGGTCCATCTGTGTGATGAACAACAATGTATCACTTGGTGTATCTGTGTGATGAACAACAATGTATCACTTGGTGTATCTGTGTGATGAACAACAATGTATCACTTGGTCCATCTGTGTGATGAACAACAATGTATCACTTGGTCCATCTGTGTGATGAACAACAATGTATCATTTGGTGTTTCTCTGTGATGAACAACAATGTATCACTTGGTCCATCTGTGTGATGAACAACAATGTATCACTTGGTCCATCTGTGTGATGAACAACAATGTATCATTTGGTGTTTCTCTGTGATGAACAACAATGTATCACTTGGTGTATCTGTGTGATGAAGAACAATGTATCACGTGGTGTATCTGTGCAATGACAACAATGTATCACTTGGTGTATCTGTGTGATGAACAACAATGTATCACTTGGTCCATCTGTGTGATGAACAACAATGTATCACTTGGTCCATCTGTGTGATGAACAACAATGTATCACTTGGTCCATCTGTGTAATGAACAACAATGTATCATTTGGTCCATCTGTGTGATGAACAACAATGTTTCACTTGGTCCATCTGTGTAATGAACAACAATGTATCACTTGGTCCATCTGTGTAATGAACAACAATGTATCACTTGGTCCATCTGTGTGATGAAGAACAATGTATCACTTGGTCCATCTGTGTGATGAACAACAATGTTTCACTTGGTCCATCTGTGTGATGAACAACAATGTATCACTTGGTCCATCTGTGTGATGAACAACAATGTATCACTTGGTGTATCTGTGTGATGAACAACAATGTATCACTTGGTGTATCTGTGCAATGACAACAATGTATCACTTGGTGTATCTGTGTGATGAAGAACAATGTATCACGTGGTGTATCTGTGTGATGAACAACAATGTATCACTTGGTCCATCTGTGTGATGAACAACAATGTATCACTTGGTGTATCTGTGTGATGAACAACAATGTATCACTTGGTCCATCTGTGTGATGAACAACAATGTATCACTTGGTGTATCTGTGTGATGAACAACAATGTATCACTTGGTGTATCTGTGTGATGAACAACAATGTATCACTTGGTCCATCTGTGTGATGAAGAACAATGTATCACTTGGTCCATCTGTGTGATGAACAACAATGTATCACTTGGTCCATCTGTGTAATGAACAACAATGTATCACTTGGTGTATCTGTGTGATGAACAACAATGTATCACTTGGTCCATCTGTGTGATGAAGAACAATGTATCACTTGGTCCATCTGTGTAATGAACAACAATGTATCATTTGGTCCATCTGTGTGATGAACAACAATGTTTCACTTGGTCCATCTGTGTAATGAACAACAATGTATCACTTGGTCCATCTGTGTGATGAACAACAATGTATCACTTGGTGTATCTGTGTGATGAAGAACAATGTATCACTTGGTCCATCTGTGTGATGAACAACAATGTTTCACTTGGTCCATCTGTGTGATGAACAACAATGTATCACTTGGTCCATCTGTGTGATGAACAACAATGTATCACTTGGTCCATCTGTGTGATGAAGAACAATGTATCACTTGGTGTATCTGTGCAATGACAACAATGTATCACTTGGTGTATCTGTGTGATGAAGAACAATGTATCACGTGGTGTATCTGTGTGATGAACAACAATGTATCACTTGGTGTATCTGTGTGATGAACAACAATGTATCACTTGGTGTATCTGTGTGATGAACAACAATGTATCACTTGGTCCATCTGTGTGATGAACAACAATGTATCACTTGGTCCATCTGTGTGATGAACAACAATGTATCATTTGGTGTTTCTCTGTGATGAACAACAATGTATCACTTGGTGTATCTGTGTGATGAAGAACAATGTATCACGTGGTGTATCTTGAATGACAACAATGTATCACTTGGTGTATCTGTGTGATGAACAACAATGTATCACTTGGTTTCTGTGTGATGAACAACAATGTATCACTTGGTATCTGTGTGATGAACAACAATGTATCACTTGGTCCATCTGTGTAATGAACAACAATGTATCACTTGGTCCATCTGTGTGATGAACAACAATGTATCACTTGGTCCATCTGTGTATGAACAACAATGTATCACTTGGTCCATCTGTGTGATGAACAACAATGTATCACTTGGTCCATCTGTGTGATGAAGAACAATGTATCACTTGGTTTCCTGTGTGATGAACAACAATGTTCACTTGTATCTGTGTGATGAACAACAATGTATCACTTGGTATCTGTGTGATGAACAACAATGTATCACTTGGTGTATCTGTGTGATGAATAACATGTATCACGTGGTGTATCTGTGTGATGAACAACAATGTATCACTTGGTGCCATCTGTGTGATGACAACAATGTATCACTTGGTGTATCTGTGTGATGAACAACATGTATCACTTGGTCCAGTCTGTGTGATGAACAACAATGTTATCACTTGGTGTATCTGTGTGATGAACAACAATGTTATCACTTGGTGTATCTGTGTGATGAACAACAATGTAGCACTTGGTCCATCGGTGTGATGAAGAACAATGTATCACTTGGTCCTTCTGTGTGATGTAGCACAATGTATCACTTGGGTCCATCTGTGTAATGAACGAACAATGTAATCACTTGGTGGATCTGTGTGATGAACAACAATGTAATCACTTGGTTCCAGCTGTGTGATGAAGAACAATGTATCACTTGGTCCCAATCTGTGTAATGAACAACAATTGTATCATTTGGTCCATCTGTGTGATGAACAACAATGTTTCACTTGGTCCATCTGTGTAATGAACAACAATGTATCACTTGGTCCATCTGTGTGATGAACAACAATGTATCACTTGGTGTATCTGTGTGATGAAGAACAATGTATCACTTGGTCCATCTGTGTGATGAACAACAATGTTTCACTTGGTCCATCTGTGTGATGAACAACAATGTATCACTTGGTCCATCTGTGTGATGAACAACAATGTATCACTTGGTCCATCTGTGTGATGAAGAACAATGTATCACTTGGTGTATCTGTGCAATGACAACAATGTATCACTTGGTGTATCTGTGTGATGAAGAACAATGTATCACGTGGTGTATCTGTGTGATGAACAACAATGTATCACTTGGTGTATCTGTGTGATGAACAACAATGTATCATTGAAATTTGGTTAAAATATTTTAAAATGGTATGAGCTCCCCTATATGCTCTGTTACACTCTTTAATAATTTACATAACAATGTAAGTATTTATTTTAAAATGACACTGAATTAGAAGACTATCAGAAATATTTAATAAAATATTGTGTATTTGTTCAATTTTAGCATAGTAGTTCACCTACATTTATGTCAATATTTTATTATACAGGGTGTTTAGAAAGTCACTGTGCACTTATATATTTATTAACAGACATGTTTCAATATAGGATACAGGAGGTAAATATGAATGACAAATACAAACAATTGTGAGAGTGAACCCCGTTGGCATCAATACAGGCTTGGATCCTTATTTTGTTTCTAAACACCACTATCAGTTGCTGGCTTGAAATAGACTGAACAGACATATGATTACAAAACTGCACAATGACTTTCTGAACACCCTGTAGTTAGCACACTAGAAGTTTCTTTAGAGGTATTTATCCTACATAATTCAGTAAATTGTCTGTGATGTAGGCTTATCAAGGAGTAAATAGTAAGCTTTTTAATAGTTGTAATGCAGTAATTATTGTGTAATCAGTTGTGCAGTAAGAAATGTCAAGTTGATTCTTCAGATTTACCACTCAACAATTTTGATTTTATTTTCAATATACATCATGAATTAACAATCAACTATCAAAATAATGATTAATAATGTATAAAGCTTGTCACATTAGTACAAAATTAGTAGAAAAAAATTACATACACCACCCTTCTTCACCTGTAGTTAATAGATTTATACTAGTTGCTTTTCAAGACCTAACCAACATTTTTACCTGTAATAACAAGCTTGAATTTTGCATTAAATTCACAGCTTCTGTAATTTCATCCAACTTTTAAAAATAAGCATTCTTTCATCAAAATAATACAGCTAATCTTCATTCTATTCAGGATATCAAAACTGTTTGGATTATACAATTCCCCAAAAAATTGTGAAAAAAAATTAGGAACACCAACTTTATTTTGAGAAAAGGGTATAACTTTTAAAAATTTTGTAAAGTGTGATTTGACCCATTTCTATATTGACATGGAAGTATTGTGATGTTTCCTACATGCACATGTATATATCAGTGCAGTGTAACAACTTAAATAGTTGTTAACTTCATCCTATCATGTATAGAATGTATCTATGTTCTGGTAATCTTGGTGAATTTTTATTCCTAAATTTTATGTAGTTTTTGCATGTAGTTAATCACATCCATGTTGTCTGGATGTCATAAATTTGCTAATCCTCTTATATGAATAGAAGTTGTATTCTACAGTGCACATTTTAACTTGCATGTGCATATTTCTGTGTGGATCTTCTTAAACGGTATCATGTAACAACCAGGTAATGTGAAAGCCTGTTAGTTGTAGCATGTGATATAATGAATCATTGGACACTGCACTAAGACTTTAACCTGATTTTAAAAGTAGGACATTTCCACGATTCTGTTTCCTGTTTAAGGGCTTGTGCTCTTATTTTTGGTTTCCTGTTCAGTTTTTGTTCCTGCCATTTACACCAGCTGTCAAACAGTAGTTATACAAATTGGAGTTTAGTGAAATGGTTGAAAACTACCTGTTGTAAAAAAACAAAACAACAACATTGGATGACATTTCAGATGTCTTCTGTCCTTTCTTTTCAAGTCAGTGAGTGTAAGCTATTGCAGGTCTTTTATAGTATCTAGGAAGTAGATTGTGAAGGACATGCCGTGATTAGTTTGTTTACCCTCGGTTCTGATTGATGGAAGGACCTATCCTATCTTCACTACATAGGAATACTACACATCAGGTTCACAACTCGAAATTTCATAAACAACTGAAAATCTGCCCAACAAACCCTAGGATATTCTTGTTAGTTTTGACATCATAGACCTATTTGCCAACACTCCAACCTCAGAAACCCTTCATATCACCATACAATGACAACTCTACCACACAAAACTGACATGATCATAGGCACCATCATGGAATTAACTACTATTTGCCTATAGTCAACTTACTTTAAATACAATGAGGAATTCTATGAATAAATGGATGGTATAGTTGTGAGATCACCACTCTCTACAGCCTTTGCAGGCAATTTCAAGGAGGACTTTGAAAAAAAGAGACCTTTCATCCAACATGTACAGACACTGTGAAGCTAGATGACAAGTGTCATAAACACAGCCATGAAACCTTGCCATCCTTCCCAGAACATCTTAACTCTTAAAACCAAATAATCCACTTTACCATCAGTATAGAACAAAAAATTGTGACAACTGTATAAGAAAACCCACCAATACTGAGAAAAACCAGAACTTTCAGTCCTATTATCCAACTCAGCAAAATGTTGTAAAATTCAATCCCTAATCAAGAGAGCAGAAAACATTTGCAATGAGGCATCCATCAAAACAGGATGGTTACTCCTCTGCCGTCTTCAAGAGCTCCCTGAGGAAGAAAGAAAATATAAAAAGAACACCACTATTACCATTTATCTTTCATACCTGCAAAAGTTCAGTGAAAGAATTTCAACATGGATATCAGAAGAAATCTTACAAAACATTAAGATACATTCAAGTGAAAAATTAGAAATAAACATAAGGTTTTACAACCAGGCAATTGCCATCATTTCCAGTGTACTCATAATGAAGGCTCTGTCAAAAAAGATCTTATGTTTCTAAACTCATTTGTTTCCTCTTGTTGTCAGTGTTTAACTTAATTTTTGATTAACAGTCCTGACCTGTACTTTGCAAACACCATAGACTTTTAAATCAGATACAAGTATACCTTTATATCACAACAGCTTGTTTAATCAGTATGCATTTGTTTGTCTTAAATAATGTAATTATGAGAGTTTGTTTATGACTTATGGTAAAAGTTTGAATATTCAGTCACTTTTGTTATACCCTGGATCTTTGATAAATAATTTCAAAACCCTGACCCTCAGGTTGTAATCCAGTAAACTTGTGGTAATTTGAAAGTACAGATGGATCCAAACAGTTGCTACTTTTCAAATGGTTATAAAACGTTTTCATAAAATTCTATTTGTGAAATTTTATTAATTCAAAGAAAAGGAACATCTGTAACATAAAACTGTATTGTCAAAGAAAAGGGCGTGATTCATAGAAGGAAAAATGGACCAATACCAATCTGATAATGAAGATACTTAATAAAGTTACAAATCTTTTCTCTGGAAGTAACCAAGAAACACTGTATGCCATTGCATTTGAATTACAAACTTCTCTTAGAAACAGTAAACATGAATTTAAGTGTACAAACACAACACAAACCATGTACAATCTTCTCTCAAGAGACCCAGCGTTTGAAAACTGTGTATGTAGCAGCTGGAATTACATCATCTCATTGAACAAAGCATCATTATATGTCTGCAAACTGTGGGCAGTTTAGTATCATTCGGCTGGTAATATAATATTTTAGAAGAGTTTTTCGAAGGTCTTATGGTAGTTCCATGTTACAAATATGAGTTAAATGTCCAGAGAACCACAAAAGCTACAAAAGTAAACTCTTGTGTATCATCATGTAAATGCATTAACAACAATTTAGTTGTTAAATATGGTTACTTTAACAATAACATATTGTTCAGTGAAAACAAACCATCTTGGTACACATCCTAATCAAAATGCAAGTATAAATTCATGTTTTACCATTCACGAACATTATGTACTTCTATGCCTATTAGTTGCTTAATCAAATATTCAAGTCATTGTTCATGTGTAATAAAAAGAGGGATGACATTGATCTCTCTGTCTCCTGCAAAGAAAATTGCTCCAGAGTAACGGCTCATAACAAGGGTCATCGTATAGAATACCATCAGTGGTAGGATGAGGATAGTGTTGCCACTTATCCTTGTATAAAAATTTTATAGAAACATTTTACTGGTTAAAACTATTTTGAAACCTTTTTAAATTCTTAAGAAATTATTAATTATTGATTTTTATTATATTTTATGAATTTGTTTATTTCAATTCAGATAATAGCCAGAATTGTGGATGGAAGCAACTTTGATGAATTTAAAGCCTTGTATGGAGAGACCCTTGTAACAGGTTTGAAATTTTAATACATTTTAAGAAAGATCAGTAGTAATGGAAAACAAATTATTTGTTCATTAAATTTACTTTAGTAAATTATTTCTAACCTTGCATGTTAGCAATACCTTTCAACTAAAGAGGGACTGTTTCACTCTTTAAGTACAGACTTGGTCCCTGGGACTGATTTTTGTAATCATTTTGTGCTATTACTTTTAAATTAATAAGTTTATCTTTACAAAATTTGGCAAATTATTGGTAAGCATTAGAAGCCTTTCATATGCAAAATATCAGATGTTTTAAAATTAAAGTTTAAGATTTGTTAAGCAAGGTAGTTCTCGTACCCTTTTTATTTTCACATTACCTTCCCAACATGCAAAATAACTTTAAGATTCAAACTAGTATCATGCCTCAGAAAATTTTCAAATTCCACATGTAAAATCATTATTATTTCCAGATAGTTCTACCAAATGTTTCTTAAGATAAAACTTTGTATTTTGTCACCAATGAATCTGTATAGGTTGAGTCAATTTCACCAATCTTGTAACCACCATACAAAATTAGTAAATTAATATAAATTAAGTCTTTGTCATTCTAGAATAACTACAGACTGTTAAATGAAAATATAAATGTTTAGATCAAATAGATAACATCTCATAACATTGTACTTTTATATAGGTTTATTATTATTATATTGACCTTTCAGCTGTGCCAGGTTAACAGTATGGAAGTTATAATGATGTAGTTTGGTGCAAGTGTGCTCTTGTTAATGTACACAGTAATGTAAATGTGACCTCTAGTTTTCACAAAGTGAACTATATTGACTGTATTTTAGTGGACTAGTATTTGGTAAAGTGCAGCCATATTTCAGTTATTATAAATTGTAGATGTATATCAGTTATTACTCTTTACAAATAAGTTTTTTAATTTATTTTTCTGAAAACATAGAACAGTAAATAAATAAATAAAGCAAACAATTATTTTTTCTGGTTACGGTCCTTATACTCATTGCTGTTTATGCAGCTTACTCAGCCTTAAGAAATTTCACACATGGAGGGTTTGAAATAATCTTTGTAGGTTTTTTTATATGTACTTGAATAACCAAAAAATCATAAATTACTTCATTGATACCATAGAATTTCATTATAATTTATTAATTTTAATAACTAAAGTGTGGTTGTATTTAAAATAAATGTCAAACAGGCTAAAGACTCAATTTAGAAGGTTTGTTTTGAAAGAGAGTACATTATTATATTTGAAAATGGCTGAGAAACTAATTAAAAAGACAGTCAGATTTAGAATGGTTATTTTCACATACGGAAGTAAGTGTGTGTATAACAGATCATTTTCAAAATTGGAAATAGATTATTGAGGGCCACTGTGTGTTTCATTCATTAAATATAGTGATAGCTCAGCAAATAGTAAAGATAAAAGGTTTTATTTTTATATTCTAGCTTGTCAGTATTGGTAATTTGAGTTCTTAATTCATATAAAACTGTATACTGTATTTTGACATGACAAGCCTTAATTTTAAACAGTACTGCATTCAACATACCATGTGACATAAAGAAATCAATGTTTAATACTTCCTTTTAAATTAAGAAATTAACATTTGAATTATAATTTACAGTTTCATACCAAATTTAAGGAGAGAAATTAATAAAATATCTCTAACATTTTGAATCCAAGTCAGTAAACACCATGGCATGGCCAATAAGATTAAAATTTAAAATATGTATTTTGTATAACAAAACCACTAAGTACTGTATGAATGTTATTCAATATTATACCATTTCATTAATAAAGATACATTGAAAACGTCCATCCTGTAATTTTATCCATTTCAAAAGCCATTAGTATGATTAGATTGAACACTCAATTCAAATAACAATTGCAACATGTGTATGAAACCTGTTAAAACATATCATACTTGTCACAATGGCTTTAAAAAGCAGCTAGTAATTTGTTTCATTCTTAGGCTATTAAAGCTTGTGCTATATCATTTAAAATATTGTGCATTACTCTTTGATATAATTATGTAAAAAGTATGTAAATACTTATGTAACATACTGCACTAGGCCTTCCAGCTAAACATTTTTCTCATAAGACAAGATGAAAACTTTGATCTGTTTTTTGATCAGTTTTACCTTCCGAGAGTTGTATTTGCATAAGCTAAAATGACTAACACTGTTTGTTTTTTGTTTTTTTTTGGTTTTTAATTGTAAATAATGA
The DNA here is from genome assembly GCA_011833715.1 of Carcinoscorpius rotundicauda. Classification (NCBI taxonomy): domain Eukaryota; kingdom Metazoa; phylum Arthropoda; class Merostomata; order Xiphosura; family Limulidae; genus Carcinoscorpius; species Carcinoscorpius rotundicauda. Next base: position 18,212,459 of record CM022399.1, on the reverse strand, counting down.
CTGTTATTGTCATTAAACTTAGTCTTCTAACCATGTTTAAAATATATTTATTAAAATTTCTTTATGACAGGCTTTGGAAGGCTTTATGGTTATCCTGTTGGTATTCTAGGAAACAATGGTGTGCTCTTCTCCGACTCTTCTCTAAAAGTAAGTCAAATTCTGTTACATTAGTAATGTTTATTTTTGTGTTTTTCTGGGCTGTTATGGTCTAGAGGTTAGCGTGCTCTGACTACAGATGTGAGGGTCTTTATTCCTAAACTACCATTGCAAGAGAATAAAACTGTTGGTGCATTATAAGAGTGAAAGTCAAATCCCAATATTCAATTCTACAAGTTACCAAAGACTTAGTGTTTAGTGCTATTGACTTGCTGCATTTTCTAGTCTATCATTTCAAAGTAAGAGACATGGATATTTCTTGTAGCTTTGCACAACTATCCAAAAGAAACAAATTTATTTTTGTCTTGTTTCTAACTGAAATTATGTAAGTGAAAAAAAACAGAAACTTAATGCAAAACGAATTACATAGTATTATTCCTTCAACACAAAACTTAAATAGCACAGAAGAAAAAAGTTTGACTGTTGAATGATAGATTATTATGAAAATATTTTAACAACAAATTCATAATTCTTAAATTTTTATGTTAAAACACTTGTTTTTATAATACTCTGAATATTTATTTTTAAGAAAACAGAACATCTTTTACGACCACCATATTTTTCCAATTATAAACTACAATTCAGACACAAACTTTTGTTTGAAATGTCATAGTATGAACTTTATATGTGAATGTAGCTTATACATGAATTAGTTTTTCAGAAAAAGTGCTACAAACTTTATGCTGTTGTTAATTTTCTTAAAAGTACATGAAAATTTTGGTAACAACATTCTTATTCTTCAATCATGCATTTCAGCCAAAACCCACTAAATGTTTTTGTAAATTAAATAATTCATGTGGTAACACAGAACAAAAAGCAGACATCGTATAGCTGTCATAACTTTTCAAACTAATAATCTTTTAACAATTTAGTTAGGTTTTATTGGTGATTCTGATGTAAAGAAGTTTAGAATTGAAGGAAAAGTAAACAGTGATGTGTACAGATAACATGTAATATAACATTACGATGTGTGTTATTTTACTTTTATAATTTATAATGTTTTTTAAAAACATAATTTACTGCTATGAAAGAACACATTTTTACATAAGCCTACTAATAACCTGACAACAGCTGTGGTTTGTGTGTGAACGAATTTATGTAACTATGACTTGTATAATATATGATTTATATGTGATGTGGTTCATGATTCCAAAATTACAGTTTTGGTCAATTCTAAACTAGTCATAACTTTTAGTTTTTAAACATAGTGTAACTATGTATAACTTTTCAGTCATGATACAACATATGAAACACAGTAATTGTCTTATTTTTGTGTTATTACTGTATTTTTCATTGTTTTGTATAATTAATGAAAATTATATTTTGGATTTTTCTTTTTTTTAAGGCTGTCCATTTCATTCAACTTTGTTGTCAGAGAAAAATTCCTTTAATCTTCCTACAGAATATTACTGGTTAGTAATTATTTTATTTTTTCCTTTATTGAAGTATATTTTTACTTTTGTTTAAAAAATATTCACTTAAGAAAATGTTTAAAATAACTTTTGTGTGATATGCTTTTTAATACTATATACACCAATGTGGCCAAATTTGCACATTTTTTTGACATTTTAATAGATACATTCAAAACTTAACTTTATTATCAATGTATTTAGTGAACTTGAAATCAAAACATAACTTATAAACCAATTTTTAATATCATATAACTTTAAATTTTGAAAGGAAATTTTTAAATTAATTCTTGGTTTGTATGTGTCACTTGGTACATCGTTTCTCTAAATTGCTCATTAATGTCTTATTTTCATCACCATATGAGTTACTGTATTTAGCACAAAATACACACACTATAAATATTGCTGAACCATAAATCTCTAAATTCAAACTTGCTCTTCTCTTCGGAGATGTTAAAGTAAAAGGACGTGTCATACCCCTCCTATCACATTCTGGCTTTCAAAAAATGAATGTTAATCATTCTTTCTAGCATTTGCTATTGGATTATTTATAACCAATAGAAAGAGAAGATTGTACTTTACTGACTTTTCTGAGATTAGCTAGATCAACTGAAAGAGTTTGAAACAACTAGCCCCAGTTTTATTGTTTGATATTGTGGAGTGTGTTTAAGCAGCTAATAGAATTGTTAACCTGTCTATGACATAGTTCAAAAACTAGTTGGTTTTTTTTAATTTTGGAACATCCTTTTTTGTGGTTGATGATATTTTGTGTTTTGACTTGCACATTTAAAACCAAAAATATTGTTTATGATAAACTACCATTGTGACAAAAAGTAGTTAATTTGTTTCATCTCCCGATGGCAAAATGCTTGCAAAATGACAAGAGGGTAAATAAGAAAATTTTAATAAAAAACAATTTCTTGTAGCACAAGCACATTGAAGTGCATGTTTGTGTGACAGTCATTGATCCTAAATTTACACATGTTTTGTGACCGTTGTGAATCATTTTCACCATACTCTAAGAACATCTGATCTGTAACTGTAAAGCAGTAAAACAAAATGAAACCATATTTGAAAAGTTTATCTGTTAGCTTTGGCTGTGAGGATCAGGTGCGTGTAATTGTCTGTTAGAATATGCAGTCATTATAGTGAAATGAAAATGGTAGTTTTTATTTATTTCACATTTCACTGCTTTTCATTTTCACATGCATTACTGATTTTGCAACAAATAATGTTAGGGAAGAAAAGATATAAATGTATGTGGAGAAAAAAAATAAGCTTTTGATATTAAATTAGGAAAGTATGCAAATGAAATATAAAAACAATAAGATGAAAAAAGTATTTTTATACATAACATGACAAGTTTGAGTACAAACTGGTAAGAACCTGAGTCAGGCTGGTTTTATAAATTAACAGACAAATCTTTAGTAAAAAATACTTTATTAAAAAAAATATTTTTTTGTGGAAAACAGATTTATAATGTAAAGTAAATATCTGCCATATTTTGTGAATATGCACTTTTGAATTACAATAAACATTGCTTCTCCAGGATCTGATTAATGTAATGGATTGACCTTTTTCACATACATTTAAACACTAACTTGGAATGTAAAGCTTATTTATAAATCAGTAAAATTTTTTGAATTTTAAAATGTAAAATAGATAGCAAGGCAGAAAATCCTCTAACCAACAGAAAACCAGAACTTAATCTCACCCAAAACAGAGTGGAAGTTCAAACAACGTAATTTAACTATTAACCATACAACAGTAGGATCTAAAGAAGGTACAGATGAAGTCCATAAATAAATCATTGTGAAATCTTTGTTAGTCTACTACAGAGTTTCACTCGTACCTTGTATGAGCAATTTGTGTTATTGTATAACCACAGGTCCAAACTATAGCATGGATACTTGGCCAGAACAAGATATTGAGATAGTAGTAGTGTTAACCAATGTCAAGTCAGGAGACAATGTTTTGAGGAAAAGAACCTTTAGTGCTCTCAGTGGAAGTGAAATAATTTGCACAGCAAAGCTTTTAGGACATCGGTGCAGTTCCATCAAAACCACTCTTAAAGTTGACCAGTTCTTTCGTCTGCAAAGTGAAAGTTATGGTTAAAAGAGAAAACTGATTTGAAAAAAAATTCATTGTAAAGAAACTGAATACATCTGCCAGAGTTAAGAGCATAATAAAAAAAAATACTGATGTTAACAAAGGCTTAAAATCAAAAGCTCACAAGGTTTCAAACACTCCTCACAATTGGCATCTTTTTATGAGAATGATGGCTGAAAATTGGAACTATACTCCTTCCATTTTATCATGGTTTTGCACATTAGTGAAACTTTTCATAAAGCTCGAGTGAACTTTTTGACTTTGGTCTCTATAAATTTACCTTGAAAACCATCCTTCATATGCAGTGTTTTATATTATCAAAATGGATGGTTTGAAGTTGACCTCATTGTCAGTTACAGAAACTGAAGCAAAATTCATAGTGCATAATTATTGTGAATAAACTGGGTGTTACTAAAAATGAAAGATGTAATTGTAAGAGCAGTCTGTGACATAGAACATTATCCTTAAAATATGATTGTCTCTAATTGACCCAAATTTTATAAGTATATTTGATACTTTACAATATATCACATTTTTGTTCTACATACCTGGACTTTAAATTTAACAGCCTTTTATCAATGAAGCGTTGATGTCTATCATTTGAGAAATCTCAGTTTTTGTGCTGAAATTTTCAAGCTAGGCCATTATAACCTCCTTTTATTGTGTTTGAGCAATTGCTGAGGCTATGTAAGTAGACATAGGTTTACTTAAACATCAAACAGAAGTTGTTGTGACATCTTCAGGTAAACAAATGCTGTTGTTGTAATTTAAGTGGACAAAGGTTCAAAACCTTATCTTGTATAAACTGTTTATCTCGGAGATGAATTTGGTGATGTAGTACATCGAGGTTTGCATCATGATCTAAGATAGATTTGTGTTAACTTTGTAATTCATCTAGAAATATACTTATTTGACTATATTAAAACAAGAAAAGGTTAAAGAAGTTTCAGTGAGTAGAAGTTTGTTTATCTTGTATTAACTGTGGTTCACTAACCTATTTCAGTAAACAGAGGTTAACTTAGTGGTGTCAAGTGTAAGGATGTTATTGTGTGAGGTAATTTACTTGTGATTAAACAGAGATTAACTTAGTGGTGTCAAGTATAAGGATGTTATTGTGTGAGGTAGTTTACATGTGATTAAACAGAGGTTAACTTAGCGGTGTCAAGTATAAGGATGTTATTGTGTGAGGTAGTTTACATGTGATTAAACAGAGGTTAACTTCGTGGTGTCAAGTATAAGGATGTTATTGTGTGAGGTAGTTTACTTGTGATTAAACAGAGGTTAACTTAGTGGTGTCAAGTATAAGGATGTTATTGTGTGAGGTAGTTTACATGTGATTAAACAGAGGTTAACTTAGTGGTGTCAAGTATAAGGATGTTATTGTGTGAGGTAGTTTACATGTGATTAAACAGAGGTTAACTTAGTGGTGTCAAGTATAAGGATGTTATTGTGTGAGGTAGTTTACATGTGATTAAACAGAGGTTAACTTAGTGGTGTCAAGTATAAGGATGTTATTGTGTGAGGTAGTTTACATGTGATTAAACAGAGGTTAACTTAGTGGTGTCAAGTATAAGGATGTTATTGTGTGAGGTAGTTTACTTGTGATTTAACAGAGGTTAACTTAGCGGTGTCAAGTATAAGGATGTTATTGTGTGAGGTAGTTTACATGTGATTAAACAGAGGTTAACTTAGTGGTGTCAAGTATAAGGATGTTATTGTGTGAGGTAGTTTACATGTGATTAAACAGAGGTTAACTTCGTGGTGTCAAGTATAAGGATGTTATTGTATGAGGTAGTTTACATGTGATTAAACAGAGGTTCACTTGGTAATGTTCAATAAGTAAATATTTCGTAATATCCTGTTTAATGACTATTTTAATAAGCAAATAGATACAAGAGTTTTGCATTTTAAAGTTGTGGATGAACCATGTTAACTATACTCATTTTAAGAGGTTACTGCTTTGTTTATTATCAAATATAAGGTTTTAAAACAGCTGTTTTTCAGGTAGTAAATTTTAGTGCAACATTTTGTTTAATAGATGTAATCATGTAAAACATTGAAAGTAGTAGGTTATATGTATAGTCAATATAGAAACATGTATTGCATTGACACTAATCTTATTATTTAACAGATGACAGGTCTTTTAATTGTTAACAGAAAGTAATGTTATATTATTTAAAATTGCAAGAGAGATAATATTTTGAATATGATAGGTAATTACATGGAGTTGTGGTAAATTAACATATTGTGTAATTAGACACATTTCTCTTTTTAAATGTGAGGTTACATGGTTGGAAGAGATGCAGAAGCAGGTGGAATTGCTAAGAATGGGGCCAAGATGGTGACAGCTGTATCGTGTGCTCAGGTTCCCAAACTTACTGTTATAGTGGGAGGATCTTATGGAGCAGGAAACTACGGAATGTGTGGGCGTGCATATGAGTAAGGGATTAGTTCTTCTTCTAACAATAGCTTAAGTTCCTTAAAGTATTAGTAAGAATAAACTGAAATTTTCCAAGAGATCAGTTCCTTTCTTAACTATAGCTTAATTAAAGCTCCTCAGAGCGTGAGTAAGAATAAACTGAAATTTTCATTGAGAGATTGGTTCTTTTTCTAACAATAGCTTAAGTTCCTTGAAGTATTAGTAAGAATGAACTGAATTTTTCCAATGAAGAATTGATTCTTTTTCTAATAGTAGCTGAATCAAAGTTCCTCAGTGTATAAGTGACTTTCTTAAAGTAATATGGGCAGATTGCAGCCTTTTGTGTGGGTTTGTTTAATAATAAACACCTCAAAGGAAATTACTAGGAGTTCTTATAACAAATGTACACCATATCATACTTCCCAATAGTATATTTTTATGAATAGTGAAGCTATTTTGAATTTAAATACTTGCTACAATGTTGTTTTTTCTAAATAAAAATAAGTATTTTTTTTTAATTAATATGTATTTAAACTCAATCAACTACACGTTTTTATTTTGTAATATAATCTATTTCACTAAATTTTCTCAATATTGTTCAGGATTTAGGTTCTTACTTTTTACCTCATATGAATTTATTTAAGTTAGCTAATATTTGTTTCATGAACTTTTCAGTTAGATTATTTTGCTGAATTGCAATTACGAGTATCACCTCAACCGGTTTTGTCCTTGGTTACTGTTTATTTTTCAGCTTTAATATAAGAAATTTTTGAAAATAGGTTTGTTTGTTTTTCCTGCTATTAATTATTTAATTTTTATTTAATTTTAATAGATACTTTCATGCATTGAATTATTCCAAGTTTGAGTTATTAACTAATGATGCCCTTATGTCTGCCGATGATTTTCAATATGGTGATGCCTTTAAGTAAACTTTAGATTTATTTATTGTGATATCCATGTGTAATCTCTGTTTATTTAACACTAGCCCTAGGTTCATGTATATGTGGCCTAATGCTAGGATATCCATAATGGGAGGTGAACAAGCAGCCAGTGTCCTAGCTCAGATAACCAGAGATCAGAGACATAGAGAAGGAAAAGAGGTATGTGTGCTCTCAATAATTTATCATTCACATTCGTTATAATCTGTAATAAATTTCATAATTCAAATAAATATTAAACTGACCCTGTCTGGAAGAATTAATGTGTACTGTAATTCCAAATTTAATGTATATCTTCATGAATATGAAAGTCTGTTACACACAGAAAAACAATTAATTTTTTTTTCACATAAATTATTTTTATAGAAGATTCATCTGAAATCAGTCTAACTCCAACTAGTCCTTCAGTAAGATGACTTTCATGTTAAGAATAATTTTTTTTTCATCACAAGTTTCAAATTCCACTCATGTCATCTTCTGAAAGCTTGCAAGTGAATATCAAATCTTTTTTTGTGTTTTTGAAAAGTTATACTTTGTTTTATGCATTGTTTATCCTAACAGTGAGGTTAGTGAAATCATCTACAATCTGCAAAATACGAGGTTTTTTCCTCTTTCTTTCTTTCTAGAATGAGAACAGATTGTGAGAGAAATTTATAATAATTTACCTTTGACAGTCCCAGGCTCTTAACAGTTTCATATATGCTTTCATTTCATTTTTGTTGCTCTTTGTACAGAGCCTAGCAACTAAACTAGTGTGATAAAGAGTGTCAAGTTACTTAAAGCACGAGCAGCTTGCACTTACACCTCGGAAATTTTTATGTTTTAGTTGGTTTTATAAGAGTAAGTAAACATTAGAAATTTAGGATGTACCTTTGGATCAAGAACTATTTTTGGTCATCAGCTACAGGTAACCCCTGATAGATAAATCATTAAATTCCCCTTTTTTGTTTTATTGGTTGTAACAATACAATAACAAAATTAATGACATTTAAGGAAAAGAAGACATGTTGGAGGACAAGGCAGTGGATTTAATTTTATTCTACGTGTCTTACTAAAGCAAGACCATTAGTCTAAAATTCACATTGATATAAAGAATGACAAAAGTATCATAGTTGAAATTTGTCGCTTCTTTGCTGTTGTAAAGTGACCTTTGTATAATTCTAATTTTACCGTTATTCATCTACAATCTGTGTTTTTTGGTGGTGTTTTTACTTCAAGTAATTTAACTATATACAGTTTTAAATTTATTTAGATATTAACTTTATATGTTGTCAACAAGAATTAACATTTTCATTGTACATTCATGTATTCATTTTATATGAATATTAGTGTTAAGAAAATCATATATTTTACAAATTATTTTTCCAACTGCAGCCTTCAGACCCTAAATGTCTTAAATGAGTAACACATCCACTACTTTTAGTGTACCTCTTTTAATACGAGTCTCATGTTTACTCTAGTCGTTACAGGCTGCTAAGTAACATTTGTTGTATCACAGTTTTGTGCCTATTGAATAGTTCAATATTTCAATTTATGATAGCTGTAAAATAGAATTACTAGATGTACAGTTTTGAACTGTATTTCTGCTAGAGCCTAGATTAACTCTTACAACACAAGCTCAGTCAGTTTGACCGACCACATGACTTCTTTGTGCTTGTTTTAAAGTCTATATGTTTAATATTTCTAACTTTCAGTACAGTGTGGGTATCTTCAAAATTTGGCAGTCTTTCAGTTAATGTTATAAGTCTTTCACATAAAAAAACATACTTTTTTAATCAAGTATTTTTAATTTGTTCAATATATTGAGTACTTATTTTGAATAGTCTGTGTGCAAAGAAATTTCCATTTTAACAATAAAAATACTTTTTATCATCTCTATTTTCTTTTGAGTAATTCCTAAACCTTCTAAGTACATTTCAAACGTTCTTTTTCATTTAAAACTCTTTCTCTACCCTAACCCTAAATAGGATTTGTCTGTTTGACTGACCAATTAACCAATAAAATAAATATAAATTACCCTTTTTTTTCTCTTTAGAACAGCTCCAGAGTTGTAACATGAAACTACATTTGTTTTTCTTAAATGGCCTTAAGTTTATAACAGTACACATCTATTTATAATTAAATTTTATTGTTTTAATTGTCCTTCGAATCATGTCGACCTACTGTCTGTACCATAATGAGTTGTAAATCACTCAGAGCATGTGCAGCTCGTTACGCTATCATGCTACTCACATGCATGTCTTGTGAAACGTTATTATTATTTATTTTACCTAATCTACAAGGATCTCTATTTTTACATTTTAGTTACTGTGACAATAATTAATAAACATAAAGTAATAACTTAGTTAATCTTTTTTCTTGCAATTGATAGTTGAGAATATTTAAGTCTACGTATTTATACTAATGGTAGTAACACACTAAATAATTTTTATTTAATTAAATAATTCACTAAAGAACATGGACTAATAACCTGAAAAACAGTAGACAATTTTCCATACCTTCTGCAGTATTTCTGGCTTTTTAACTATGCAATAAGAGCCATTATAAATTTATCCAAGCTATTCATTAAGTTTCTCATTGGAATGTTACTTGTCCTCTGAGAGAAAAATTACTGTTATCTCTGCAGAACACAGACAAAAACCACTACTTTCTATCAGTTATATTTAATACATAATTGAGAGAGTAAATTGTCAGAGTAATAATGAATCTATAATTTTTAATTATAATTAATTAATTATAGTTATTAATTTACATTTTATTTCTTACTCTTTCAAGGGGTGGTGGGGAGAAAAAGGGAGAAAATATTGTACTAAGGGAAAGTTAGGATGTTTTTTTATTACCTAGTAGAATTGGGAACTTGAAACTTATATATTATTATAACATGGATTACACTATGTTACAAAATTTTTACTTTTTCTTGTTCCTGGGCAGAAAGTGTTATTTCCCAATTGCTTATGCCTAAAGTAAATGGAAAAGACCTATTTTTTTCTTCAAACATTGCTTTTGTGATCTGGGAGTGTATAACAAAAACATGATAAGAGACTGTATTTGGAAGCTGAAACAGGAAAGTGATTTACGTTACAGTTGCAAGTCTCAACAAACTATTTACTTCTTAACATTTTTGTATAAATACATGTAAATATTGATTCATATGTTGTTTTATTCGGACCTTATGTAAATAAAAATGTTCAAATTTGCCTGCTTTTTTCATAGAAATAAAGTTAATTTCTAAACTTCATTATCTAGGTCACAAAACCAAAGTTTGAAGGGAATAATGGCCATTTACTGTACTTTTACAATGTAAGCAATTAAGAAATAGTGTGTACTATCCAGGAACAAAATTTGTGTTACATAGTGTTATTAGCTAAGATTTTATGCTGCATTAATATGTGTAACATAGATTTTAAATGTAAGACACCAAAACTTTTATGTGCAGTAAAGAATACCCAGGGCAAACAGAATAAGCTAGCTAATTTGAAACAATGTCTTATATAGCTACCTACCTATCTATTGTATGATTTTATTTAACTTTACAAACTTGTTTGAGTTTACTATTAAAAGGGATTTTATGTTGCATATCTACTATTTGTTGTTGCTTCATATAAGTTAGATATATGTATGTATAAGCTAATAATGTGGTTTTGGAAACAAATTTTCTTTTTCTTATTCAAAAGCTATCTTGATTTTTGTGTGGGTCCTTTAAGGATCGCTAAATAATATTTAGTTATCAGTGCGTTGGTCTTTATACCCCACTAATTTTGTACCATTTCTGAACATGTACATATCATGTGAACTACACCAAAAGTAATTTGCTTTCCACACTCAAGCCTCACTTGTTCGATTTGCTCAGTTTATACAAGTGTTTAAGTTTTCCAGGTATGACTGCAGTTTCCAGTGAAATTTCTTCAACATTTTCTGTCTTTCCACTTTGATCACTTATGTCACTAAGCCAGAGGGTACTAATTCTTGGTTTCTCTACTTTCTGATCCTGTGGTTCTTTTCTGAGCTCACTGTCATCACAATGTGGTCTTCATTTTCCTTTTTCCTGACTTCTTCCATCTGGTTCAATTATTTTTTAACAAGATTTTTATCACAAAGTAGTCCCTCATTTCACAGATGTTACCATTCTCTGACTCTATGTTCCTACAACTGTGTGCAGTAGATGCCTCTCTTCTTGTTAATTCCAATTGTAGAAGGTCCTTTCCTGTTTCTGTGGTTGGGTCCGATAGACTTCACCTGCCTTGTAATACCAGCAACAGGATTCCCTGCTTTATTCCTATGGTTGGTCAGTTTTTGTTTGTCCTTTTCATGCTTCCAGATACAAGATGTCTCTTCCTGCATTAATGGTTGAATGACACTGTTACAGCTTTGCCTGTTCTAATGTTTGAGTCAAAACAACTCCAAAGCACTGTAATCTTGGGTTCAGTTTCTTATCATTCTTGCTCTTACAGTGGTTTTGGAAGTTTATCCAGCTATGAATGTTTGCTCACTTCCTCTTTGTGATTCCAGTTGCTTGGCACATGTCACTCTGTTTACTTATGGTTGGAGTTGGGTATCAGTAACACAGTCCATGTGACCTAGCCACATGTTGTTCTTATGTTTCTTTTTATCTTGTTTTACTGATACAGTTTGCACCTCCTGTAATGTTCTTACAGTTGTGCAACAATTAACTTTTCTGCCCATTTTATATTACTTTTCTGATTCCTGAGTTAAAACAAAAACAAAACCTATTCCAGAAGTAGTTTGGTGTACCCCACAGGTGTGCTGTTTTTCATCCCTGATTTACACCTATTCATTCTTGGTGGCTGCTTTCTGCTTGATTTGTTTATTGTGTACCTATACCACCCCTCCATCTCTGCAGTGTGTGTGTGGGGGGGGGGGGTAATTTTTGTGTGAGAGGAAGCAAGTCTGTTTTGAAAGAGAACATTTTCTCGTACTCCCCAATAAAAATGGAGTTTTCATTCTACTACCTAACAGTTCTCAAAAGTGGGGATTGAGCAAGAATAGCTTAGGAAGCTATCTTTGCTGTTATATTTGGTACAATACTACTGAGGGACAATAATCATATGATATGCACCTGTGCAGAAATGGCACAAAACTGATGCACTTATCACTAAAATTTATTTTAGCAGTGCTTAGAGGACAGACGATGATTCAGAAAACTTCTGTATGAGAGGAGGTAAGTACTTCTTAAATAAATATTCAGTGTAAGAAAGTGTTAACTTTTGTATGTAGTAATTTTATCTAAGAAGGTTAGAATGCCAAAGTAATGTGAAAATGTTTACTATCTTTAGAAATAATTTAATTCATCTTGGTATTTAATATCAATGATCCTCATTGCTACAAAGCTGCTACTATTGTTTGTAAATGAATGGTTGTGTAAAAAGAAAAGTGAAAGATTTTTGTTTAATTAAAATCAATATATTTCCAAATGGTAAACTGATAATTAAAAGGAAACCTCCCCATTGAATGAACTTTACAGTGAAGGCAAGTGGTTTAACTGATAATTATTGTTTGTTGGAAATAACTAGAACTTGATTTAATAGGAGTTAATAAATTTTCAATGTTTATTAGAAACCATTGTGAAATAAGTCGCACTACTTGGCCTGTAGCAGCCAATAAGAATGTTTGTTATTATGGATGCATTTCTTGTTGATAACTATATGCCAATGTAATTTCAACATCTTTTACATCATGTCTCTTTAAAGATAAAACAAGCAAAACCCAAATAACACAATAACTTCTTTACTAGTTTATTTGGGAAGAAAAGAGGTTTCCGATATAAAAACTCAGCACTTTTTATGAGAATTCAGTATATCCAATCTCGTTCCAATTAAATATAAATATATAATACAATTAGAGATCATGTAATGTTTTCTCACCAAATCCTGTCTTATGTACTTTGGTTCTACCATTCCTCTTTTCCTAATTTGTTTTAAATTTTTAAACATTTAATACTGTTAAGAGATCATTTAATGTTTGCTCATTTTTTTGAGATCATTGTGAAAGATGTTTATTTTCTCCATGAAAATCTGCTTGCATGTACAAGGTTTCATACAATTTGATTCTGTAATTTGTTTTCCTGATATTACCTTTTAACAAAGAATTTCCACAATTTTTTTTCATTTTCCTGGAAATTCCTGGAAAAAAATTCGTTTTGGAGTATGGGAAACCTTAATAAAATATTCAGTTACAACAAAAACAAAGTGTGTAATATTCGAATTGCTGGGAAGAATTGGGTCCAAGAACAAGCAGTAACAATGCTGATGGAAAAAGGATGGATCGGTTTTGCATATCAAGTTTTTCTAAATTTATCAATAACTTGGAACACAGTAGAAGAAGTAAGACTGATGTGATCTAATGATTAGTATATTGGACTCTGAACCCAATGGTGCATATCCTGTTATCACAATATCATGCTTTACAGTGTAATGCCTTTGGTGCATTTTAGAAATAATAAATTGTACTATTCCATTAGAGTAGCCCAAGAGTTTATTATTGGTTTTGTTAACTAGCTGTCTGTAGTCTATTAGTTGTAAATTTAGGGATGGGTAACTCATGTAGCCCTTGTATAGGTTTGTGCAGATACTTGAAATAAAGGAAAAGACCAAAATGTTGTGATTAATTAAAATAAATAATAACTTTTGTAACTTTAGGCATATAAATCCAGTTATACTAAACCATAGAGTGTATAAATGTTAATATTTTTATGGGGCATTTGCAAAAAGATCTCAAACAGAAGAAGCCCAAGAAATCCAATCAGATGTACGAGACAGAAAGGAAAGGAATTAAAGAGTTTACTTGTAACTTAAGTAGATAGATATTTTATATATAATGTTTCTCTATTAGTGGTCAGAAGAAGAAGAAAGAGCACTTAAAGAGCCCATCATCAAAAAGTTTGAAGAGGAAGGAAATGCCTACTATGCAAGTGCACGGTTAGTGTTACATTTGGTATTTAGTTGTACTGATATATGGGGCAGATAAGTTCAAGTATCACAAAATTCAAGAATTATTATCAAGAGAATAAAATAAACATCTACAGCAAAGGAAATACAAAGTAAGTCAAGATAATCTTCACTCATTTAACGTAAATTGTGGTCATGAGCTGTCACTTACTGGCTTGGTTTTCAGTGGACTACAAGAACAAAGATATAGCTTCCACACCTTCCACAAGGTAAAGTCATGAGCAGTTATAAGATCTAATGTAGAAACATTACTGTTAAATTAGACAGGAGTTGTAGAGTATTACAATTTGTAATTACCAGTGTGAACAGTCATGTGAAGAAACTGTATTCAGGAAAGGTGAAAATCTGACTCTTACTGGTGTGTGCAAGTTTAGGAGGTCATAACGTAGAAACAGAGCCAAGCAAGTTAAGGGACAATGCTGTAATCTATATACACATACATACAATTACTTAGCATGACTGTTGACATTGGTATATACATATATGCACATACATATATACTCAAGTCTATGAGCTTCCTACATCTTTCTTACAAATATGCTGTAACTACAAATATTTAGAAAAAATATATGAACTTGTATAACTATATATTCTTCCTTAGATATGAAAGGGTAAAACATCATATTATGAACACATTTATTCCTCAACAGTTAACTTATAAATATGATCTAAGAACTTTTGTAAATGATACGCTTATTTTAGGGAAGCATTAACCTGGCACACTTTATGTAATGTCTGAAATATTGCAGAACAATAATGTATCTTTGTCTGTTTGGTTGTTTTGGCAGCATCTGTTGTATTACTATGGCAGATTATATCTTTATTGATATTTAACTTGAACAAACACTCAATGAGTGAATCAAACATAATGTACTGATGAATTGGATCTGTGGTTTAACATTGAGCCTGTTGAAAGTTTGTTGTAATGAGATAGTTAGCTAAGCATGGTATTTGGAAATATTTATTTAAATCTTAGCCATGAACCATTATGAGGAAAAGTTAAAAATTAACATAAAATTAATTTTTCTGCAGGTAAAGCTAAATTTCTATCTGTTTCAGGTGGATTTATATTCCAACCATATATAAAACATTAATGATTATTTATTTTCGTCATTGGATGTTTGTTTCTACAGGTTGTGGCATGATGGTATCATTGATCCAGTGGACACCAGAAGAGTGTTGGGATTAAGCCTAAGTGCTGCACTTAATACTCTGATCCCAGAAACCAACTTTGGAGTTTTCCGAATGTAGAACAATTTGTATAGTGTAAATAATAATAGTTTTATATAAACACTTTGTACTGAGACATGATTAAATTATTGGGTATTTGACAAAAAAGAATTTGGATGTAGTTTAAAAAGTATCATTACCAATTTACTAAACTCTAAATTTATGTAAAAAAAAATAAATAAAGTTATCCTTTAAGTTTCTATATCTTGGATATTCTAAAGATAAAGTTGATTTTCACCTTTTTTTAATGATAATTATTGTATATCTTTATCATGAAGAACTATTCAATTAATAATTTATTTAAAAAACAGATGAATCTGACTTATATTTAGGCATTAAACTGTTACCAGTCTTTCATGTCACACCCACAGACTACAGACAATTATCTGTGAAAGAGGAACAACATTTCAGTCATTGGTGGGATTATTCTCGTGTACATGAAAAGTTGTACCTGTTTTAAAAACTGTTACTTCTAATAAAAAAAAATGCTCCTAACCAGTAAGCTAAACCAAAATGAGACTTAAAAAAAAAGTCAACTTTTTGACCAGATAACCTCCAGAATCCAGATCAGTTTGCTGAAACTATAGCCAAGTGTATTTTCTTTTAAAACTTTTTTTCTTCATATATTAATGGTCTTGTAGGGAAAAAAAAAAAAAAGTGAAATGATCCGAGATCCAAAGACTGCAGAATACCTACTCACAATATAACAAAGATCCCACTCTTATGCTATTGGTTGTACTTCAAACATGAGTATTTGTGATGGGAAAACTTTTAAGTCAATCTATCAATTTCATGGACTTTGAAAAGATTAATTGTATTGTCCTCATGGTTTCATTCTGAGTTACTTATATTGTCAGTTACAAAAGAAAAGAAAATAATTGTTGAACATTTCAGTCATGCTAATTGCTTAACAGTTACGTATGGTAAATCTACATTTTTTTATTCTTTAAGTTACATCAAATTTTCAAATGTGGACTACAATGTAATTCATTCCTAACAATTTAGTGTAGAATATTCTGTTTGCAAAATACAATATGGCATCAACATTAGTCATGTCTGTTGTCCTGTCGTTTTAAACGTGTGTATTGAGTTTTGTTTGCATTCACAGATTTTCAATTGAAGAAAAACAAACGATTGTATGGATACCACGGTTTGCAAAATATATAAAATAAGCACATTTTATATAAAATTCTTAACTTTTTATATAGTAATAGTAAGTTACTTTTTTGCCCGGCATGGCCAAGCGCGTAAGGCGCGCGACTCGTAATCTGAGGGTCGCGGGTTCGAGCCCGCGTCGCGCCAAACATGCCCGCCCTCCCAGCCTTATAATGTTACGGTCAATCCCACTTTTCGTTGGTAAAAGAGTAGCCCAAGAGTTGGCGGTGGGTGGTGATGACTAGCTACCTTCCCTCTAGTCTTACACTGCTAAATTAGGGACGGCTAGCACAGATAGCCCTCGAGTAGCTTTGTGCGAAATTCCAAAACAAGCAAGTTACTTTTTGACATTTTAATTAGGCATTTTAATGAAGTATTTACTCAAGTGTTAATGACAAAGAGTATCACTGAATACCTTAGTATAACTACACTAGAAACTTAGCTACTCAATCATATTACAATCTGTTAACTTTTGTAAAAACGTCCATATTAAAATGCCTGTATTTAATGGTATATTATAGGGCATAACTGCCACATTTGGTTGCACACTAATATTAATATAGACCATATTACCATAAGGTAAGATATATAGAACAGCATTTAACTTGAGACTTGCACAACCAGAATAGCTTTACCTATCCAAACAGGTGTTTCACCATCGTCAGAATGA
Organism: Carcinoscorpius rotundicauda; assembly: GCA_011833715.1. Lineage (NCBI taxonomy): Eukaryota > Metazoa > Arthropoda > Merostomata > Xiphosura > Limulidae > Carcinoscorpius > Carcinoscorpius rotundicauda. The sequence continues at coordinate 18,195,408 of CM022399.1, read as the reverse complement.
ACAGAATAAAAAGAAAAAGTTACATCTTTGAACTTGATTTTTTTTGGAAATTTGATAAAATGCAATAACCGAATCTTGCCAAATCACATTCAACCTTGTGTCTGATATAATCGTTATGTTATTTCATTAAGAGAAGCGTTAGTGAGCAACTAATAGCCATCACTTCCATCATTTCGCACTCTTTACGAAAATGTTAAGCACTAAATTAAAGCAGAAGGGAAATTAACAAAACTTCTGAGTTGTAATAAGCAACACTTTAACAATCTGTAGTACATATGCATTGGTTAATACCCATAACGTAAATTCAGACAGGATATTTGATAAATCTGATTTGTCGCTTATTCTGGATCATAAGATTTTAAATGCTGCACAATTAAGAAACCCAACACCGCCGAAATAAAGGTTGTTAAAATATTGGGTAAATCAACTAGTCCTGTTGTAATATGTTATTTCAATGTATTAATGAAACTTAATACAGTCCATGTCCATGCAATTATATATAGGGGTTTCCTACCATTTACCAAGTTTGGAGGCGACAAATTACCAGAAAGTTTCAAATTGTGACTTGGCAAAAGTTCTCAAGGAAACGTGGTTTAAGAAAGAAAAAACTTAACTTCTGGTGAGCCTTTTCTCCAGACTTCTGTGGGGGCGGAAAAAGGCACCAGCCCCATTAATTGCTGCACGTTTGTTTCACACAAACTTTCACCTGCGCCAGTGATGGGTGATCACTTCTTAGAAATACAACATACGGAAAACAAACAGGTACAGTTCTTGTGGTTTGGTTTGAAATTTGTGCAAGGCTACATGAGGGCTTTCTGCGCTCGCCGTCCTGAACTTAGCAGTGTAAGACTAGAGGGAAGAAAGCTACTCATTACCGCCATCTCTTGGGCTACTCTTTTGCCAACATATAGTGGGATTGAGAAAAACATAATAACACTCCCACGGCTGAAAGGGCGAGCATGTTTGGTGTGACGGGGATCCAAACCCGCGACCCTGTTTATAAACATGAAGTTAACAAGAATGTATTTTTTTAAGAAAGGAATCCATATTTGTAGCTTTGTGCGAAATTCCAAAACAAACAAACAAACATATTTTTACTGTGGAGAGTATAACGCTCACAGATATACATTATAAAGTTCTGTTCGAAGGTGGCGTCATTATACAGGCCCAATTCAATGCGTTGCTTTATATGTACTGATAAATAATGAAAAACAGTTTGTATTTATGTTGCGTATAATTATATATGATACTAATGCGATTTTATACAGATTCAGTAAATTAGGTTTAACAGCATAAATAAAATAAATATATATGTGGTTGTTGTACGATAAACCTACTAGTATATACTGGAAGCAAGGAACGTCAATACTTATTAGTAGATGTACAGAATAATTTAACAAAATGCGAGACGTTGGAAATGACATCAGTGAGATGCAAAAGGATTATAGCAAGTTCAACAAAATACAAAGAATATCAATACAAACATCTGGAAACAAAAGGTAAATTCATCTCTCTTTACCTAAGAATTTTAACTTAAAACACCATCAACTGTAGAACAAATTATTTAATTTACATATTTTGTTTAGTGAAAATTTCTAGGATTACTCCATCTTCACCACAACCTCGCCGAGTTGTAGATGTTTAGAATTTGGTAGTCGGAGCATTGTTTTATCGGTAAACCAAAGGATTATGATAGCAAGGTACAATGAACAAAGTGGTAAATAGTGCGTTTAGCATGGTCTTGAAGTGCCACCCCAGAAGCAAGTTTTCAAAATAATAAGAAGGAAGAAGATACCTCAGATGAACTTGTTAAAAATGTGAAAACTCTTTCCAGTTGTCTTACCTTGGTGTTTTGCATGAAATTGTGATTGGTTTAGTTTGTTTTGAATTTCTCGCAACCCTACACGAGGGTTACCTGCGCTAGCTATCCCTAATTTAGCAGTGTAAGACTAGAGGGAAGGCAACTAGTTATCACCACCCACCGCCAAATCTTGGGCTACTCTTTTACCAACAAATAGTGGGATTAACCGTCACATTATAACGCCCTCACGGCTGAAAGGGCGAATATGTTTTGGTGTGACGAGAATTTGAACCTCGAATTACGAGTCGAGTGTCTTAACCATGCGAGGTCTTAAAATGATGAATGTGTTAGCATAAAACCAATTCAAAAATGCCATAATGAATAATAAGGATATATAAATTATGCTAAACCAAAGTAAACGTACAACTTTAAAGGAACTTACCCAGTTACCAATTCAAGTTTCAAGTGAAGAATTAAAAGCATCACGTAGAAATTATGAGATTACAAAAACAAAGAGTGTGTAGTTATGAACTCGAATGTTTGCTCAAATACCTTCAAACGCACATATATCTGGAATCTTTCCCATTGCAGTTCTTAAAGTGCAAGTTCTCTCGACCACTCGAAAGTTTCAAGAGTATTACGCAGGTCAAATAGCATAATCTACAACTGAAACCATCCCATATCCTAAAGGCAGTTTAGATCGCTTTTTCACCCAGTTCGACTTTTGATGTGTAGCGTTCTAAACCATTTGTTACAGTTACCCCTTTTCACACCTAATCAATAACTAGTGCACATGACTTTTAAAAGTTAACACCCTCAAAAAAATCACTCCAGACCCCAATATTTGTTGAAATAGATTCGTAATATGGCCGTAAACTGGAGTTAAACTTCAAGAGTTCATGAACCATCTGTAGAAACTTCAGTAACTATTGAACTTACAATGTAAATAGAAAAAAGAAAGTTAAACTTCCATTTCAAATGCTTCGACTACTGTTCAAACAACCCCAAGATTGTAAAGCCACAGTGTATACAGAGATCACAGACCACATAGTTGCTAGAATCAATAATATTTGTGGTTTAAAAAATTCCAAAAAAAAGAAACAAATCGCCCCAGACCTCCTTAATAATGTACACAGAGACATATGATATCCCACTGTTAATATTAATTCCATAATACTGGAGAAGTAAAAAAAATCAGTAAAAGTTAGAATTGAGAAACTTAATAGACGTACAAGATTTTGTAATTCCATTTAAACTGGAGAAATCAATCATGTAAAAAAAAAAAGCCACAGAGTAAAAGGAAATAATAAATTAATAGGATTTCTCTCAAGAAATAATATTAAAAGAAGCATTTTGTATCCATCAGAGAAATCAGTAAAAGTCACTTAATTCAAGCTCTGAAGAGAACGCTAAATTTCTAATCCATTATTTCTTGAACTAATTTCGTAAATACAAGTTAAGCTGTCTTTGAGCTCGTTTGTATATAAGCAAGTTGACTGTTTTCAAGCTTTATTTTGCAGGAAAGTTGCCTACTAACAAACTTATTTTTGTTGGAGTAAGTTAACTGGTAACTCATTGGTTGCTTTTTTTTATGAGTCAAGTGGAAGTAACTAACTTGTATCAAACAAACATGTGAAAGGTAAATACTGAGTGATTAGGTTATTTTTGAGTAAACGTCTTTTGAACTGTGACTTATCAACTTAATTCTTTGCTGTATATTATTATCTATAACATTACAAAATATTTTAAGTTTTATTGCAGTAATTTAAATCAATTATCTTTTTTCAGTGAAAAGATTTCATCATCGTTCAAACTTTGTAAAATAATTGTGTTGTTGTTCTTAATCACAGAAGTGAGTCATGAAATTAATATAAGGAGCTGGTGCCAATTTACTAGATGTAAATCCTTGATTATAATTCTGTCTATGATGTAAAGGAAAAATACGAACGATGATGTTTTTATGTCGAAAAAGTTTCCTCCATAATGGTAAACACAGAAACTTGAGGTGCGTTCAAAACATTGCCAAAAGTGAGAACGTGCAGATGGTTAATCGAAACAGCTTAGCCTCTGCTAAATCCAGAATGCCTGGGTGAACCGAAAGAACTTCATTGGTTCAGCACATCAGATAGCGGCAAGTCTAGTTAAGTAATTAGATCTGGCCTATAACCACTATTCATACTGCTCAGCCTATGTAATGTGATTTTGAATGGCTGATATAGCTCACTCTGAGAAGATTTCAGTTGATACGTGATCTATTCTAGATGATATTTTGATATTTATTCGAATATTTCCGTCCGTTATTAAAACATTGGGAATAATTTTTCAGTTGATTCAGAAGAGATGCTTGAAACCGTATGGAATTGTTTATTTACCTTAGAATTCTTCTGACACAGTGTGGTAAGATATGGACTGCCTACCAGTTCTGAAAATATTGTGCAGCCAAATAAGCCATACACATCCTATGATTATATATATTATCTGTATTTTTTGTTTGTTTGTTTAGAATTAAGCACAAAGCTGAACAATGGGCTATCTGTGCTCTGCTCACCATGGGTATCGAAACCCGGATTTTAGCGTGTAAGTCTGCAGTCATGCCGCTGAGCCACTGGGGGGGGGCATGTTATCTGTAGCTTTTTAGTTTTACATCATATATAGATATCTTGTGACCACTTTTTCCGAGATAGCTACACCATTTCTTGTATTAATTAATCCAAAATGCACTATAGTTGTACTAAAGACCGAGACTAGGCACTTCAGTCACTAAAAGTGTGTTCTGGCAAAGAAAAACCGATTGCAGTTGTAGTATACAACAATTAATACTATCAATATTTACATAGTAAAAAGATTGTCGTCAGTGTAGGCCATAGATCATTGAAATAACATAAGAACTTCTACATTTCTGAAGGTGTTATCAGTGGCCACCTAAAGTATTTAACACTCTTGGCGGATCCTTTGTTTTGTTACTCCCATTAACAATTTTAAAATTTAGACCCAAAGAAATATATATTACGTTTGCAAGTAAATTTTTAAACAATACAACACCGTCATAAGCAAATTGAAAATAATAATAACGCACGACATTAAAAATTCAGTGAACAGGTAATACTGCATTTTATTTTATACAAAAACACAGGGAATCCAATTTCAACACTTTGTCTATTTTTCAAAGGTAAACAGAGAGGATTCAGGGTCTCTGCTTTCCAGCCTTAATTTCTATAAACTGATCAAAGACCTTCTTAAAAATTCACCTACTTTGCATATTCATGTACAAATCAAAGTAAAGTCAGATTTCTCAGTCTTGTCTGACTTACGGTCGAGCAAAAAACATAAATTTTTATTTGGAAAGCTTCTTTCCTATAAAGCAAGAGACACACAGACAGGCAAAAAGATTCTCAAACATAATGACAAGCTTGTCAGATTCACAAAAATTCCATTTCACAGTAAACTCCAAAAACCGCAATTATATCCTTTTTTTTTGCCTTTTCAACGCTGATTTTGAAAGCTTCCAAATGTCTCCGAGGTCGTCTATTTTTACCAGTTAATTCATTAAAAATTTGAGTGAAATTTAAAATATACTTCTAGAGTTCTTCTTCTGTTGTAACAACCGAAGGGTTTGATTGAATAACATCGAAAACTGAAATAATCTGAACATTGCCTTAAAATTAATGTTTAATTCTTAATGTTGAAAGCAACCAGGATGTTCAAATGTAGCCCTTTTTACTTCCTCTGGCAATGTGAGACCAGCAGCTTTTGTCATCTCTCCTGCCATCCTTTCTCTGAGCTTTACTCTCCATCTTGGTTGTTACATAAACGTTACAGTAGAACAAAAAGAAAAACCTCTATGAAAAATATAAAACAAAAATATACAGTGGAACACCATTTAAGCATGATAATCACGGCTGCTGAAAGCCAACGTACAGAAAACATGATTTACAATATATTTTATCAGATCCTTTTGAAGAATATGAAAATAAAAAAAACACGGTAACAAATTCTCGAATAACAATTAACGTACATACATACAATACAAAAAGGGGCAATCCTTCAATGAAGACAATTAAAATTCATTAAACACGATATATTATGTGACCTAAACTCATTAATATTCTTTTATATAGGAAGGTTGCATGAACAAAATCACTCAACAATAGCTATTAACTTATCAATAGAAAAGAAATATGACTTCCAAGTGGCTTCACTTGTACTCGAAACCTTTCAAGTCAGTCTGACGAAGAAAAATACTCGTTGTTTTACAACAACACAAGTGATAAAAAATAAGAATATTATTAAAAACAGCACACAATACCCACTCATAAAGCAGTGACTGCAGGTTTGTCAGAGAGCAGCTTTTGTTTCAAAATATTTATCACTATTGATACTTAGCTCACACAGCTGGTTTGATGATAGAAAAGATGATTAGCTATCAGAGACACCCAGCAGAGATCCATTTCGGATGTCTTCTCGCCATCTATGGTTGACCTCGATTTTTGTCCTTATGGATACTGGTTTTGTTTTTGTTTTTATGTTTTTGAATTTCGCCCAAAGGTACACAAGGGCTATCTGTGCTAGCCGTCCCTAATTTAGCAGTTTAAGACTAGAGGGAAAGCAGCTAGTCATCACCACCCACCGCCAACTACTCTTTTACCAATGAATATTGGGATTGACCGTCACATTATAACGTCCTCACGGCTGAAAGGGCGAGCATGTTTAGTGCGAACGGGATTCGAACCCGTGACCCTCAGATTACGAGTCGAACGCCTTAACCCACCTGTCTTATTCTAAAAAGAAATGTGTGTTCATAAACAGTTCGACGTGTACGTGCATTTCTAGCCTGTAGTTTTACTCCTTTCCAATGTATTAAAATCGCTCATCAAATTGTTACTAAGTTCTAAGCCTCTTCACGAAAAAAACCCGTGTAATTTTTGAGCAAAATTGAAAAAAACAACAACTTAGTTTTTGAGAATTTTTATAAGCTGTCGTAATTATTTTGCAATCTTCGTTAGCTACCTGGCAAAGAGAAACTATAATTTTCAAACCACTTTGTAAACAGTGATATGTTATTATACTTTAACAACTTTGTAAACAGTGATATGTTATTATACTTTTACAACTTTGTAAACAGTGATATGTTATTATACTTTAACAACTTTGTAAACAGTGATATGTTATTATACTTTTACAACTTTGTAAACAGTGATATGTTATTATACTTTAACAACTTTGTAAACAGTGATATGTTATTATACTTTAACAACTTTGTAAACAGTGATATGTTATTATACTTTTACAACTTTGTAAACAGTGATATGTTATTATACTTTAACAACTTTGTAAACAGTGATATGTTATTATACTTTTACAACTTTGTAAACAGTGATATGTTATTATACTTTAACAACTTTGTAAACAGTGATATGTTATTATACTTTTCCCTTACTATTTGTTATGAAAGTCGCCCTTAACATGTTTGGTTGGTTGTTTAGAATTAAGCACAAAGCTACACAATGGGCTATCTGTGCTCTGCCCACCACGGGTATCGAAACCCGGATTTTAGCGTGTAAGTCCGCAGACATACCGCTGAGCTACTGGGGGGCAAACGTGTTTGTGGTTAGTTCTTAGAATACCAGCCGTACTCTTTATATCTTCGTTTCACTAACCCTGACGAGTTAACTGGGCTCTTTCACGTACTTGTCTTACCGGTCTTTACAAGTTCTTAACAAATTAATATAAATGGTAGGGGGGCAAAATGAGTAAGCAGTCTTGATTACCCCTGCAAGTGAATCAGAAAAAGTATACCACCTTAATACTTCATTACCATTTGCTCCACTAAGAAACTTATATATTTATCTTCAATTGCACAACTTACTCGTACAGAAGAAACATAAACTGGTTTTATAAAGATACACGTCACATAGCTAGAAGGGAAACAAAGTAGCTTCTTTACATAGTTTTAATGCCACGTTTTGTGTGAACCGCTAGGGGACAGCCTGTTACTTCTTTCTGCTTCATCCAGGCATAACACAGTAGCGAGACGTTTGGGTTTTTCCAGTTGACCAAGTTATATCATAAAAGCAGTGTTTTCGGCCGAAACACGAGTTAAGATAAGCCTACGAAGCTTAAGCCTTTTTAGTCTGCTCTACGTATTATAAAGTTACAACCATGAACTCCAGATTGTGGTTTCTCTTACTTATCGTGTTCTCAATATCTTTCTTAACAGGTAAGTAAATACTCTTTCAAGGTTCGTTCGTAAATCTATAAATGAAATGTAATACTGCATTCGGAAATTATGATGTCGTATGTCTCCAACTTTTCTGATATTTCGTAAGTTTGATGAATGAAACACCCCTTTCGTTGTTCCATGCTGATTCATTTAGAAGTAATATACACGATAATTGTATGTTTCGTACGTGTTCTAACGTTCTTAAAACGGTTTTATATTCGTGTTCGATCACTATATCAACAACTTATTCTGAGCGTAATTTTTTAACTATTCCGACAAAAGCTGGTGGCAGGTTGGGCGATTTAAGTTGAAAAACAAAATCTTTTGCTATATCTTAGAACGGCTGGTGTGAGAATTAACATTTTTATTGATAAACAGAGGGGAACGTTTTGACCTTCCTTATCTTCAGGTTAACAAAGAGGTTCTCTGCTTATCAATAAAAATGTAAATACCCATACCAGCCGTTCTGAGATTTATTTTTATTTCAAGTTGGTTTCTTATTATCAAAAAAATATTTTGCTTCACATTATCGGTAATTTCTTGACAGAATTTACCTTTAAAATGTCGTAATCATAATGTTAGAAACTGAAAACAACATTAGCTAGCCCGTTTAGCTTGTCTAAAGTTGTTAAAACTGAAACTAGTTCTGCCACATCCAATACTGGTTTTAACACATGGAGTAATAAGCTGAAAAAAGGGGTAAAATGGCATCAATAGGCTTTTATTGAGGTTGCAGATAAAATATAATTACTTTAAATTGTATCATTAAATCATCAGTTATTAATAAGGACAATAACCTTATGTTTGTAAAGTAGATTGTTTTAACTATTACATGATGTAATATACACAATGTTCCAGACAAGCTAAGTCACTGATGTAATACATAATAATATTAATAAACATTATTACAGATGAAAATGCCTGGCATGGCCAAATGGTTAAGGCGTTCGACTCGTAATCCGAGGGTCACGGGTTCGAATCCCCATCGCACCAAACATGCTCGCCACTTCAGCCGTGGGGGTGCTATACTGTTACGGTCAATCCCACTATTCGTTGGTAAAAGAATAGCTCAAGAGTGGCGGTGGGTGGTGATGACTAGCTGCCTTCCCTCTAGTCTTACACTGCAAAATTAAGGACGGCTAGCGCAGATAGCCCTCTGTGGCTTAGCAAGAAATTCAGAAACAAACAAACTAGCTGCCTTCCCTCTGGGGATTACTAGAACAGATAGTCTTCGTATACCTTTGAGCAAAATTCAAAGAAATAGATAAACACCCTAGTAGTACACCCTATAGTACACCGTATATCATGAGACCGAGGCATGTCAATTTGGAAATAGGAAAGAAAAGCAGAACACCTAAATTGATTGACACTAATGTTAAGTATTTTCGTTATACAGCCCTCTGTAGCTTTGCGCTAAATTCAAATACCAAACCTTAAACAACAAAAAACATTATGTATGGGGTAGGTGCATCTCAAATGCATTTGAAAATATACACTGCATGATGTGGTTCGTAATTTATTTTCAATATTCAAAGGGTGTTTACGAACAGATAGCCAAATTATAAACGAATGAGTGTTTAAGTATTTCATGATATATATAACGTGTTCCAACGATGGGTGTTTTCTCGTGGTTTGTTTGGTAAAATTATTGCGAAGTCTTGTCCACGTAATGATAAATTAATTCATTTCTTCCCTAAGGTTTTCAACGAACTGTTGTTCTTGGTAAGCTTAACTTTACAGACAACATTTCAACATAAATTGCAAAACTAATGTACGTGTAACTTACCTGTAGATGACAACAAACACACTAACGTATTCACTCTTATTGTCTTAACACATTAAACGTCCCTGAACGTAATAACTGATTACACTATGTAACAGAAATTTTATTCCTGGATAGTATGTGTTATTCCGTTTTTTGCTTATGTTGTACAAATACAGAAAATGACCATTATTCCCTTCAAACTTTGCTTTTTTGACATGGATAATGAAATTTAGAAATTAACCTATTTTCTATGTAAAAACGGACAAATTTGCGCATTTTCATTTACATAAAGTCTGAATAAAACAACAAATGAGTCAAGACTTACATACATTTATACTAAAGTTATACAAAAATGTTTAGAAGTGAGTAGTTTGTCGAGATTTGCGACTGTAATGTAAATCACTTTCACGTATCCAAATACAGTCTTCCATAATTGTTTTGGCCTGGCATGGCCGAGCGCGTTAAGGCGTGCACTCGTAATCCGAGGGTCGCGGGTTCGCGCCCGCATCGCGCTAAACATGCTCACCCTCCCAGCCGTGGGGGTGTATAATGTGACGGTCAATCCCACTATTCGTTGGTAAAAGAGCAGCCCAATAGTTGGCGGTGGGTGGTGATGACTAGCTGCCTTCCCTCTAGTCTTACACTGCTAAATTAGGGACGGCTAGCACAGATAGCTCTCGAGTAGCTTTGTGCGAAATTCCAAAAAACAAAACAAACCATAATTGTTTCATTATACGCTCCCAGGTCACAAAAGCAAAGTTTGAAGATAAAAATAGGTCTTTTCCATTTACTTTAGGCAAAAGCAATTGGGAAATAACACTTTCTGTCGAGGAACAAGAAAAAGTAAATATTTTATTACTCAGTGTTATCTCATGTAAGTCACTCAGTCTGGCATTTTTACATTGTACTCGTTTTTACATCTTACGGGATGCTACAGAGGACTATACTTTCATGAAATTTGTAGCATTAAGCAATAAATAAATAAACAACGCTCACAACATTGCTTTCTTCCTGAATTATAAAATGTCCTGGGTAATCCTGATACAAAAACAGTACACTAAACTTGAAATTACATAATAATAAATACATTCATTATTTAAAATTAAGAAACTTAGCATTGACAATAAAGTTTTACAGTCACAATATTATTAAACGTGTTAAACAAAGCATTAACAACACATTTTGATTACTAAAACAAAATATACAATAACTACCTTTACTATATCTAAACTGTTCATTTGCCAAGTCTTTTTGGTAGTTTTCTAAGGCCCGCGGTATGCAAATGAGATGAGTCATGCTACTTCTCGTCGCTTGTCTTATCTCTAGGGGAATTCTTCTTAATTTAGCGATCAAATGAAACCACTGCCAACTCTTTCCTCAATGATTCTCTGAAGATGGTCTCAACAGGAACCCTGGGCTCTTTAATGAGTTAACTCTCCACTATTTTCTGAAGTTACAGTGGAGCGCCGTTAAGCCGCGGTATTTGGGTGGTCAACCTGCTTAACCGCGGTCTTAAGTGGTCCACGGCTTAAACCTTTGTGGAAAATTGAGGAAGTTACTGGTACACCATCATCAGTGGAGTGATTTCTATTGGGTTTGTGGCCAATATTTATACAGTTCCACAAAAATACCGGATTATTGAATTAAAAATAATACTTTAATTATTGATCACTTTTTTCACGCATTTATCGCGGATTAACTTTAATGTATGGAGAGGTGTGATTCGGTAACAATGGCGGCCTCCGTAAAGCTGACATAGAGAGCGGATGAGCTAGATTAATGGTCGATTTCTGTTGTAATATATTTTATTTATTTCCCAAATTAAAGCAAATCCTTTTTAAATATCCCCTTGAAGTTATAAAGCCAAGACTAAATCCGTAACCCGCGTTTTTACACGTTCTTAAATTACACGTTTTTCTTGCTACAGCGGCTTAAGCGATTTCGCGGTTTACTGGTCCGTGGTTTAATGGCGCTCCAGTGTACCTGGGTTATCATTCTTTCGCCAACATACTTCGAGATATAAGTATGTTGGATGACCTTTAGCTTGAATCGCCTGTCCTTTTGCATTCTGTAAACCACATTATTGGTGTACTTGGATAGATTGTTTAGACAGAGCATTCATGATGAAACTTTGTAGAACGGATGGCAACTGCCTGTTGTGGAGACACAAGTGTAGAGGACGACGTTTCAAAAGTCTTCCGCCTTTCATTTTCAGCTGAAAACGTTATTGATACTTCTGAGTTAAACACGTTGCTCTTCCAAATAACTGCTATCTCTCGTACTGGGAATTGTACAACCATGCCATGTAACCTCAGTGAAGTCCAGTTTTACCAGAATCAGCTTTATAGTGACTTTTTACATTTTTACCACTAAACGATCGTAAACTTTTCCCACATAAGTTATTTTAAGACATTAATAGTGTGTTCCTTAGTCTTTCTGCATATTATGCAACAGTGTGCTGAGTAATTATCTTCCAGATGTGCACGTGTAAACGTTTCCTCTTAAATAACAGTGACAATGTTGTGTTGCCTACAGCTTTATGTACAGCCATTTGATTGTTTTCTAACTGTACTTTATAGCTCATTTGATCAAACTCACTCCAGCTGTATAAATTACGTTGAGCCATTAGTATTTACCTTGTGTCGAATAAATACCAGTAAATTTCACATATTACAATGGAAAACTGATGTTTTTGAAGATACATAGTATCTCCTGTTGCACCTCGCTTAAGTTAGCTGGATGTTTTTTTTTGTCTGGTTTCACACCGCTTTATAAGCTGACTTTTTACCGACGAAGATAGTTAATGGCTAAATTCTGTATTTTTTCAATTAATAAGCTTCAATGACAATTACAACTTCTGAAGCTTATAGTATACCTACTGCAGGTGACCAACAATATTCTAAATCTGTCATTCGGCATCTTGCAATAACTAGCTTTTATGCTAATTAGGCGAGATTCTTGAAAGTTCAACAATATTCGACTATACGCTAGTGTTTTTGTAAAACATATATTGTTGATTCTTACAATCGAGAATCTTTTACAAATTTAGACAACAGATGGACTTCCGCAGTACACATTTAATAGCATATGTTACATGCATTAAACTGAAACAAACGTAAATATTAAAATAAATGTGTAACAGCGCATTCGTTACAAAGAACAAAAATACTTTTCCTAAAGTTAATGTGAATGGAAATATTTAATTTTGGAATACATCTTTTTATTGACACGGAAACTTTTTCTAGAGACAGAAAAACATCAACAGTTTCGGGGGTGTGCGAAAAAATTATTTGTTAAAAGGTGCTCTCGGGTTACTAAAGTTTGAAATCTGCTACTCTAGAAAGTTCGATGAAAAAATAATAAAATTTAGAAGGAAAAATTACAACATCTGTTAAATTTGGCAAAGAAAATAATCGTCAAAAATTAATGCAACCAAACTAGGTAAGTAATGTCATACTACACACAGAATTATTATACAGTTAATGATACGTATATACAGTAAGAACTTTAACATTAATTAAAAGCAAAGGCATTCAATACACTAGACAACATATTGATGGATTCATAAGAAAGTGTTTAAAAGGTCATGCTAACCAGTAAAACTCAAGCTCATAATATGTGGCAAAAATATCATTAAATTTCACACATAATTGAAGGGAATCTATATTTAAAATATGCAATGACTAAAATTCACATGAATAGCAAACACGCTCTAGGAAGACAGGCATTACATTTGGCTTAAATAATGCTATGTTTTCTCAGTTTGTAAACATTTCTTCAATGATTTAGCATAAACAACCTCTCAAATGTAGAGAGCTTTCTTGAGTGAAGGCGCCATCTTAAACGATACAGTGTTTTAGTATTGAATGCATATTGTTTTATTTTCTCATATATTGTGTTCAGTTTTCTTCTACCATAAAACTCACAGGACCTAGATTTCCTCCGTAATAGATTCTCTCTTTCACATTTTTACTCAACAGAACCTACCTTCTCATTCTTGGGTACCTGAGAATATCACACAGTTCACGAAACTTAATTTATATGTTATTAAAGTGTGGTTTTTAGTTCCAGCTTGTCCATTTTGTATTTGTTGTTGCATACATGACTTCGTGTAGATTTTTTCTTCTTAACAGTGTTTTGATCCTAACCCTAACATCACTCCATCAATTTGATTTACGGTATAATACATGTTCTTGTAGTTGGATAAAAGTATCTGTCGTAGACTGGATATAACAGATGTTGTGTGGCTAATATATTATTGTACATTAGTGTCTGTCGTAGACTGGATATAAGAGATGTAGTGTGGCCAATATATTATTGTACATTAGTGTCTGTCGTAGACTGGATATAACAGATGCATTGTGGCTAATATATTATTGTACATTGTTATGTATAAAGCGTTATGTATATACGTTGTTATTCATGTAGAAATTTCTAGAATTAGATAGATCGATCATTTGTATTGGCCTGGTGTCTGTGCGAGACGAATCGAGATTACTCTGGAATTCTGGGAAGTTACGCGATTGTTCGAGAACACAGTAGGCCTACTAGTATATAACAGACGGCGATGCGAGGGAAGTCAGTCATTAGTTTTTATTCGATTCAAGAGGTTGTCTTCGTTTGAGAAAATTTAAACGTTTGCTGTGTGTTTATTCAACTTGGATTTTTGACAAGAGCTAGATCTACAGAAGCTGTCATTTTATTTCGTCAATCTTTACGATTCATTCGAATTACTGGTTATACTGAAGGTCAACACGTACAGGACTGTTTAGGGGAGACCGGAAAAGTTGGAAAACGACAAATCTGAAATCTGAAACATTCATAAAAAACATCGTAAAAAGAACTTCTTCAAATTTATTGGACTGTGAATTGTTTCTGGACTTCTCCTCCATTCAAACTTCGGAATTTCTTTGTGGAACCAAATTCACTCCCTAGACTGGAATTTTGGATTTCTGATCTGGACTTTTGGACTTTCATTCTGGATCATATTATTAGACACAGACCAGTACCATTTTGTATTGTAATTAACTTTGAAGGTTGAAACTGAATATCTGTCATTGTTATTATATAATTTATTTTATATTTGTCACATATATGATAGTTTATTGTAATAAATTATATAAGCTGTTATCTGTGTCTTTCTGTTGCGTTCAGTCTACATAAAAAACGTAACATACATTAGTATCTGTCGTAGACTGGATATAACAGATGTGTGGCTAATATATTATTGTACATTAGTGTCTGTAGTAGACTGGATATAACAGATGTTGTGTGGCTAATATATTATTATACATTAGTGTCTATCGTACACTGGATATAACAGATGTAGTGTGACCAATATATTACTTACATTAGTGTCTGTCGTAGACTGGATATAACAGATGTTGTGTGGCTAATATATTATTGTACATTAGTGTCTGTCGTCGACTGGATATAACAGATGTTGTGGGGCTAATATATTATTGTACATAAGTGTCTATCGTAGACTGGATATAGCAGATGTAGTGTGGCTAACATGTGATTGTACATTCTCCACATTAATTCAGAACTTCCTATAATTTATTGAAAATATTTTGAAGTATTATTTCAGGAAATTTTGGTTATCTTTCAACTGGAGCCGAGCTCGGCCTGTAGTATCTAGCGTTCCGTACTCTGGTTTTGAAGCACAACACAAATCGCTCTCTGTACTTTGGGACCATGGATGCGACATAACAGTGATAGTAAGATATAAATATTTGATCTGTCAAGAGTTTGTTCTTAAATTTCGCGCAAAGCTGCTAGAGGGCTATCTGCGCTAGCCGTCCCTAATTTAGCAGTGTAAGACTAAATGGAAGGCAGGTGGTCATCACCACCCACCGCCAACTCTTGGGCTACCCTTTTACCAGCGAATAGTGGGGTTGATCGTCACATTATAACACCCCTACGGCTGAAAGGGCGAGCACATTTGTGCGGGGATTCGAACCCGCGACCCTTGAATTACGAGTTGAACGCCTTAACCCACCTGGCCATGCCGGGCCTCTGTCAAGATTTAATGGCTGGTTGTATTGATAAGCTGTCTCTGTTTTAGTCCCGTGGGACGCAAAGGGGGCGCTTAACTATGACTGTACGAAAATATAAATTGTATTTGAAAGTAAACATAAAGGACTTTTGAAAACTACCATACGAACAATGTTATTATTAAGTAATATGGTAATAACAATTAATATGGGAAAAAGACATGCTCAGCATATACACGAATAGATTACACGGGGTGAGGGAGTGGGCTTAACAAAACGCATGCTGAGAAAAAGGGCGCCATAAATCTATCGTTTCAAAATTTAGGACGGCTAGACGGGCTACCACAGGTAGCCCATATTTAGCATTGCGCGAAATTCGACAAAACAATCACTCTAATGGCTAATTTTTGTGGAGCAGATCACGTTGGGCCCTTTGGACATATTATTATCAAACTTAATAATATATATAGCGAGTAAACGGATTTTGGTACTGCTGGACCAAAGCTACACTTGAACAATCGAAGCCCAACTGCTGGCATTGTAAACTTGCAGACTTACCGCTAAGTAAACAGGGGGAAACAAATATAAAATGCTTTATATTCCAGCAATATGGACGGAAAGTATAGTTTGAGAGTATAACAAGCCTGTCTAAATAAAAACTTTGCTCTGTTAAGTTAAACATGTTAGTTTATAATATTCATTCTAATTCGAACTGTTTCTGTGTAGGTCTTGAAGAGCACGCACTAGTCAGTTGTTAAAAGTAGTCGATTCCTTTTTTCCACACTGCTTTATGTGATAAAACTTGCAGCGTTGGTGCTTAACATATATAGCAAGCCGGAACTGAGAGATAACTGAGCTGGAAGTGTCTGTAACAGCTGCTTCCTGTTACGTCTGTAGTACAACAAAATACTTTGTTTTTGTTATAATGTGCAGAAGTAACTGTTAATAGAATTTCATATTTCTAAACTTTCATAACGATTCACACAGCCGTGTCGAAATATTAACAGTTTACATTTCGGCTTTACTTTCAAAGTAAGGAAATCTTACTTAAGGGCTACTTTTTGGTATGTCTAAAATGAGATTTTATTTAAAGATCCAATTAAGCAAATTTTAAAACTGAGTCAATTTTATAAAATATCCAATAGCTGTAATAATATGATTTCAGTTTCACTTGGTCTAAAAAAATTAGTGTACGGATTGAAGCTAAATGGTTCTAAATATTCTAAACGTCACCAAACGGCAAGTTTCATAGAAAGCAGTGGTGGTGTTATGCAGGATTTGAATATTGTAAATTACGCGTTATCAACATGTATAGGGAATATAAGTTTTACATGGGTCTTTTCCTCTTCTACCCTTGTGTAATCTCATTGCTAGTGTTTCATGGTCATGAGGAGTGGAAAAGGTAAAGCAGAAAAAATGTATTTTTACCCTATCTGTTTTATATAACGTTAGGTTGCACTTGCTCTAACAAGTTTCTAGCTTTTCTAACTCTAAAAAAATACCGTAGTAAAAAACGCAATCATAAGATACTGAAGTTAAAGTTTGTGTAAAACACATACGGTAATTATCAGCTGAAAATCATATTAAAGTATTTGCAGTGCAGCTAGTCCTGAACATTAATAATTGTTTGTTGAATGACTCGTTTATATTCGTAAACTTTAATGATTTGTCTTCTGAAATACGAATGTTCTGACATATGTTTACTCTCTAAACTTCAGTAAAGAATATTCAGTCTAATATAGAGTAACCACTGATACGTTTCTTCGTTTACTGCAACAAATATAACGCACGTTCCTATATCACGTTCAACTGCCGTGAACAACAAGGAATTCATGTTACTACTCGCACGCGTTTTGAAACATTTAGTATTAAATGTGGGTACTTGTTTGAACTAATACACACTGAAGCAGGGATGGGCAACCCAACGGCCACTGGACATTGAGCATAGATATTAAGCCGAATTCGAGACTTGTTGGTCAAAACTCACCAATTTTCACACTGAAGGTTAGTTGAAATGCAGTTATTGTGAGTAAACTAACATCCTTCATTTTTTTAATAGGGTGGCCAACGTTGTTTTCATCAGCCACAGCTGTGACCACAAAGAAAAATAAATTGCCCACCCCTGTATTAAAGTGTGAAGATTACGGAGATTTTGTGAAGCGATTCCAAATTGGTTTCTATACCAGATAACCAGAGAACTAACCAGGAGGAATATCGGTTTAGATTTGTTGTTAACCAGCAACGAGGGTATGATTGTAAGAACTAAAATAGAGGGATATTTGTTACAGAGTGATCACTGAATAACTAGGTCTCGTTTGCTACATGGTGAGATAAAATGAAATGGAATATTAGTTGATATTAATGTTAACGGTGATATGGAGCAATTTATTTAGCAATCAATTGCTTTTAACTGATAACGAAAAACAACATCACGGATGGAGACCACGAATGATGAGGTACATAAGCAGAACGAATAATTAGATATACATATATTTATATGTATATAACACTCATCAGAACCTTAATAGATCAGGGATTGATAGTAACATACAGCATTAGCCAATGCCAATTTCTTGCACTACAAAAACTACAAAACCACGTAATTTCTTACCCACCCGTTGCCTAACTATATATCTATACACAACGTGTTAAAACACGTCACAGTATAAAAGAATAATTAAACTTACTGCCCCTCAGTGGCACATCGGTACATCTGCGGACTCTCATTACTATTGACCTGGCAGAACGCAGATAGCCCACTATGTAGCATTGTGCGTAATTTTAAAAACACAAACAAACTTGCTACTACATACTACAAAAAAAAATCCATTAACCGAAATTCTCTGATATTCGATTTTAATAAAATTGTTACCACACCCTAATTTTAGTGTAAATACCCATCTCCATTCAACCTGACGCATGACAACACTGACGCATCATTGTGATCTGTAAATTTAATTCATTGTATTTTATGTATCACCTTTATTTATTTATTTTTTCATATTTTTGCACTTTCTGTATCTGTTCACTCGGGCACTAGCCAGGCTTTATTCGGTCTCGACTAATGAAAGTGAGGTTTCTCTGTGGTATTTCCTTTTACCCTCACAACAAAGTTCTTGGCCATTGGATAAATGAGCACTGAAATACAGCATGTGGATTTGAGATCTTTGCTCAGTCTGTTTGTTTCGATGCGTCGCCGACAGTCGTTGTTCACCTCTTTTCTTCACCAACATCCTTCCTCTGATTCGTCTATGCCTAATTAGCCTCGTCATCATTACTTCCACGATGATAAAATCCGCCCATTCGGCTTAAATAGAACACAACTTTTCTGTAAATCTCTAACGGGGTGAAGGAGGATTGCTGAATCTTAGATCATCCTGGATGACTAATTTTTCCTTCAGAATAATTAATTTTAAATTAAAACAATCGCCAGAATGAAGGAAAGAATATTCAACTCATTTGTTTACTGAATACATAAAAAAAAATGAACATGCCAGTTAAACTTGACAGTCAGGCTGGAAGATTTATTTTCAAATTGTAGGAAGGCTAAGGTTTTGGTTGAAATAAATTGTAAAATCCAAAAGGGGCTGATTGTCTTAAACTACATGTTAAAATGGAAGATGAATTATAATGGCAAAGTTTATTATCGAAGACTGTGAGATAGCTGAAGTTTTAAATATTCTGCTCTTACGAGAGAAAATATCAGTAATATTTTTGAACTTTAAGATTAGATTAAAATTATTAAAATGAACCTAAATCATGTAAATATTAATCTTTTGATGATAAGTAGAAGGAGCAAAAAATGTTAAATTGCATAAAGCATCAGGGATTTTGATGGAAATCAAGAATGAGAAGTTTCTAATGTCACTTCTGTTGCTAAGTTACCCTGTAGCAAAGAAGTAATTCTAAATATGGTGAAAGAAGCTTTACAAAAATCATTCGGTGAAATGAAAGACAGCACGACTTCACTAAAAGGAAGTCTCGTCTTGATATTTAATGTTATTAATGTTATTTTTATTTTTTGAGAATGTTGGTTTCTGTTTAAACAATGGAAGAGGTTTGAAGTTGGTGTACGCAGAGATTACAAAAAAATGTTTGTAAATCGCTGTGCAAAAAATTAGCTAAAAAAACGCACTGGTAGGAATGTGGAAAAACTGGTCAATTTAATTTCGTGGTATTGTAATATCAGAAAGCAAACCAAAGGCTATTATTAGTTGAAACTGCTGACTTTACCTTGTGATTATATACATTATTGTGGATTGGAATGTATTCAATGGAGTGGGTGAAGAAAATGTCCTTTGCGTGATGGTGCACTGTTGCTTGTAGTAAAGCTAGTATAATTTTTAGGTGCATTAATATGCGTTGATTACAAATCAGAATGGGTATCTATACAAATGTTTTAACTAAGTTAGGCTTCGCTTGTTAAAAAGTGAGTAGTTTCAGTGATTTTATCTACGAAATGATATTGATCGGTTGGACAGGGTTGAGAGCAGTGAAACTAAGATGATTCCTGGGATAAAAGACCTATCTTGCAGGGATAGGCTGAGAAAATTTAACTTATATTCTCTTTAGAAAATGAAGGTAAGTGGTGATCTCATTGAAGTTTACAATATTGCTGGATGATTTTTAAAATCTGTTATATTAATAATATGGTGCTCATCTTAACGCTTCTAAAATTATAAAAAATACTTTCAACACATTGCTCTGGTTCTTAGATTTCTATTGAGTTTTTTTAATGGGCATATTATGATGTTCGGTTGCAGTAAAAGAGTTTCCTTGGTTTTTGAATTAAGCCTGATTAGTTAGAAAAAAAAACAACGAACAGTTATGGCGTAAAATAAACACGAAATTAACTGATAAACTTTAGTTTGAAAAATTAAAACAATGAACATTTTACTTTGAAGAAATGAAAACTGCAAAAAATTACTGATTAAAAGAAATATTTAATCTATGTTGCACCGTTTTCTTTTTCTTCTTATCTTCATGGATTATCAGTAACATTGATGATATTTTCTAACGCTCGTCAGGCATTAATGCTGCGCTCTATGTCTGGATTACGATTCATAATTATGTCTGACTGAAACGGTTTTCACTGCTCTGAACATTTTTTCAAGTTCCAGTAAAGGATTTTTTTTTCACACTCTTCACTAGCACCTTCATTACACTCTGGAATTTCTTCTTGATATGCCTGATCTTGGTCTAAATTGAGGAGTGTATCATTGTTGACAGCTTGAGAATGTGCGTAAATGCACTCTCGAACATTAGTCACTTCCAAAGACTCGAATCCAAGATTGTGTCCAATTCTGACCACGTCTTCGGAAACATCCCTAATTTCGGACTCAGCCGCAGGAATTGTTTGCCCAATGAGGCAAAACGTGTTTCCACACTGCTCTCATGTTACTCTCACTAACTTTGGAACAGCTTCATTGATGTTTTCTAAAGTATTTCTGATGTAAGTTTTCCAGAATTCAGCCAAAGACAGTGCATCTTCTCCAGTTGTGGTTTTTGTTGTTTGAGAAAACGTTCGCCTCAAATAATAAGTTTTACAGGTCACAATGACACCTTGATCCATTGGTTGCAGTAGAGATGTTGCATTGCCTGAAAGAAAATGAATGAATTTTGACATTTTCATTAAAGTCTCAAAGTCCTGTTGGATGGCCTGGTGCATTATTTAATAACAAAAGAGCTTTAAAGTACAAGTTGTTTTTTTGCAGTAACATTCAACTGCAGAACAAAATATCTTTTTGACTAGTCTTCAAACAAAGTTTTCTTTACCCATGCATTTGTATTTGATCACCAAACAACTGGGAGAGTCTTCTTTACACAGCCCCTATGTGCTTATGGGGAGGGAAGGGGTCCGCACGATACTCAAGCATGGGTTTTGATTTAAAATCGCCAGATGCATTTTCGCCTAACAAAAGTGTCAAACGATCTTTTGACTCCTTCTAACCTGGCTGAGTTCTTTAATTTTCTGATAGAAAAGTTCTATAAGGTATTTTTTCCCCTAAAATAAACCCGTTTCATCAACATTAAATTTTTGATTATCTTTGTACCGACCTTTTTCAATAATTTTTATAAATTCATCAGGAAATTTTTCAGCAGCATCTTTGTCTACACTTGAACTGTCGCCTACAATGCGAACATTGTGAATCCCCGAGCGTTTTTTAAAACGAGAAAACCAACCACGGCTTCCTGAAAATGTATCATCAGTTCTTCTTCTCCATCGTTTTCTTCTGTTACGTTTTCTTTAAGAGCAGACCCGGCATGGCCAAACGCGTTAAGGTGTGCTACTCACAATCCGAAAGTCGCGGGTTCGCATCCCCATCGCACCAAACATGTTCGCCCTTTCAGCCGTGGGGACGTTATAATGATACGGTCGATCTCACTGTTTGTTGTTAAAAAAATAGCCCAAGAGTTGGCGGTGGGTGGTGATGACTAGCTGTCTTCCCTCTAGTCTTACACTGCAAAATTAGAAACGGCTAGCATAGATAGCCCTCGAGCAGCTTTGTGCGAAATTCAAAAACAAACAAGCTTTAAGAGTGTTGAAAATACTTATAGCTTTCGTTTAAATTTCCATTTGACTTTTAAGAATTCGCTTCTTATTGCAATCTTCTATCCATATTGATAGCGGACGTTCCATATTCACTATTAGAGAGCTTCTTTTATTTACGATTATTTTCGAGACAAAATAGCTGCTAACCATTCAATACTCTATGTATTGATTCTTTCTTTCACAGCTCTCATAACAGATGATTAATTTATTCCTTTGTCTCGTGCTAATTTGGCAAACCAAGCGCTTTCTTCATGACATTTGATGATTTCAAGTTTCTGTTCTAACGTCAGCCATTTAAGTTTCTTTGGCTTGGTATCATCAAACTATTTTTTCACTCATAATTAAAGGATCTCTCTTAAAAGATTCCAGAGAAGGATAACCCAAGAAGAAACAATTTAACTTAGATTGCCGCTACTGATATTTATATGGACCGTATATAAATGCGCAGGCGCATTGTATAGGCTTGCAGAAGGATCTAGAATAAGCGAGTGACGCATATTCATGGAGATACTTCTAGAAAATTTTAGAAAGAATGTTAGCCATAATTAAAAGGATCCAAGGAGGTATACGTATATAAATATAGCCGCATTATAGTGAATTATTCAGTACCAATCGAATCACCAGTCGCAAATTATAACAGCACTATGCGAGGTATTACCGTGTAATTTTGACTTGTTGGAAGCGTTTATCTTTACAGTGAATTTACCTTATTAAAAGTAAAAAGATGAAGAAATATGGCTTAAAGACACTACGTTTCCATAAATCAAGTTTAGTACGAACCATTTTAATATCATACTTTGTATCAAACTCACTTTGTTAATCTACACCTTATGTATAATTATGTAAACATTTATATCTGATTACATGTTGGCTATACAGTTATTGTAATTTCGCTTGAAACGTATGTAGTAAATATAAATTTAAAAATTTGAAATATAAAACCCGCAAATAGGCATCGTAAAAAAAGAAAAAGAAAAGGTAATCACGCCTGAGCTATCTCAGACATTATTTACCAGAACTACAAACCCCTATTTTAGCTCCATTCTGTTACCTAGAACTGTTTTGTTTGTTTGTTTGGAATTTTGCGAAAAGCTACATGAAGGCCACCTACGTCAGCCGTCCCTAATTTAACGGTCTAAGACTAGAGGGAAGGCAGCTAATCATCACCGCCTACCGTAAACTCTTGGGCTACTCTTTTACCAACGAATAGTGGGATTAACCGTGACATTATAACGCCCTCACGACTGAAAGAGCAAGCATTTTTGGTGCGACTGGAATTCGAACCCGCCACCGTCAGATTACGAGTCGAGTGCCTTAAGCACCTCGCCATACCTAAAGTTACATTTACAGTCAAAACGGGGATTTGGGGTTTGAGTAAATAATGTTTTCAATATCTCCAGCCTTGTTTGCTTGTAGGTTTTTTGTGTGTGTTCCTTTTACCATCTCCGTTTGCAGGCTTTTAAATTCTTGTTTTTTTTTTATTTATCTTTGCTGACATTTTATGTTTAGTTATGGGCAAGGGTTACTGATATGGTAGCTAACTTAAAGCATTGTAATAATAAACAGCTAGTAGCCAGTTAATACGGTTCATAATTTACTTGACTATTTGATGTATTAGATTGAGATGTAAAATGTGAAACAGCAACCGGATATTGGAATATAGCGAACATTTATAGTTTCAATGCATGACATTGGTAAATATTCGCCTAGACTAACACAACCCCCGTTAAGCATGTAAAATGTGACAAAACAGCCTTTTCGTGTAAAACATGTATGTCTGAGACATATCTCAGACAGATTTTTTATAATTATTCGAGTCCTTTTAAGTAATTATTTTATGAACGTGTGTAATAAAATTTAATGTGTATGGCCTTTTCAGTGCTTCACTTTATACGTAATATAGTTGTTGTCTCCCTAAAAACACTAATTGTATAGTGTTCAAAGCATTTAGTATCTACACGTTAGTCATCTAATGCTATTTTATTATTGGATGATAATTTCTGTTTCACTCTGTACTTTAAGTCTTTTGGTGTCTGTAAGAAAACTACCCTCAAGAGGTAATGAAAGTATCATTTACATTAGAATTATGATGTTTTTTAGCTTATGTAAAATACAGAAGAAACAAATGGACTCTTTAATACCCTTATGACCTTCTCGGTACCTTGTATAGTATTCTATAAGTTTAGCTGAGTATACCAAGCTGTTCGTATTGTAAGCTGGTAACAAAGTAATAATAGTAATTACAAACAAATCGTTCTGAAGGAAGTTTCTTTTCCTTGTAATTCTGATATACGTGTTGTTGTTTTGCTGTCTTTTTTTCATTTCGTGTACAACCTTAGCAGCCAATGGTAAAGATGTTAAAGTGTTGTTTAAAAATAATCTTTTCCCTTTTAGGTGCTTTTTGCCCGAACGTTGTTTTAGGTTTCTGTACAATTCCTTACAATTCTAATTATGAAAAATATTGTGGTTCGTGACAATTTTCAACTGACCGAAGGTTATTGTTAACACTATGTAAACAAATTTTACTTTTTCTTGTTCCCAGGTAGAAAGTGTTATTTCCCAATTGCTTATGCCTAAAGTAAATGGAAAAGGCATTTAAATTAAAGTCGCAAAACTACTCACTTCTAAACATTTTTATATAACTTTAGTATGAATACATGTAAATCTTGATTAATGTGTTGTTTTATTCAGACCTTATATCAGTGAAAAGGCGCAAATTTGTCCGTTTTTACATAGAAAATGCCCCCCAGTGGCTCAGCGGCATGTCTGCGTACTTACACGCTAAAATCCGGGTTTCCATACCCGTGGTGAGCAGAGCACAGATAGCCCATTGTGTAGATTTGTGCTTAATTAAAAATAACAAATATAACAAATAACATAGAAAATAGGTTAATTTCTAAATTTCATTATCCAGGTCACAATAACAAAGTTTGAAGGAAATAATGGCCATTTTGAGTACTTTTTACAACGTAAGCAATTAAAAATTAATGCATACTATCCAGGAACAAAATTTCTGTTACATAGTGTAATACAATAAATGAGTAAATTCAAGTTAGAACAAAGAAGTTTGTATACTTAAAACCGGATGGATTACTTATTTTAACGTTATATTTAGCATGGACGAAAAATTAGTGTACCCGGATTGTGAACTCTAGGGTTTATGGTTCGAACTTACAAAACACTTTATGTTTAAACAGTGAATGGCCGAGCAGTAAGAAATTCTAGATAAGTGACAAACCGAAGTTCAATCCCTCACGAGGGACATAGTTGTAACGGATTTTCTTTTCAATAGATGGGTGTTTGGGTAAAAACAATTAGGGACCGTAATACGTACTCACGCACGAGAATTCCTTGTTGGATTCGTCTGCTGCTGGCAAATCTTAACAGAATTTCGGCGTGTTTTTACTGGTCAGAAGTTGACAGCTTATTTTCAGTGGGGCCACGAACCTATCGAGTAGGATAATAAAAAATTAATAATTCTGTGAAAGTTGTATTTCTATTGCTATCCTGTTCAATAATGCCGTTGCTCGGAGATCTTTTATAGTGCTGTATCCTTAAATATTTGGTTACCCTTTTTAACCTGAATATATTTATGTTCCTTAGTTAGAATTTAGAATTCAGTAGGTTGCATGCGATTCTTTAAAACTGAAATGCCGCCTGTTACCATTTTAGATGTCTTTGGATTAGTTACAAAACAAACAAACAAAAAAGAAACAATTCGACATTCCTTACCTTTGCAAGATTGAATGCATTTAAATTTAGATAATGTGGCGCAGACGTCCAATTTTACCTTTTGAAATCTGAGAAAAATCCTCTCTTTTATAATGATCAACAACTCAAATATTTTTTAGTAATATGCTCGCGAGTCTTAATTTCAACGTGTCAGTGAACTTCGGTACAAACGTGATCACACGTCACAGTTAATAATCCAAAATCGCGAAAAATTCCTATTTCTCCATTTTTTATAATGCTTCAAACTACAACATACGGATTTTACATCTTGCGTAAAATTTTCACATCGATCTAGGTGTTGGAATAATAGATCTTTAGGACTGGTGAGGGTCATATTTAAATGATCTCTCCTTCCCTCCTGTGCTATCATGTTTTCTTCTTACTGATTTTAATTTGTATTTCATTTCTTGTTTTCATTGTTGCTTGGGCCCTGCATGGCCAAGCGTGTTAAGGCGTTCGACTCACAATCCGAAAGTTGCGGGTTCGCATCCACGTCGGACCAAATATGCTCGCCCTTTCAGCCGCGGGGGCGTTATAATGGCACAGTCAATCCCACTGTTCGTTGGTAAAAGAGTAGTCTAAGAGTTGGCGGCAGTGGTGATGACTAGCTGCCTTCCCTCTAGTCTTACACTGCTAAATTAGGGACGGTTAGCACACATAGCCGCTGTGTAGCTTTGCGCAAAATTCAAAACAAACATTGTTGCTTGCTTACTTATTTTCTTCTCAGGCCACGCCCATGTATTTTATCTAATTTCTCGTGTTTATTATGCATGCAGTATTTTTTTTTTTTTGTAGTGTTGTGTCAAAATTTTCATTATGGTTCTAAGAATTAATATTTACACCTTGTCGACTTTGGAGGGTAAGGTTCAAAAGACCTTTTCCTCGCTTCTGCATCCGATTGTCTGTTCGATATTTATCTAATTACCAGAAGAGTGTCGGAGATTAACTAGTTCACGCTTTAACTTTGACCCCTTTTAGGATCATGTCCATGTATGTAATTATATTGATATTGTCATTGTTAAATACTTTTTCACTTTATTCGTAAAGCCCACACGACACAAATAGTTCCAGTTTTATTTTTCCAGATTTTTAGATAAGTGTAAATTTCGGAAAGATGACTTACATATAGAACCTTTTTTAATGCTTTGGGAAGTTTTTAATTAGCAATAATCCGTCTACTACTAATGTGCTACTACTCTGCACATATTTCTTTCTCTCTCTTGGGACTTAGGTAATCAAATAAACCCTGAAAGGTCAGGTGTGCTTTGACCTCTTCCTCCCTTTACTTGCATGTTCATACAGTGTAGATTGATATGGCTGCTATTTTAGGGTCAGAGTTTACTCCAGCCCTTTTCAGGGTAATGTCCATGTACTAGTTTCGTACATTTATAGATATTTGCCCTATTAGTAGGAAGTCTAGTTTGATGGTGGCCTTTTTAAAAAAATTCCTTTTTATATATATATATAATTTTTTGTTTAAAATATATGTTGATCGGGGAGAGATGTTTTGGACAATCTTCATCACGTATGAGGTTCCTGTCTGGTTCGCACAATAATTAATTTTTCATCTAATTTTTATCAAAACACGTTATTGTACTGTGAAAGAGTCTATCTACTATGGTTGGTATGTTTAAATATTTGTGTATGAATTTTAATAATGTGATTCTGGGAACTTTATGTGATGTAAGGAGTGTGTTTTGTATTGTTTGCAGCTTGGTTTTGATTATTTTGTACACGAGTCTAATACTTTTTGAGGTGCGCGTGAAAACGCATACACGCACAAATCCGATTACAATACCCTCGCCCCTCGAGGGGTGGCGGAAGAAGGTAACCACATTTCTTTAAAAGATAGTGAAACTGATAAAGCAATAATTTCAATTACTTGATCAGTTGTTCCTCAAGTTTGCGTGATTTTGAATCTGTATTACATAATGTAAATTTCTCTCTGTCAGATGCTGAAGATGAAAATCGCTGTCTTCTCGCTCCGGATAAAGGAAAGTGCGATGGTTTTGAATCTGTATATTTTTTCGACATAAAATCAGGAGAGTGTCGACACTTCATTTACAGTGGGTGTGCGGGAAACGACAATAGATTCAAGACCGTAGAAGAGTGCCTGGCAACATGTCTTGCTTTACTGCCGTAATTTACCATCAACTTCTTAACATTTTACTCATGTAGTCATGCTTGGTTTGTGGTTTTACGCTCGGAAATGCATAAATATTGCAGGTATAAGAACATTTTAAAAGTGTACTTGTCTTTATAAAAATATGTGGATGTTTTATTTGAGTGAGTTTTTTTAAATATCTTGCTTTACTTTAAGCCAAGAATAAACAACAAAAACCGTTCTGATCTTGTCCTAAAATGTTATTATTCAAAACTATTAAATATCTACATTTCTTCCACGTTTTGTAACAATAATTGGTTTAAATGTAGGTGTTTGAAAAATTCCATGGGGTTTACGATTTATTATTAGTGACAGGCCGTCCTTTGGAGATGTTTATTTATAACTCAAAACCAAAATAAGATTTTTCGAACTGTACCAAAATTATTACGGCAATCTACATTACAAATTAATGGTTTAAAGATGACTTAATTATCTTCCTCATATCAAAATCCAAACAGTTGTATCGCAGAACACTTATTTACTTAATACCTTAATGAACTACTCGTGTCTGATTTTGAAATATAAAATCCACTTTAAATTTAGTTCCAGAAAAGCTCATAAAAACGAAAGTTATTTCAAAGGATTAACCGAGTAATTTGCGTTTGAACTACTCCAAACTTTTAATGATCACAGTTCTGATCATAGGTGATTATATATGTTTTTTCTCTGAAGTCATTAACACGTGGGAATACATGATCATAAACCAAAACCTCTTGGAGAATACTTTTGATTCTATGTTCCTTACTTCAGCAGTTAAAGACAAAGTAATAACAAAAAATTAATACTCTGAGAGTATGAATTCCAATTACTCAATATCTGAGATTGAAAGGGTATTTTTTACCTGGATTAAATTATTGCACCAAATCACATAACATGCAGCTAATAAAACTTCACAATATTTATTTTATGAAGTTTTGAGTTGTATAAATTGCAAAATGTTATCAGGTTTAAACGCTTAAACAAAAATTTAAATTCTTGTGAATTTCTATTAAACTTGCAAATAAAATCTGAACAACTGTGACACAAAAGTTTATTTCAAATAAGGAATGTACACTATACAAAAACAATAGGTTTGTTGCAACTGGTGACTACATTTGTTTTTTTCACAGCTGCAGGGAAGAAGACAAAACACTACATATAAACAAACCCTTATGAGCCAGTGACTGGTTATTTAGTGCTTGATGTATTGACATCTTGTTATTACTGTCTGAAATTCATCCATAGAGACATATCTTAAGCATCTCTACTTTGTCCTATTATTACAGTGAAACAAAAGAAATATTCACATATTGATTGAGATATTAAGAGTCACAAGAGAAGTAATTCTAACATCAAAGAAAATGTAGTCTACATTCACTGAACATTTCTTACACTAAACCATTTAGGGTTATAAAAACAAACATGTAAGAGTAACTGGAAGATCTTTGACCAAAAAACCACACAATTTATATAAATTTTGTTTAAATTTGTATTTTATTGTATGATCACTATGTTAAGAACTAAAGTCAATAGAACCTTTCACTGCAGGGTTATTATGTACAAGATTAATATATCATTTCTTATGTATTAGTACTGTGGTGTAGTACATGTAACTTAAAATTGAATGAAAACACTGTCAGGTTCAAAATGGAATTTCAAATGCTAAGTGGTATTGGCAATTTTGTATCCATAAAAGACGGTTAACATACACCAGTAGCCTGTATGAACAGCAAAAAAACAAAACTGCAGCTGTTAAACTACGCTCTTATCCTTGTAGTTAATGCCTTCACTATTACCAGTTTACCAGGTATTATCCCTCTATGAAACAAAGTTACAAAAAGAGGATATCATAGGAAGTCAAACCTCACTTATAAATTTTGAAATCAAAGAAAGATTACTACAATACAAATTCTGGTTTTATGTATAAAAAAAATCTATGCATTTATCTTTAATATAAAAAATCTTAAAAACAAAATTCTCTATTCCTGTATCAAAAACCAGGACATTTTATACACCAAAAGTAGCACATGATATTTTAGAGAGACTTCAAACTGGGCAAAATTCTAACACTACACTTTGAAACCTTCAATGAAACAGGTTTCTGAGAAACTTGTACACCATGCTGTTAAACGGATAAAGTACTGAGATACTTTTATAGCATTTTACATAGTAATACATGTGAATTTTTGACATTCATGACCAATTCAGTGTGACTAGTGGCCATTTTAACCAGGGTCAAGATAACCTGACACCAATTAGTCACCACCTTCCAATAATCCTTATAAAACAAAATGTTAGGATACATAAATGCAGTCCTATTCATTTCCTGAACACTTTAAAAAAAACCTGAAAACCACAAATTCTAAGTCCCATACTTACCAGTTACTTCTAATTAACTTGTCTGATCGTAGTCCAAGAAAATTGAGCACTGTAATTCATCAAATCAGAAGGACAGGCAAGCTAAGGAATGTATTAATTAATAAATATTCAATATAATGGTGAAATTAAATGTATGAGCATCATAATTATTATTCACCATGACGGTACTTACACCTGAAACTTTAAAAGTTTGGAAACCAAACCAATGATACAATTAGTATTACTGTTTTGAAAACTGTTCTGCGATAGGATGGATTAATTTACCAAATCTAAGCGAATAAAACCCAAATACATAAAACATTATGAAACTATGACTATGAATAATGCTTTATTAAAAGACTGGTTGATAAATAAAGCAGTGTGCTAATAATAAAGGTCCTATACTCTCTGTTTGTTTGTTGTTATGTGCAGAGGGCAATGTTGTACATACCATGGATATCAAAGACCTTATGCCATAAGTCTTCACTGTTAATGTTAAGCCACTGGCAGACCCCTGTAGATTTCTTTTAATAGCATATCAACTTACAAACAACACTTCCTGATGTATGTTCTCAAGCCACCTACTGTTAATTTTATGAAACTGAGTTTTGGTGGAAAGAAAAAAAGACTTACTGAAACAACAAAGGTTCTGACATTGTACTTATCATAAGGCTGCACATTTGTGACCTTTGGATCAGACATTGTAACCTCTTATAAGAATGTTTTTTTTAAGGCATTGTACATAAATAACCGAGAAATGAATATCGAGGCATTTACAGCAAAATTATCTTGAAGATCCGTGCATGTCCAATACAACTGAAATCACAGGTGTGTTAAAAATTCAAACTTGGCAAGTTTTCAAGTAATGATTTTTTTTTTTCACATACAATTGAAAATCCTGCTTTACTAGTGTTACAGAATATATGTAGACAACTTAAATGGCTGAAAATGGATAAATTGCAAAGCATAACTCAACTGCTTTTTCAATAGTGTGTATGTATAATATACTTTTTCTTTTCCTGTGACAGAAGAACTTACTTGATGATAGTCACGATGCTTTCTGCACCTTAAAACATGGTTTTATTATCCTTCAAAGTTCTATTTAACTGGAGCAGTCTTAGTTAAAAGTGCTACATCATATGCTGGAAAACCACTTAATGAGAATAGGATTTTGCTAATACACTGCATTTCTATTACAATTAACAGTTTTTGTTTCTGAATTATTCAAATTATTTTTAGAGCATAAAAAAATTTGACTGGTTCCCAATAATTAGTATTTTTTTGTGGTCAAAATTAAGAAAATTCATAAAGATAAGATAGAGAAAGAATTCTTTGACCCATTACCTACTTTTTGTTTTTTAGATCTGTCCCTTACTGAGAGACAAAGCCAGGGCTAAACCACCATGTATTGGCACAAAACTACAAGCATATTGTTTAATATATTTTGATGTTTTAATGAGGTTCTATACCCCAAGATGTTCTTTAATTATGATCACAGATGTCCATGAATTTTAAGCTTATTCAAATGGGGATCATGATATATAAAAAAAAAGATCCACTGGTGGACAATTCAACTTGGTTTGCTATGTTTTATGTACAGTGTCTGAAGTGTTGTTACTAGTTGTCTGACTGCGCTTTATGTACAGGTTCAGGAGTTTCATCTGGAAAAAAAGTTAAAAACAAAACAAAGGTTATGACATCAGACACTTGTAAGACACTATATAAACTTAAACCTAATAATTTTTTAAAAAGAAAATGCACTGAACTCATCCACAGTTTTATAATTAATAGGTAATCAAATTCTTTGCGACAGTTAACAGTAAAATTACAAGTTAAAATCTACTTTTAACAGAACTGAGGAAGGAAGTAGACAGTTGAGGCCTACGAGGACACTGTTATGTAAAAAAAATACAGTTAATTTAAAAATATAAAATTTAGAAACTGACAAAGTCTTGAAAAGTCAATGAAATTTAGATCTACGATATGAATATTTAAATTTCAAAGACTCCTCAAGTCATAATCCAATTTACTTTTTGATTGACTTTTGCCATATTTTTGTTTGCTCTCAAAATACTGTTTGACCAAAAAAATTGCTTTGATTACACAATGCCTAAAAAGATAATTTTGTTTTCAAAAATGGCTGACTCTTGATTGAACAAAAATAAAATATTATGACATCAAAACAATAAACATGAATATTTATTATATAAGGTTTTTTAGAGCTGAAATAATTTTATATAAGCAAGTCAACAAAACAAAATGCAATAGTTTGTAATAATTCATACAAATGTAATTGAGATCAGACACAACAGTAAACATTACCATCCCAAGAAGGTACAACAGGAAATGGGACAGAGCATACATATTTCACAAAGGTACACATACAACATTATATGGCACACAGTAGACATATTACCATCCAACTAAGGTGCATGTATAACATTATATAGCACACAGTACACATATTACCATCCAATGAAGGTGCATGTATAACATTATATAGCACACAGTACACATATTACCATCCAATGAAGGTGCATGTATAACATTATATAGCACACAGTACACATATTACCATCCAACTAAGGTGCATGTACACCATCAACTATACATAGATGAGGGGGGGGGGGGGAACAACTGTAAACTGATACTCCAAACTGGTATGTGTAGGACAAGTTATTGGTTCCAACTGATGTGACAGACTAACTATAAGTTCATCATTTTATGAAATAGCGAGAAAATAGTTGTACACACTGGGGCAAATTACTGACAAGTCACAAACTTCGCATTATGTAATTCACTTATGGATCTTTCTCTCTTCCGATTTTTATAAACTTTTGTCATTTCTAAGATAAAGTTATGCATATTTGAATTTGTATACACTGTGATAACCATTTTGTCAGTAATTCTATTCTAGTAAGAGAAGCTGATAATATATTTCAGATAACACATTAGATCCCTAAAAACACAAAACTTGGTTGAAAGTTTTATTATTTTATTAAATCTGCTGAACACAATATCTGACTTCCGTTTAAATACAGTATCTTTCTATTTCAGAGAATGTAATGATATATTTTAAACAGCAGTGTTATAGGATGAATAAAATGTTATGAGAATTATAAATTAAGTATTATATTTCAAAATATATTGAACAATACAAAGTGAAGTGTATTGAAACAAACCATGAGAATATAATTTTAGAATATTAACATTTAATATTTTTGTAATTGTAATATGGTATTTATTAAACGAATCCTTCATTATTGAAAATATCTTTGAGAGATTTGCTGTACATCCCCTGCCTCCCAATTTATATCACATCATGTTTCTGTCCAATTTAAGCTGTATTCAATAAGTTCACAAATAATAATAATAATGTGAGATGAAAGAAACACATTATATGTAACTCTAAACAAAAGGGGGCAAAAAAAACAACAACAACCAGATAGGTTTGAAACCTAACTCTATACACTGATCCTTTTTAAACCTATTTAAAGAGTCTGTGTACACCCTGATGCTCAAATAATTGTAGACTTCAGAAGATGTTTTGTGATTGGTAAGCTGCCTATAAATTAATCAATTAAAAGAAGTCTCAAACATCAATTTCAGTTTAGCATAAACACCAAAGAAGACAAGGCAATCAAATCTTGTCAGATATTTTGTCTTTAGTCACAACACCTCTTCCAATAGTTATTCTAACTGGTTCAAACAAACTATGTGGATGGCTAACTGATAATAAAGATGGCAGAAGTCAGCCACACAGTAGCCAGTATACATCCATGTTTATGTTGTTAATAAAAAATAAAGCACATTCTCAGTTATTTGAAAGACTATTTTTC
Organism: Carcinoscorpius rotundicauda; assembly: GCA_011833715.1. Classification (NCBI taxonomy): domain Eukaryota; kingdom Metazoa; phylum Arthropoda; class Merostomata; order Xiphosura; family Limulidae; genus Carcinoscorpius; species Carcinoscorpius rotundicauda. Next base: position 18,161,001 of record CM022399.1, on the reverse strand, counting down.
ATTAAATGTAATGTTACAAAGTATGAGGTGTCCATTAACTTGTCATGACCCAGTTTTAAAAATGGTTCACACAATAATAAACCTGTAACTTGTTATTGAATTTTAGAAAACAAGATTTATTATTAAATAGCTGTATTACTACAGATTTTAAATATCCTGGATAGGCCTGTCAAAAAAACATCTCCAGAATAAAAGTTATAAAAAAAATTAATTAAAATAAAAATATAAATAAAAAGAAAACTTTCTGAGATAATCATTTACTTGGATAAAAATGCATAAAACAGACACATAAGAAAAGCTTTAAGATTTCATCAACACAATAACTCAACATTTCTACACCTGTCCAAAATAGTGACTGTAGTAAAGAACGAAAAAGCTCAATTGTACACAGAAAACTAGATAATATGACACATAAAACATGGAGTCTAAAAAAAACAAGCTACCCATTAATCTATTATTTCTATTGAACATGTGTAGTGCCATCACAAAAATAAAGTTACATAGTCAACATCTGATGTTTTGTTAATGGTAAAAAGTAATGAGACAAAATGCACACGTGTGAAGTTAGTTATTATACCGGTACAAAAGAATACAATGAAACCTTAAGTAACCTACCTTACTTCCAGAAAGTGTTGTCAGGTGAGGAGATAAATTCTCACCCACTTGGTTATAAATAGCTACCATACAAAATACAGCAGATTTCCGTACTGAACTTTCTGTGTTGTCATAGGCCTGTCAAAAAAACACAAGGGTTCAAACTGATAACTGTGTTTTATTTTTCACCTTTCAGTAAACATTTCCAATTCATTCCTTACATAAATTTCAAAACTAAATCTATAAAACTAACACACAACTTACTAATTTCACCAATTATAACAATTTTCCTTAGTTTACTGATACAATACCAGTGTCTATCTTAGTAAAATACTACTATGGTGTATGGTTTTTAGCACATAAATACACACCCTAAATACCTACTGTAATTTATATTACTCTTGTGAAAACTTTCAATATTTAACCTGTCAACTAATACATGTACTTGTAGATACTAACAGAGAGTGTCATGAAATAATTACATTCCTACATGTGTGATAGCAGTCTAATAAAATACAAAATGTCCTGTCAATCTTTTAATGTTAGTTTATTTCTAACTGATCAACATAAGTGAAAAATATTAGAATCAAATAGCCTTTAGACTTGTGTTAAAGCCTAATAATGCAGAACTATAACATAAAACAGATTATTTCGATTGATCATTTGAGCAAAACAGAGAAGGCACTTGACTAAATATATGTAAACTTCTCTGTGTTAAACATGTTTTTTTTAAAAAAGATACCATGTGTCTTTTAAGATTTAGCTAATGTCAATAAGTTTCAATGTAATTTTATATATTTAAATATGAAAAATTCATATATATATATATATATATTAGTCATGTAATATATTTCTGTACATTTCTTTCCTCTGTACAATATTTTAATATAACCAGAACATAAATCACCACAAATTTTCACATACAGGTATCATCTTACAAGCTGGCTGTCACCACAAAACTTTTACATATTGGTCTGACATTTACTTCTTAAAAACTACATAAAACACATTGAAAATAAATTAACAGATTTTTCTTTCTTTCTTTTTTTTTTCATGTGTGTGATACACCACATCTCTACAAAATTCAAATATTATTTATACCTAAACAGTGAAAGACCACTTACTCTGATAAGAGAAGGCATCATTTCTGGTAACAGTTGTAGAACAACATTTCTAGGATTATGTTCCACTAGCTGAAAAAATTAACAATGTGAGTACAACTGTAAATTTTAAGAACTAAAACTGAATGGAGGATAAAAATTATCACTTCTATTGATAAGCTTTTCATGGAGTATTTAATGAATAAATCCAGGATTCTGTAAACTTGACCTACATACTTCTTAAAAAATAAGTTATTTTTAATAAAATTCCAATAGCTTAGAAAAGTACATCTTGTAAAAATGAATACTGTATTAAAACATAATAAATCTCAGTTTTTCATTTTTAGTCAACCTTTTTAAATAGCAAATCAATTTAAATAAAAACAATAACCTTGCACAAGTTGCTTATATCTCCATTAACCATTCTTACCGGCTTCAACATTTTGACAGCAGCCATATTAACAGGGTATTCTCCTGCTCGAATGATGGGTTTCAAAGTTCTTACGCATTGTTCTGCTGGTAATCTAGATCCTGCTATCTCGCAGCACACCTCAGCAGCTTTCATGACCTGTATTTAAATTAAAGATGTACTGTGGAAAGCAGGTTCCATAACCTAAATTTAAATTAAAGATGTATTGTGGAAAGCAGCATTCATAACCTGAATTTAAATTAAAGATGTACTGTGGAAAGCAGCATTCATAACCTGAATTTAAATTAGATGTACTGTGGAAAGCAGCATTCATAACCTACATTTAAATTAGATGTACTGTGGAAAGCAGCATTCATAACCTGCATTTAAATTAAAGATGTACTGTGGAAAGCAGTGTTCATAACCTGAATTTAAATTAAGGATGTACTGTGGAAAGCAGTGTTCATAACCTGAATTTAAATTAAGGATGTACTGTGGAAAGCAGTGTTCATAACCTGAATTTAAATTAAGGATGTACTGTGGAAAGCAGTGTTCATAACCTGAATTTAAATTAAGGATGTACTGTGGAAAGCAGTGTTCATAACCTGAATTTAAATTAAAGATGTACTGTGGAAAGCAGCTTCCATAAACTGTATTTAAATTAAAGATATATTGTGGAAATCCAGCTCTTGTAAAAGCTACACTGTCAAAAGGTTCTAAAAGACAACTATAAAATGTTTACTTTTGAAATATATTACTTCTCATAAAGATGGAAAAAGAATTTACAATAGACTGGATGAGTATGAAGCACTGGACTAATTTCTATTGGATATGTTGATGAAAACTGCATTACCTCTTTGTTGTGAACAGATGGGAAATGCAACTTGCCCATCAAGTGTGAATTTGCAATGAATTTAGAGTTCTACACTGAGATATGTTTAATGGTTCCTTGAGATCTGCAGAAGGAAATTGTCTATCCTCTCTCAGTGATGTTATGAGTTTCACTGGAGCTTTGTTGAAAGTTTTAATGAGAAATTGGTTGTTTAGGAGAGTGACTGGTTAATTTTTAATTCTCCAGTTTTTTGGAAAGGTTACATACCTAGTTTTCTTTAAAATACTAATTTATTTCTTTGTCATAAACAATGTTCAGGTAGTTGATTAATTTATTTTATAGTGTTTAAGTATTACAAACCCAGCTCAAAGATGAAATCCTTTTTTTTTTTCCAATTGTTAGGACTTGGTTTCTAAAGCCAAGTCAAAGCGTAAAAAATGATTGTGGGTTAGAATTTGAGTTATATACTATGTGGATAGACCCTAGTTACCTTTATTATATTTTACAGATTGAAAAACACACACATCTGTAAGTTAAAAACACAACACAAACATTAAGATAACTTTAAATTTGGTAATTAAGTGTTTTTTTAATCATCAGGTCCTAAAGTATGGCTTATACACCAGTGGTGCAATAAATCAATGACAGAATCTTTATCAGTAACTGCTAATTTTTTGAATGTTTATTAATTACTTGATATAATTACATTCAAAAATTTTCTGCCCACAATAACTTTTCTGTAGATACTGACATTTATTCAAACTGATAAACATACCTGAAAACAAAGCTGACAAAACCGTTCTTTTAACTGATATAAATATCTTAACCAATAAATTATCAACATCAAGTGAAACACAAAAGTAGCCAATCAAAAAATGTTATGAAACTTGGCACTTAACTGCTTTTCATTTGGAAAAACAAATTAAATTCAAAAAGAAGAATCACCTCTTTATCTTCATCTTTATTGGCTTCCAAGATTTTTAGAATGGTGAGCTCCATGTATCCCTGAAAGTTATGGGCTTGCCTCTGCAGCAGTTCACACATGGTTTTTAAAGCTAAAACCCGAATAGGACTCTACAGAAATACGAAGAAAAATAGTTTGTCATTCAAGTTCTTTGATCAAAAAATGTTTTTAATTTACATACCCTCAAAGTAAATATGAATTATACATACACACAAGTTAGGACTTAAAAACACACTTTGATGTGAAAAAAGCTCACCTCCCAATAATTTTAGGTCACAGACGATGTAGTTTAGGTGGCTGGCTACACTGCATTCCTTATGCACAAAATTCTAAGAACTCATAAACAGTAGAAGTGTTTAAGTTCAGAAAGATAACACATTTAGCTGGCTTATAGCAGTAAATAAGTTTTACTGAACTTCCTCAGTTAACCTTATTGACAGACTTTTTACAAATAATGGATAAAATGGTTTTCAAAAGAAGAACCAAATGTTATATCATTCAACCTGTGATGCCACCGTCATTCAACCTGTGATGCAACCATCATTCAACCTGTGATGCCACCATCATTCAACCTGTGAAGCCACCATCATTCAACCTGTGAAGCCACCATTAGTCAACCTGTGATGCCACCATGATTCAACCTGTGATGCCACCATGATTCAACCTGTGATGCCACCATTAGTCAAACTGTGATGCCACCATGATTCAACCTGTGAAGCCACCATGATTCAACCTGTGATGCCACCATTAGTCAAACTGTGATGCCACCATTAGTCAACCTGTGATGCCACCATTAGTCAAACTGTGATGCCACCATTAGTCAACCTGTGATGCCACCATCATTCCCAACGAATGTACAAGTTTTTCTTCCTCCTAATATGAAAACTAGTGTTAATTGGACCACACTAGTGGGCAATTAACATTTTATATACATCACCAAGAGCTGAAATCTCCATACAGTATTAAAATGAAATGACAGTACTGAAAGTTATATTCAAAAATCAGTCTAACAAAATAGGCTTCTATGATTTACATAATGAGTTTAAACAAATGGTTATAAAACAATTTGATTATACTAAATCTTTAATTCATTATTCTTTGATAATGGGTATTTTCAAGCTAGGTCACTGTGTGTTATATTGTTTTTGATGAAATTAATACACACACACAACAGCATATACAAATTAAAAACATTTCAAGTTTTTCTTAGTAGAAGCTGAAATTGACAAATATAGAGAAATATAGCAATCAAATGGTCTAATACTAATGATACCTCTACAATGATATGAATATGTATTTTAAAACCTTTAAATGATATCCACATCTTATTTTCACAATGAAGAGTTTGTGCAGATGTTTCAAGAAGACAATTAGTTTTAAAGTTACCTTAAAAATTTAATGAAACAGTTTTATGGTCAACATATATCAATAAGTTTGTCATCAAAATGTTTCAAGTTTTTATTTTATTCAGGTTTCAATTTATTATTTTTAAAAGGAAATATCTAAATAAATTGTTATTCTTTATTTCTCTGTGCCACCTGGTGTCCTTGTGCTCTTTGACAATTAAATAGCCAGAAAAAAGAAGACTGGTTAAGTATTTCATTATTTGTTTCTCATCCTTACTCTATTTTTATAATAATTAAAGTAATTACAATAAAAAAAATAAGGATCCTTTTAGGTCAGTCTAGAGCAGGTAAAATTAATAGCATTATAATAAAAATGTTTCATGATGTATGCACACATGCAGCCCATAGCAGCTCTTGGATAATATAATTTGTTAGTGTAATTTCAGTTTCACATTCCCCCAGTGATTTAGAACTTGTCTGTTTTATAATTTTGTGCAAAGCTACTCGAGGGCTATCTGTGCTAGCTGTCACCCTAATTTAGCAGTGTAAGACTAGAGGGAAGGCAGCTAGTCATCACCACCCACCGGCAACTCCTGAATTACTCTTTTACCAATGAATAGTGGGATTGACCATAACACTATAACCTCCCCATATCTGAAAGGGTGAACAAGTTTGGTGCGAGGGGATTCAAACCTGCAACCATTGGATTACGAGTCGAATGTCTTAACCTACCTAGCCATGCCAGGCCACGATTTAAAACTTATAATGGCAGAGACAGTAGTTAAACATGGTTCGAAGTGCAATAAAAAATAAAATTTAATTATAAATGTAGGTACACTGTTACAAACTTAGAGCTACATAGGAGAAATTAATGTAGTTTTTTGTTCAAATCTGATGTCATTTTAGAAAGAAAAGCAAAAAGTAATTTAGATTTATTTCAATTTTCTTTTTGTTGGTTACATGTCAATCAAATTGAATAATTCTGTTTTGAGATAGGGTAGAGAAAGTAACAGATACCTTTAAAGTTTTAGTGAGAAAAAAGTTTGAAATGTATTTAAGAAGTTTTTATGGGTTAGAGAAAGTAAATTTTTGAGATGAGGAAAGGTATTTTAAATTTTAAAATGAAAATATAGACTATTCAAAATATTCATGGACAAATATTTGTTTTATTTTATTAAACACACTTTTAAAATATGACTTTTTGTATGTGAATGCCAATTGAAATTCTGCCAACTTTTGTGAAGATTTATACAGTATATTGAAACTTAGAAGTATTAAAGCTAAAAACTAAATGAGTACAAACAGATTGTGTTCATTCAAATTACCAAGCCCATACTGAGAGAGTTAAGTATTGTTATGACGGTTTGTGTAAGTATAGTGTAATTGTTTAATTTAGTTGTTCTTTATTGTGTTAATTACATCATAATATTAAAAAAACAAACTTTTAAGTATTTCTTCTTGTTTCAACTGATTATTATTGCATCATAATATTTTAAAATGTGTGGAACATAACTCACCTTTTCCAATCTATTAATATGTACACAAAATGTAGTTCAAGTTAGCTATCATGTAAGACAGTTAATTAAATACATTATTAGATCTGGACTGCATGTTTTAGCAATAAAGAGCATGCAGTGAAATTTCATTTTTAAAGTGAAAGTATCATAAATTATGCTGTAACAACAGGAGAATAATTTAACTTTGTTTTAAATTAAGGGAACCAGTCTGTATGAACTTCGTTTGACAAAAAGAGATTGTTAATTAAAGTTCTGTGTAACAAACATTTGTAGATATGTTTTAAAATATTATTTTAAAACAAGTGAACTGTGTGCTGTTTATTTATTGTTGAAATTTATCATCAACAAGTCACAAGCACCTACTATAAAGAATTCAGCCCATGGGTATATCACAAAATCTAACATTAAAAATATGTTTGAAAGACCTGGTACAGTTAACTGTATCATGATTCTAACATAATTGGTTATTTATTCTAAAATATAATGTGATTAATTGTCTGTTATGTGATTTAATAGAAACTACAGGATATTGTAAAGTAATAACATTAAAAAAATATTAGATAGCTAAAGCTGTTCTGATAAATAATTTTAATTATATATTACATCTGTAGCCATTATAGAAAGTAAAAGATATGATGGATTATATTTTGTACTTTCAAATATCTTTTCTGATGATTTCACTACAATTAATGTCAGGATAGAGAAAACATGAGAAAAACAAGAGTTTTATGAAAACAAATTTGATATCTCTTTAGGTTTCAGAGGTTACATATATGAAATATGTACAATGAAAAGAAGTATTTTTATTCACAGCATGAAAATCACTCTTCTCTCAGACTAACTTAGTGCAGGCTTTTTAAATTTACAAAGAAGTTTTTAATAAAAATAATGTATTAAAAAATCAAATTTTTGTATACAACAGCCTTGTAACGTTTATTAAGTGGTTTTGAAGATACACATGGTACACATAGAGTCACAATGTATACGTAGTTTTATGGTAGTTACAAGAATGGTCAAAATTACTGAGACCATAAAGATTTCACAGGAAGTTCTTGTTGAAAAACACACTTTCCTTTGTCATTCACCACGTCATATCTTAGTTACTGTTTTATAAACCATTTTTAAATACTAACTGTCTTCTTAATGATAGTTACAGTGATATAACACAATTTAAATCATTGCCATATTACAAAAAATAACTTTCATACAGGAAATGAAGCATATAAATTGAGACAATACCTCTTGATCTCCGATCATTTCTATTACAAGACGAAGAACGTTTCGGAAGTTTGTTTCCCACCCTGGAAGGGTGCTGTCTTTTGCTAATTCGACTAGATTATAAAGAGCCTGTCTCCGTTGCTCCTGCCTTATAAGAAAACAGAAATAACTTTGTGAGTAATTCAAGTTTAAAACTTACTTTTAAAATGCTTAGAAGACTAGTTTGAATTAAAAATCCCAATTACTAGTACAGTATTCATGCTCAAATATGGAGATTTATTCTGTCAGAAAATGAGAAGGCAAGCATTATAGAGTTTTAAAAACCTAAATTAAATTAAAAATTTAATATTAGTAATACTAATAGTAATGTTAAAAAAATGATGCAACAATGTCTCAGCCAAAACAAAAACAAACACAAAAATTATGTTTTTGCAAGTTTAGCAGATAAACCATTTGCTTTTTCAAGAAAATGGTTCAAAAGTCAGAAGGTAAACACAATTAAGAAAAGAACACAACATTGTTTAAAGAAAACTGTTTTTCATTCTTCAGTTATGAGATATCATGAGGAAATTGTTTGTTTGTTGATTTTTTGTGTGCAAATATTCTTTGAGGCCATTTGAGGGTAGCGTTGTTATAATAATATAAGAGCAAATTCAAACACAAATTCTTTGATAATTTGTTTAGACAGAGCATTCATGATGAAACTTTGTAGAATGGATGACAACTGCCAGTTGTGAAGACACAAGTGTAGAGGATAACATTTCAAAAGTCTTCTGCCCTTTAAAACATTGATGTGTGGCACTGATGTTAATGTAGCCTGTGGCAACATGCAGTAATAATAATGTTACAGTTTCCAATCTATCAATTTCATTAAAAGTTTAATATTAACCACAATGATGAATATATAATCAGAAACTATTTTCAGGCACTTGGAAATACATATACATGAATTTAAAAAAAAACTTGTATCAGTAAGCTGTGCAAAACTGAATTCAAATTTAGTCGGGTATTATTTATCATTACCTTCATTTCATAGTTTTTAAGTTTATAACTAAAATGAGTATTTCAGTTCTGAAGTATTAAGTATCTTACTTTTATTCATTTTATAAACCTACTCTAAACAAATCGCCAAGTTTATAAGCATTTTCTTACATGCTCTGTGTCTCACAGTCACCTTCCATTTGTTTACAGAGTAGTAATAATAATAAAAAAAAACAACACTTGAAGCAAAGCTGGGGAGAAGATTCCTCAAAATTACACTTAAGTAACTGGAATTTAATTAAATAACTGTATCTTGTATATTCCAAGTCTAAGAGTTAATTAATGACATTTTGTGAACAAATAGTCAGTGGGAAAATTTCCTTACCTTATTGCTAGTATTTTATTAAATTAATTAGTTTGGAAATTAGCATAAAACATTTATCAAAACATAATTTTAAATCAAGTTTTTACTTCATAATAATTTGTTTCTGTACATAAAGTTATGGTATAATTTAAAAGTGAACATTTTGTTTAGCATAAACAACTTCACAATGGGCTATTTGTACACTGACCACTGAGCTTGAATTACAGCACTGAAACCTGCCAGTTAGAGACAGAGTTGAACAGAATTTAACTGATTTGATTTCTAATACTAACTTAACTAAACAACACTTATAACAAGTCTTTAGTATCGCTTTCCTTTATTCAGCAAAAATTTGTTCATATTGATAAAAAAAGGGAAACACTGTAATAAAAATTAACAAATACTTAACCTAAACTCCATGACTATGTTCTTTAAAACTTGAAGGCTTATTTTAACGTTAAAATCACATTAAGTAATAGATTTCTTTTTATCAGTTCATTACAGATTTCAAATTTGAGGTTTGTTAAAATCATATTGAAAAATCTATTTATTTTATATATATATTTAATCTGTAAGAGTGTAAGCAGTCCATGATACTAAAAATTATCTCATAAATTATGTACCACTGATTACAGCATCAATAAGGAAAGTGAAAAAAAGTACAATCATGCAAAATTTTATAAAAATTAGAACTTAAACAATGTTCTTAAATAATATAAAAACTGTAAAAAATATTTGACTTACCTGGTGTTGTGGTTATTCAATTCTGTTAGAACATTAATAAATGGAGAATCAGCTGCAAAACAAAGGGCATGATGAAAAAAAATAATGATTTTAAACCATTAGTAATGCAATTACTTTGAAAAAAAATGGCTTGTTATAAATGTATTTATATTCCTATAATAAACAATAAGTTATGAATGTAATGTCTATGCTTTTATTTAAAGAGGAAAGTTAGGAAAAACACAAACCAAAACACAAAAATTGGAAATTAATTTTTCATTAAATGCAAAATGCACAATTATAGTTATTAAGTTCATAATTACGGAGCAACTACTTATGACACCTGCCACAATCTCCGATTTTGAACTACTGACCTGCTCACTGGCAGAGCTCTACTATCCATATTACATGACTGACTGTCACTCTTGTAACACACCCTTAGTTTCAAAGTGAAGGAAATATTTTGTGGTATCACGTGGTTTCAAAAGTGGTTTGCAAATTTTGAAATCCAGAACTACTACTGCATGAGTTATCAGCAATAAAAACTCTCCTATAAAATTAAAGTTCTGTATTCTGAAAATAATATCTCAGAATCTAAATAAAAGAGTAAACAAAGCCTGAATACATATACAGTAGTTTTCAAAAGGAAGTTTTATCTGAAAAAAAATTTCATAAATATGACAATTGGATGGTTAAAATGTAATATGTTTAATCAGAATATGCTTCAGAAACTATTTTTCTATAAAATTTATTGTTAATAATTTTTCAGCAACAACTATACATACCATCTTCCACCTCACTATCTACATCAAAAACGGTTTCTTCTAGAACATCCACATCTAAGCCATCTTTCATGTCCTATAGATAGCAAAAAATTAAAATTAGTAATGCACAAAACTACATATATATCAAAATATTGTCAGATAATGAAAAGTTTACAATAGTTAATGCTGTTCTCATGCTAAAATATTAAATGAGGCTTGAAAATCAGGCCTTCGATCAAGTTATACTGACAATATAAGAACAATACCCCACATTAGTAGCTATTTCATATGTGATCTCCAATATTCTGTACTAGTTTCATAAAACTGACTCAAACATAAAACTAGCAACTGAATGGTTATAAATTATCATATTGCATTTAAAGAAATCCTGTTTCAAAACAATATTATTACAAAAGTTAAAAATTATCAATTCTTCCTAAGACATTATCTCCCCTCCCCTAACATGGAATTTCTCAGTTTTAATCTTTCAAGATAATGCCATAAAACAAAGTTCATAGAAAGTTTACAATAAACAGAATTCTAGGTTTATTTTAGGCTTTTTCTTTACCAATACTTCATGTAAAAATAATTATCTTTAAGTAACAAAGTAGCAAGTCTTAGGAAGAAACTAATTATTTCTGCAACATCTGAAGGCAACCCATTCTAAACAGCATCACCTCTGTTAGAAAAACACTGAAGATAACTCCTACTCTGCCAAAATTTGTTTGTATGTGTGTGTTCCCTAGTCCAAATATTTTCTCGCTTAAGTATGAAAAAAGATATATCAACACTATCAATTCTAATCAAAAGTATCGAATTAACACAATTTCTCTTTCCAAAATGACTGGGGAAACTTTTACACATTAAATACAAATTTTACTAATGAAAAATAAAATAAAAGATAAAATTTAGTAAAGAATTTTTGGTTTGTTTTGATTTTAAGCAAGCTACACAAGAGTCATCTGTATTAGCCATCTTTAATTTAGAAATGATTGATTAAATGGAAGGCAGCTGCTAATCAACACCACCCACTGCAAACTCTTGGAGTTTTTAATCAATGAATAGCAGAACTGACCATCACATTATAACACCCCAATGGTTAGAAGTATGAGTGTGTTTGGTGTGATGAGAAATCTAACCTATGACCCACAGATTGCAAGTTGAGCACTCTAACCACCAGAACATGCCAGGTTTCACCCAAGAGGGATGGTTATCTTCACAATGTTTAAGGCACATATCCATCACAAACACTTCTAAAAGGAGGTTTACATACAAGATTTATTTTTTAAGTGAAACTGCATGTTTTACATTATCAAACTTGACAATTTCTTAATACGAAATAAAAACTTTGTCAGAAACAAGAACTCTTAATGCATACCAAATTTAACAGTTAAAGCTGTCCTAAAATTAACAGTACATTCCCAACAACTGACCTGGAAAGAATATCAAGAACTTTTATCCTCAAGACTTGTATTACCTCCATTCATTATGGCTGATATTTTACAAATCTCAAGGTAAAAAGAAAAATATACAGTACCTGATCATGGTAGTATGCAGGGTTGTAATCTGATGAAGAACACTTTGTAGGTGAAGAGTCTGAACTATATACAGTACCTGATTATGGTAGTATGCAGGGTTGTAATCTGATGAAGAACACTTTGTAGGTGAAGAGTCTGAACTATATACAGTACCCGATTATGGTAGTATGCAGGGTTGTAATCTGATGAAGAACACTTTGTAGGTGAAGAGTCTGAACTACATACAGTACCTGATCATGATAGTATCCAGGGTTGTAATCTGATGAAGAACACTTTGTAGGTGAAGAGTCTGAACTACATACAGTACCTGATCATGATAGTATGCAGGGTTGTAATCTAATGAAGAACACTTTGTAAATGAAGAGTCTGAACTATATACAGTACCTGATCATGGTAGTATGCAGGGTTGTAATCTGATGAAGAACACTTTGTAAATGAAGAGTCTGAACTACATACAGTACCTGATCATGATAGTATGCAGGGTTGTAATCTGATGAAGAACACTTTGTAGGTGAAGAGTCTGAACTATATACAGTACCTGATCATGGTAGTAAGCAGGGTTGTAATCTGATGAAGAACACTTTGTAGGTGAAGAGTCTGAACTAGAAACTTCTCTTGATCTTTCCTCAAGCACATCCAGCCTTCCCTCAGGGGCAGATGTCTGGCTGATGCCCGAGTCCAAAGACATGGATTCATTAATCTGATCATCCTTTTGTTTCTGACTACTATCCTTTCCATAAAAATCTTTTTCCAGAGTGCTACGACTATACTTCTGGATTTCTGCTGATGTCTTTTTCAAGGAATTATAGATGTCTTCAGGGTTCAAATTTTCTGTGTCATCATATTCAAATGACTGACTTAATGACATTCCACTTTGAATTCTATTCATTCTGGAAACAATTATTTCCACTTATTAACTCATTTTTTTACAAAGCCCATCAATCTCTTTTTATCAAGAATAGAAAAACTAAATCTAAATGTTTCAAAACACATTACAAGAATGTTGCACAGAGTCATACTTAACAGTTAAAGAAAATAACATAATACATGTATTGAAAGGGAAAAGCGACCACCAATCATGTAAGTAGTTGTATGATTTAACAATTTCTCACTATAAACTTCTGACCTGGACAGAGTTGCAGTTGGAGACTGAAGATGGGACATAATGGGGCTTCCAGGAGTCTTACTGATACCTACATAAGATGTACTATCTGTACTTCTTCTTCTGGAGCTAAGTAAATTGAAAGCACTATCCTGTGGAAGAAATTACATGTGATGTGATCATTGTGCAACATCAAAATCAAGACAGGTTACAACAATTCTTTAACTGAATAATGTTTTCAGTCACAATTAATAAAACTCAAAGTGATCACATATAAAAATTAGATTAACTGGAAACTGCTTCTTATTGATTTCAAATAAACTAAAAAAATTAAATAAAGTAACAAAAAAAAACATTGCAAGATAAAATTAAACATGCAAAAATTAAAAATTCAGAGTGAATAGAATATATATTACTTCTAAATGCCACATGAAACTCAAATAAAAAAACAAGCAAAATTCTATGATCTAACAAGTTATAGTGCTCAGTATAATTGATGTTTTTCTAAACCTCAATCAGCCACATTTTTCTTTAATGCATTTCTCACCTCACTAACTAAAAGTTAATTTATTTTTTCTTACAGAACATTTAGTTTCTCACATTATACTTTATTAAATGTACTGTAATTTAGTGAAAATGGAGAACATAAAACACAACAAAACAATTCACGAACTTCCACACAAACAAGTTTTTATAAGATCAACACAAGTTCTTATCACTCTTTTAATAGATTTTTTTCTGTAACAAAAATATCTCAACAGGTTTCAATATCCATGTTTTAATAAACATATAAAGAAACACTAAACAAAAAAGAGTAAAAAATATTTCTGAAGTCTGTTTTTATCCTACCAAAATTATCGAATCTGATATGGCCAATAATGGAAATAAAGGATAGGCTATGCTGAATTATCAGTTTCAATGCTGGACACTAGTACACACACACACACACACACACACACTTATTTTGACTCCTGAATCACTACATGTAACACAAAATTATTTTGATGTTATATACTGGCTTCCACTTGATTGTGTACTAGTACATTATATTATTTTGATGAAAATACTTAATTTTTTCATTGATTATATATACGAGTTAAATATATTACTACAAAAAATTCCTTTGGTGGCTCTGGTGTAGTTTCTGTACAACTGTATACTAGTACACAAGAGTGTAAGTGTTTGTAACATCAGTTGAAAAATAAGAAAGCTTACTGTGAAAAATGGCAGTTCATGGTAATTATTTGTCAAAATAAAATAGTTCTCCAATTTTACTTTTACTTTTGGTAGTTTCTTGTTACCTACATACAGGTAAATACATAATACAAAGATAACAGTAGGCTTAAACATAATTAGTTTTTTTGAAATAACACAACTTGTTTCACAGCTCAAAATTGGTATATTCTTTAAGGATGAAATACAACCTTATACAATTGTGTATTTCAACATTTTGTGTAGGTGTTCTACATTTAGTTAGATGACGTTTTTGTGAACAGGATCTGCAAAGATGAAAACATATTAACCACCTGCTATAGAACAAGGTTACATCCAGGAGACACTGTAAAAACTCGTACTTATTTGACCCTGTTTCTGTATCACAGCTCTTCTAGGATGCAAGTTGTACTCAGATTGAGGGATGGCAGAGAAATTTCTTTAATTTAGTTTGAATCGAGGATTTATCTTCTTAAATGCATAATAATAACAATTACCACTAGATTTGTTATCTAGTTCACTGACATGTTACACAAGGAACTTTATATAAACATTATTACATTACTTAAAAAACACATTTCTGTGTGACCCACACAATAAAATCTGTAAATGTGCAAAACTTGGCAAAAATTTTTTTATTTCCCCAGTAATTTGAAACTAAATCAATAGTTAAATAGTTACATGACACTCTGCAAGACTATCAATGTCTGCCTTCACCTAATTTAATTTGTATGTTTTCCAAATATAAAAGTTAAAAGAGATCTACTACAGAAAGTGTTGCTGACCACTTGATGGGACAGATTCATAATAATTCAATTTGAGTTACTGAAACTGAATCAGACTATAACCACAGATCTTTATTGTCAACAACTGGAGTATTTGCACCAGGTTGGCATTGAAAAAACGTCCATCAGAGGTCATTTTGTAGTATCACAATGCCAGACCACATTCTGCAAGAATGACATAGAACAAGAGCAGAGATTTGAACTGGGGAGTCTTCCCTCCATACATTACTCACCTTGCCCCTCAGATTACCATTTATTCAGATCTATACATTTCTCATTCAGCTATAAAACCTTCAGAAATATTAATACCATCAAAACTGTTCTCACAGAATTACTTGTCACAAAGGAAGCTTTGTTCTATCAATGAGAAATTAAAAACATAACTGAAAGGTGGTATGTTGTAACTGACTGAAAAATAAAGACCTCTGAAAAGACCTTTTACTGTATGGAGGTGGGGAAGAGTCATTATTTTACAGTACCCTTAATAATTCCCTCATGTAGGCATATTCCACATTACTGTCTAACTCTTTATTTGTCAGTACTGCATACTGTCTGTGCACTGGCACATTTTCATAGTCAAGCTGTTTTTATAGTACAATCTAGTACTTTAAATAATATACAGAAGTTGAAATCATTACTTTTATTTAAATTTATTATTAGAGGAAAAATCTCGAGCACAAATACAATTTTGTAATACAGGCATTGTAACACAAGAAATAAAATTGTTTTGGCTCGTGGTGACAATGAAGTTTTAAAGAAAATATTTATACATGACAAAAACATTATATAGAACTGTTTTCGATAATTCAGTATAACCTTTATTTCCAGTTTACTTGACTATATCAACTTTGGAAAGACCAGTGCAAAAAAACTGACAAAAAAATTTTTCAGAAATAGGACCTTTTACTTCTTTTTTTTTCATTTTGTTGTTAGTTTTAAAATTTTCAAGTGACATATCT
This sequence comes from Carcinoscorpius rotundicauda, assembly GCA_011833715.1. Classification (NCBI taxonomy): domain Eukaryota; kingdom Metazoa; phylum Arthropoda; class Merostomata; order Xiphosura; family Limulidae; genus Carcinoscorpius; species Carcinoscorpius rotundicauda. Next base: position 18,144,593 of record CM022399.1, on the reverse strand, counting down.
ATAACCTGTAACACACTCTCTTAGTCCTAACTAGTTTGTTTAGAGTAGTTATTTCAATAGTAAATGCAGAGAAATCTGAGTTTTGGTTAAATCATATTTACAATGACACCACTATAATTAGAAACACATTTTTGGTAATCAGTTTGTATAAAGTACTGGTTTCTATAATAATGTTACCAGTAATGACATTGTTAGTATGCACAAAATACTTCAAATGTTTAAAATATTTGTACTAGATAGTAATTTCAAAATGTGTATCTTTTGTAACATTTATCACACACAAATATATAAACTATTTTTAAAGATTCTGTCTGAACTGTCTCAAAGCCAAAATGCCCAGAACAAACATTATTAAATCTGAATGTAAATATCTAAAGCAAAAAACAATACTTGTACCTGATATGGCTTGGGTAACTGGTTTAATAACATGGAAAATTCTGGGGTGTTTACGTTAAACATGTCCAAGATAACATCTTGAGAATACTAAAAAGCAAAAAGAGTAGATATTATAATTAAAAAGTTTTAACAGAACTTTAAAATTCTGACTATCCTTTTCATATAAAGATATTTGAAATTTTATTACACACCAACACAATCATTTTGTTTTATATATTACACTATGTAACACAAATTTCGTTCCTGAACAGTATGTGTTATTTCTTAATTGCTGTAAAAGTACAGAAAATGGGCATTATTCCTTTCAAACTTTGCTTTTGTGACCATAATTTATATTTGGTTTTAGGTATAAGGTTCTAAAGATTAAGCAAATAATATTTGAGATTTCTATGACAAAGAATAGTTTGTTGTTTAAAAATTATAGCATAAAAATACTTTGCACTCAAAGATTAAAGATGCAATATTTTCACAAACAAATCTTTAGTAAAAATATTTAATTAAAAAATCTGATTTTTAATGTACAAAATATGTATAATCCTTCCTAAAAATCAATAAAATTCTATGAAGATATACATGATGCATTCAAAAGCTACAGCACAAATACTTAACATGTGCAAAGGCGTAGACAAATTTGTACATATTATGTTGAGCCTATTGTAAATGGGCTAAACCATTTGCTTTTATATCACTGTAATTATAAAAAATGGAGAAAATAAAAACACACACAAAGTAACACGTACATTACTTATTCAACATAAATAACAATATTATAGTTTTGTTGCTAAGTAATGATGTATACTGTTGAGTATTATTAAAAACAGTGCAACACAGAGGTAAAAACTGAATTAAATACAAAAAAATCAGTTTTAATTTATTAAATAAACTTTTTGTGGGAGTTTGTCCACATATATCACTTCTGGAAGCCATACAAAACATTATGCCAAGTTTGGTGATGCTTGGTCAAACAGTGTGTGTATGAAGAATTAATAGATATGTAAACACAATTTTCCTTTTATATACACAGATAATGCAAATAAGTTTGGTCAAAATTTCAACTAAAACCATTACAATATAGAAAAAACAAATATCAACAAATAATGTAACTATAAAGTATTAGACATACAGATGTATGCAATACATCTAAAAATGACCACTGTTGCTGAGTCTTTTAAAGTATGAGAGTAAATAATTACCTTTCTTATTTCTGGAGCTTTCACTTCACTTTTCCAGGAAATTAATTTTATTACAGCTATTTTAATTTCATTATTAGAGCCATTGAAATCACTAGGGTCCATTATCTTCAAAACAGAATGCAAATAGTGCAGTAGAATAATCTTTACCTGAAGAAGAAAATTTTAACATTTCTCAAAGACTCACTTTAAACATTGATTTTTAACTAGATCTGACTTAAACATACATTACAAGAGTTAACTAAAGAAGAATTATTTTTATTTTTACCAATTTTACAAAAATCACAGTTAAAAAAATAAAGCAAAGCAATCTTTTAACTAGAGAGAACAACTTAATCATATCTAAGTAGGCAAAAACAAGTTTCCCTTGAAACTACAAATTTTATAATTCAAGCCTAAAACATCTGACAACAAAAATACTGTTCTACTAATTTTATAGAAATCATTAATTTTACCATACTAATGGCTATCATTTTACTCTTCTGCTGATGAGCAAATATGCTAATCCTGAACAGAAGAAATCAACCACGTTTTGATATTATGCTTTTTTATGAAATGCTATTAAGATATCTCAGTTACTCAAGTAAAAATCTACTTCTTTTTGTTTTACACAAAGTAAAAACAAAACAAAACATAAAAGCAGTTTACCTTGTCGTTAGGTGTTTGATGAGGATCATTAAGAAATTTTACAATAACCAAAAACTGCTTTTCACAAGGGAAGCAGTCCCTATAAGGGAAGAAAATTATAAGTAAAACTCCATATAAACCTGTATATTTATGTTTTTTAAACTGTTTTCATACAGGATTAATTGATGTGAGCAATGTTCTAGTCCCAATGTAATCATCAGTTTCATTTTTGTAATTTTTAATATTTCATATAACTGCACAAAATATGAAACTTCTAGTAAAGGCTATAAAAACATTTTAATCATTTTTAATAAAGAGCTGATCACAAATATGTTAAGTTAGAGCAGTGGTTCTTAACCTGGGTTCAATCGAACCCCAGGGGTTCGGAGAGTCAGTCTCAGTGGTTCAGCAGAGGTCAATACACACATACTGTGTGTGTGTGTGTGTGTCCGTTCTGTTCACCCCACTCGTATGATTCGTAATGTCATGCTCCACTTGGCCATCGTTGGCTGGGGCTGATCACGTCACATCACTTGACCTTAATATCTGTGCTGCAGGGAACTTTGTGGTCGACTTGTGACTGCAGTAATCGTGTGTCATTTGTGATTGTTTTTCCTAATCTTTCAATCCATTCATACTAACTATGTCGTGGAAAAACAGAAATTGGTTGGACAAATATGTACAATATGGATTCACATGTATAATGGAACATGATGGGAGCCAGCATCCTCAATGTTGCGTACTTGATCGCAAAGCAGGGCAAACTACACACCATTGGTGAAGCACTTGTAAAACCAGCTGCATTAAAGATGGTGAAGATCATGCTGGAAAAAGCTGCTGAAAGTAATTTATCCCAAATTCCTCTTTCAAATGTATTCATCAGCAGCAGAATAGATGACATGAGCAATGACATCTTGGCTCAAGTTGTTGCAGCTCTGATTTCAAGCCCAGCAAAATTCAGCCTTAAACTCGATGAGACCACCAATGTTTCCAATCTAAACCAGCTTGTTGTATTCATGTGCTATGTGAAGAAGGGTGAGATAAAAGAAGATTTTTTATTTTGTAAGTCTCTTACAACAACAACTAAGGCAGCTGACAGGAAGAAACTTGTGGATGACTTCTTCAGAAACAACGACCTATTGTGGGATATGGTTGCTGCAGTTTGTTCAGGATGGACCTCCAATCATGCTGGGACGAAACTATGGTTTTGGTGCGCGAGTGAAAGTCGGTGCACCACACATCGTTGTAATGCACTGTGTTCTGCATAGGCATGCACTGGCAACAAAAACCTTGCCTTCAAAACTGGCAGAAGTATTAAAAATTGTAGTGGAATGTGAGAACTTTGTGCAAAATAGTGCCCTGAAGCACCGCATCTTCAAAGAGCTGTGTAATGAAATGGGCTCTGAATTCGAGGTACTTCTGTACCATTCTAACGTTCGGTGGTTATCCCGGGGAAAGGTACTGAATCGTGTTTTTGCCATGAATGTGGAATTAGTCCTGTTTTTGTGAGAGTACCAACAATCTCATGTAGATTGCTTCACATTTTGGCATACATGGCCTATATCTTCAATGCTCTCAATCAACAGATGCAGGGCAGTGGAGTCAACATCATAAAAGCAGAAAAAACCTGAAGGTTTTTCAAAAAAAAGCTACCGTAATGACAACGATGAACAGAGAATAATAACTTCACAAACTTCCCCCTGCTGAACGACTGTGTAAGGTCAAAATGTGTCTGAAATCGAAGACATTTCTGTGCCCGGTGAACTGAAACAAGCAATTGCCATGCATTTAAATAAGCTCGCAAAGTCTCTTGACGGATACTTCACCACCAAAGAGTCATATCCAGCATGGATGAGACAGCAATTCATGTTTAGTGTTACGACAACAGATGTCAGTGATGAATAACGAGACAAAATCATTGAACTTCATCACAGCCAAGTTCAACAGCAACTTTTCAGAACATCATCACTCAACATTTTGGTGTCACCAACAGAAAGCCCTTGAGATACTCGTACCATTTGTTACAACGTATCTTTGCAAGCAATCCATTTCAAGGATGGTAGACATAAAAACGAAGAAAAGGAACAAACTTTGTTGCAAAAATGATATAAGAGTGGCACTTGACAAGGTGAAGCCGTGCATTTCTGAACTTGTCTCTGAAAGGCAATAGCAAAAGTAACATTGATTTGCAGTAAATATTCATTGAGTTATGTTTTTATGTGAAATTCATGTTTTGTTGGTTCTGTTCTTTGAACATGGTGATATTGTGTGCAACTGATGCATGGTTCATTTTGTGCATTAATAAAATATCTACTTATGTTTTGAATTTGAAAAAATTTTATTTTTCCAATTACGAAGGGTTCAGTAAATGCAAGTACGAAACTTCCGTGTTTCAGCACCTCCAACAAGGTTAAGAACCACTGAGTTAAAGTGTTGATTGTTCCAAATGTAAAGTGATTTTCATTGTAACATTGAAAATACTTTTCTTCATTTGACAATTTTCATTTATACAACCTCCAAGTTCTTCTCTAACTAACCATCAAAGTTTTTTTTCTAAAGAGTTATATTTTATTATTTTCTCTTCCTCAATTCTATATGGACTCTGTCAATTTGACCAGCCTTTTGGTAACCATAAAAAAAGTAAAAATAATGCAAAATTACCCTTTGTTTCTTTCTAGAATGGCTACAAATTATAATCAAGTACAATATGCACGAAAAACAAGAAATCTTGTAAATACTTTGGTTTTCTTTTGTTTTGCTGTTGATTATCAGAGAAAATTCACCATACTTTTTTTTTGTACCAGTGGTAGTGCTGCATTAAATAATTTTTATTCAGTTATATAAAACACAAAATAATGTGCATACAACAGAAAATGTCCAACAACTATAACAATTTTTCTGGTTTTATATCTGCAGTAAGACCACTGAAAATTCAACTATGCTTGTCACTGAGTTTACCAAGGGAATAAAGTATAAACTGAAAGCAAAATAGAAAATTTTTGTACACAAAATAATGTAATATATCACTGGAAAGACAGAAACATTTATTTTTCTGTTGGCTATCAATAATATAGAATTAAATGTCAAACTATCAACAACTTCTGGAAAGCAAAATGCGGCAGATGGATTGGAAAGAAAGATCTGATTTAAGCTGATGGTACTTTAACCAAGTAATATTGAAAGCTATAAAAATTATCTTTGCCGGAGCAATGACAATATTATAATGAGTAATTCACATTAAATTTCATATTTCTTGGAGGAGAAGTAAAAAATTAGAAAAGAAGGAACTCTACAGAAGAAAAGTCACAATTTGCATATAAGGGGAATTTCAGGATTTTTTAAAATATTGTCTTAAAAATTAAGAGATAAAGTTTAGATATACAATTTTAAAAAAGCTTACAGATTTTTCCTGAGATTTTAAAGAATTTGTGCTGTGTGTGCAGTCACTTTTACCAGTATTCCATAAGTATTGAGTAGATACACCTATCAATACCTGCTGTTAAATCTTCTAATTTTATTTTGGAGCCTTTACAACTCATAAGTTTACATCATCTTAACATTAAAGTACCTGCAACAAAATAACTGAAGCTGATATTCTAGAATGCTATTTTAACTCTATTATTGTTCACTTCAAAAAGTGAACAGTGTTTAACAGTGTTTGAAATAAGAGTTAAACTTCGTGAGTTAGTTTTTAGCATTGAGGTGATGCTTGAGCTTGTGGTTAAAACTTGTTTCAAAATTAAATTTGAAATATTTCATCAACAAAAGCGATGTTGAAAATATACACACATACCACAAAATAGTTTTGTATCAGCTTGTTAATGAAGCTCCACAAACCTTTTTATAAAAATGTACAATGTCTCACATAATAACATATCTGCTTTTATTGACCTAACAATATCTGTCAAACATCAAGAAGAGTTATGTCATTACTACAAAGCCACCTGTGGATGTTTTTAGGGTTACATTAACCTACCTAATAATGTCTAGTGTTCTTTGTATTTTTGCTTGTACAGAGCTGAGGACGTCAGTTCCACACTTCATAAAGAGTCGAGTCATTAGGATGTATAACCATCCATGAAGTTCTGCATGATGAGCATGGACCAATTCTTTCAGTGTATCCAGAAATAAGGTGAAAACCTTTCAATAATAAGAAATACAATTTTTTTTAGTTTTACATAAATTCAGCATAAAGGAAAATAATAACCTGCAAGAAAAATGATAAGCAAAAACCTTGTTGTCTGTTACAGTTTAATTGAAACTTAAAATGTCTGGCTATAAGACAACATTGAAAATTTCTATTTTATATGAATAATTATCTTTTATTGTAATTAATGTTCCTTTTTTGAAGATACAGTCAAAGGGGCTTTTCTTGTCTGACTGAAGAGAGAACTTTGACCATCACTTTCACAGTATACCCAACAAAAGTATGAAGTGGTTTTTTTTAAAAGCTGTAATGAGACATTGACTACAACTGGCTCTTGCATGATGTGATCACCATAAATCCCCCAAAAGAAAAAACTGATAGAGTTTTTACACTGTATATAATTTAATCACACACCTGTCATAATATAAAGTACAACACATTATATATAAAATATTATTGAACAATGATAAATATTACGTCAGACTTTTACACTATTATTAATAAAAATATTTTGCATATAATTTTATATCACACATCTGTAACTTAAATACAGTTTCAACTGGCTTAAAAAATTATCTGAACTGATGCATTACTGAGCATCTATGATGTAATGACATAGTACATATAAAACATCATAAACTGTAAGATGTGAACTGAAATAAACCAATACATATTTGAGATTCTATTATAAATACAATTAGTTAAAAGTGTTTAAAATTTTCATTAAAAGAATTCTTGCTATGATGGAATTTAGAATTACCTTACAAGCAGCAAAAACTATAATAACATGGCATAAATAACTAAGAGATGAAAGAATAAATTGAATTATTTTTTCATATGTGAATAAACCTCATCTAAAACGGATTTTAGAATAATTTCAATATTTTCTTACAAATAACATGCCATATTATATGCTTAATTTAAACATATTTACATACAGTGAACAAACTTCTCGGTAGGAAACTAATTCTTCTCTTATAACACACACTAACCATACTATAATGTAACTTATACTTATTAGAATACAGTGAGTGTTAGTATGGTGGTAATACCTTAGTATGTGGATCCATAAACATCTTGCTAAAAATTTCTACAACTCGGTGTAGTTCTAGGGATGTAAGCAAACGAGATGAACGAAAAAGAGCACACAATCCAAGTAGCCCCTCCTTCCTGTCTGACCAGTGAACAGAAGAAAGGTTGTGGATAATATCTGCAACATCCTTGTAATAATTTAAAAAAAAATAAATAAATTAATAATGAAGTTAAACCGATATTTCTATTCATACATAATCAACATTTTTGGGTAATGTAATTTTAGACCAATAATCCAAGACAACTAAATTTGAAAAACATGTCTAGGCATCTCTCTATAGTGTGCAGTTCTAGATACTATCATCCACTACAACCAAACAACTTACAAACCAGGACCAACACTCACAGTATAAACAGTGATTTCGTACATCAGTATAATTTTGCAATTTGTTTGCAAGTGCTGCTGGAAGTTGTGGTTATGAAAATGTGTGAATAAATGTGAGTTCGATCAGCTGTTTTAGTATTTTTGGTTTATCAATTGCAATTTTGTAAATTGACATCTGGATTAAAAGTGTTAATTTAGTTGTACTCATACATGGGAGACCAGCAATGAGCTTCAAATAAACTGTTAAACAAAATCACATTTCGCACTTGTAAGTAATAAATTAATTTCCGGTGAAAAACATTGAAGTTTCTTTGTTTTTAAGAGCAAAGCTATGCAAGGAGCTATCTGTGTTCTGCCTACTCAAGGTATCAAAATGCAATATTTAGCATTAAACACCTCAGACTTACTGTTTATTCTACACTCCCCAGTGACTCAAGTAACAAGAACAAAAATGCAGGAAATATAGAGTACATGAAAAATGTGCATTCAAAATAATAAAGTTTTCAAAGATAAGGCATCACAGCCATTCAAAGTTACCAAGCAACACAAAATTATAAACAGATCACATATAAATGAAATTCTCATCGAGTATACTGCTCAGCTCAGTATCAAAAAACTTTAGTCAATTACAGCTTGATAAATATTCATTAGAATATTTTGGTTGATATGTTATTTTATCAACTGACACACACTTACATTTCTGATCACAAATTGCAAAACAAACAACAAAAAACACATATGATGACAAATATTTATCAGTGATCTAAAACTTTGCCTTTCCTCTATTCAACAGTCGAAAATTATAATAAGGACCCAGAATGACAAAAGTTTAAGACTCTCTGACACACTGAAATGAAAATAAGACACAATAGGTGACATTATATTGCTGCCTACAACTTTCTGTAGAAGCATCAACAAGCTATGGTTGTTTTAGCTACTCGTGACCAATGCTCCCTCTAATTTTTTTCCACCTATATGTATAATAAATCTGTTTAATGCACAACAGCATCAAGGCAATGTTAAGGTGTGCACTATCAGTTTGTTTAAATCTGTTTAATGCACAACAGTATCAAGGCAATGTTAAGGTGTGCACTATCAGTTTGTTTTTTTGGAATATTTTAAAATGATTAAGCCACTTTGTAATGCCATCAGTTGGTTTTTAGGTCTACTGACTGCCAGGGTCGTTAATGCCATTAACATATTGAGACTTCATCATTACTGAAAACATGTGCAGCTGAAATAATTAAGAGTACAGCATTTGATTCGTTGTTGTGCAGCTTAAAGAAAATACTGCTCACGACCCACATGTTCCACCAGTACCTGAGTTATCAACAAGAAAAGCAAATATACGGTTTATGGCAGTTTAAACTAGAATCATCAAGAATGAAAAATAAAAGTTTTACAGAACTTGGCATGTGAAGCTATCTGATACAGTTAAAAGCATCAAAAATTTTATACTTGAACATAATAGCAAATTTGATGTTTTATCACCATGGTTATAAAGGAAAAAAAATGTTCATACTTTTACACTTACACAAACACGAAATATTGACCGCCCAAGAAGTTATTTAACATCCAAATACTTAAGTCTCTTGGATAGGATACAATTTTGTACACAGAAATATAAATATTTTTTCTCATTTTTACAAAGTACTTTAGACAATTCTTGTTGCAACCTTTGTCTTCTTGAAGTCAGAATTTGAATAGACTTGAAAGAAAACATCTACTTATTGACTTTTGAATCAGCCCAGACTTTTTACCAAGTTATAAATATTTGATAATATTTTAAATGATTGCCATCAAAACTGTTCTACTGTCAGCATGTTGATACACCCAACCCATCTGTTTTGTTTTCAAAGCTTGGAAAGGTCAGAAAATTGTGCTGCATTAGTTTATTTCATATTAATGGTGTTATTGCTACCACACAGTTTGTCCACTGAAAACACACAAACAATGGCAAGATCAAGTTTTGAGAGAGCATTGTAGGAGGGCCAGTTGGCCTGGTCCAGCTTCACTGAGGCATGCGGGTCACGTGGCATCATCCACAGCCAGCCTCCCTTAAAATGATAAGAAAACGACCACTGCCCCATAGGTTACTGTCAACCCCACAAAAAAAGTGAAAGAAGAGTAAAGGAGGGCAGACAGAGAGATAAACAGCAGTAAAAGACTGATGAGGTGCATGAAAGTAAATATAAGAACCATTACTAAAAAAAAGAAAGGTTGTCATCCAAGAGCATACACACAGGGAACGATCCTGCCCATCAACACCAGCACCACTCCAAAGGGAATTATGTTTATTAAATCCCCCCAGGATTAAAACTCTCCAACAAGAGCATCATAGGTCTTTCCAGGAAACAGGTACAGAGATCAAACATTGATGATACAACCCAAGGAAACACAAATAGCCACAACCTCCAAGGTTATATTGAGTGGGAAAGATAGAGCAGGCACATGCTGATTAACCAGCAGTGCCACCCCTCTATGTACTTGTCAATTACTACAAAAAAACTCCCAATAGGTGACTGTATTGGAAGGTTTCAAAAACATTTCAAGAATTTGTAGAATGATAAGAATCAATCAGCACCTTTATGTCATCGAAGTTAGAATGGAAACCTTCAAAGTTCCACTGTATCACTTAGGTAAAGAAGAACTGGCAAAGAACCCTTCTGTTTTCAACCACATTGTTTTTCTATAGTAAAACTGACTCCACTCACCATGGAGCCCAACAAGAGGATGCACTACAATGCCAAACAAGGACACTGCAGCAACATCATGGGTTTTGTGAGCACTGTACCTAAACACCAGCATCAGAAACAATATCCACAACACCTATTGAGAAATTCCAACATTGGTATTCAGTTGACTTCAGCCCAGGAAGAGCTACCTCAAGGCCACTGTCTACAGGAGTTCAAGGCCAAAGTGGCATGCTGGGGTTGGACCCCTCAACCATCAGATTCCTTCCTCTCCTCCTCTTCACAGGTCATCACACATGACAAACATGTGGTTTGATGTTCAGATCCCAGAGGAGACAAATTGAATGTACAGAACATTCTCTAGGCCCCTTCACCATGTACAGGAATCCAGCTCAAGGGAAAATTCCATAAAGCCAGAAAAAACTAAGTTAATGTTTGCCATGACAACTTATATGTGAAAAAGTTTTCTACTGCTATAACAGGCATAAATATAGGGATAGAGATTATGCCTCACATGTTAATATACGAGTGGCAATGATAAAAGGTTAATAAAGCTATTTTAATGCTTGAGTTTGTTAGTTCTTCAGGAAAAAACAAACATTTCACTTAACAAGACATTTATGCAATTCTTTAATGTTTCTAATTTTTATCTCAAAACAAAATTATCTGATTCATTAAAGTTTCGTGGTTTTCTTTTCCTTATGTATATAAAATCTGTTAAAAATGTTCCAGAAAAACCAAAAATGTAGTTTACTCATGTATTACACCATAAATTACATCTAGTTAGGAAATAAGTTCTTAATAAACATGCTTACATCAACATGTCGTCCACTGTAAGAACTAAATGATCGGTCGGAAGAAATGCTAGATGTCTCACTTTCATCTGACTGGTCATCATGGAAGTTATTGTGTCTATGTCTTGGAGTCGTTCTCTGGAAAGTTACTGATATCTATATTACTTTAATTTAAAAAACAATCTAGAAAATTAAGTAGAAACTGGTTAAAGATGAAGGTTGTAAAAACTGAACATTTGGAAACACCTCTAATAAAAACATTTTAAAATGAACCTGATTAGAAAAAGGTCAAAACAGTACTTTTGGGCAATCACATATTGAATAATCTTCAATTACACAGGATATCTATATGTTTTCAAATCAATCACTGTATTTACGGAATTTTTTTAAAGTTACAAAACACAGTGCAAAGTGGTATCAAAATAAACAAAAAAAAAATTTCAGTAGCTATCACACATTGATAAAATAATGCTGGAAAAATAAAATATACAATGTGAATGAAAGTCTTAACAAAAACAAAAACTTTCATCTTACAACAAAACAAAATCACGATATATTAATGAGCTCCCCCACTCAAAGTATTAGATGTAATACCTGGATATCATGGACAAATGACATAAAACAGCAGTTATTTATCACACATGTGCATTCAATTTGATACGCAAACAATTTAACAACAAAAACCAATCTATAATGTAATACTTATTTGGATATCAAACTTTTACTTGAGCTGCCATTTTTACCTACATATTTGGCAATCTGAACATCATTTGAAAAATTAAATATACATTTCTCAGATCTTGTTTTAATTTATTTTCATAATAAAAACAAATTTATACAGACAAGGTATTATACAGTTACAAACAAATAGCTAAAAACACAACTCAATACCAAACCATCAGTATTAAAAAAAAATGCAACATGTCAACATTCAAATGTAAATGTATCACAGCAACACAATCGTATATTAAATCTTGAAACCCTAATGCTAAGTGATGTTTATAAGATATTTATTAAGAAAATACGTTGGTATAATTAGAAATGTTCACACATAATTTTAATCAATAAATAACCACACAGTACAAAGTTTTGTAGATTTTACTAAGGTTAAAAAATATATTTATGTACCATATTTTATAAACATACCTTCACACAGTTATAATCCAAACAATAACTTGATGTTCTTACTGAATGATCAAATTTATCAAGGTTTATGGCTACATAAATTTAAATTGTTAATCAGTTATAACACATTTTATGTCTATAAATTCCTCTAGCATCACATTGTGAACAAAATTGACAACAGTAATGTTTAGTTCATTTCTACCTCTGAATGATAATACTTGTTCATAAAAGGAACAGGTCACAAATCCCAGTGGATCATCTACAGTCAGCATTCATTTTGAAGGAAAGAAACCATTTGACATTACTCGCTGCCTGAAGTGTTACACTTAAATGAATATTGGACATCACTGTAACTCTTACAATACACCTACAGTTGAAAGTGTAGGACATATCTCAAGTCCCAAGAACCTCAGATCCAGAGATTAATAAACTAACACCACTTGGTCACAATTGGTCGAACAGTTTTTAAAACAAAAAACAGTTAAAAGTAAGAAATAAAATCAATCTACAAATAAACTTACTTCTTTATGTTTAAAACCAAACATATATAACATCTACTATTTCTAAGTTATGATATAATAAGATAACACATTTTTACAGTCATGTACATACCACATCTAAAACAAATTAAATTATGCACCATGTACTTTAATCTCAAAAATGGGCAAGAAAACTGACACATTTCTTCAATAGAAGCTTTTATAAACACCTTTCTTGACCACTTTTTTTCTGGTTGAAGGGAAAAGAGACACACACAATTTATTCATGATAGAGTGAATTGTTTATAATACATACACTGAAAGGTTCATAGCTTCCTTCAGTCTTTAAGACATCAGCCATAGCAGCTTCTGCTTCTTTACTTTGCTGTAACATCCGTTCAGCCATGACTGGAGTTTTAGCTGAAAGGAAAGGAAGGAATCAGTCTCATTTAAAAAAGACCTAAAATATATTCAAATCTTTAACTAACACACGTACTGAAAGAAATTAAAGGGATTATATCATCATGGGATAATGTATTCCACTTCATTCTGCACTTGAATTTCCATCAAGATGGGATGAAGACCAAAAATGTAACATACTGACTTTTAAGACTTACCATTCTGTGGCTGAAAGGTTCCACTTACAGCACCAAAGACATTAAATGTGGCTATGTTTTTTTTTTGTACTTATGGTAAGCTACTACGGTTATCTGCTGCATTCCTCAAGTTTAAACTAACAGCAAAAAGGAAAGCAATCAGTCAACAGAACCCTACAACCAATACTAAAGGTCTGACTGTCAGTCCTGTAATGTACCCAAAGCATAAAGTGCAGGGAATATATTGCATTATTGCAATGATTTGAACATGGCTCATTGGCTACAAAATCCAGGATTTTATTACATGGACAACTAAGGCACAACTAAGCGAGCTGCTGCTTCAAAGCAAAGAATCAACAAGGACGATGGCTAGCTAACAGATCCCTCCCCATAACATCAATAAACAAACTACAGTACATGATAATGAGGGTGTCCAACAGATGAATCAATACAACATAATCATTACATATTTCTAGAAAGACCAATATATATACTTATTATTTTACTATAGTTTTCTTATCTATATAGCTAGCTTACTTTGGCCACAATCATAACATCATGGTGGAAGAACATGGTCAGGCACATTAAAAGCCTTCTGATGTTTTAACTATTGCAGCTCCTTAATTTTACTACTGTGTATAAAAAGTGCACACTGACAAGGAATAATTTCTCAAGTTCCAATTTGTACATCAGTGTCACCTTTTTAACTACTGGAGGATTTAACTTTTTTGTTACCCACGTTTTACAGTAAAAGGGTTACTTAGAGCTACATCAGTTGTGATGGACACACCCCACAATGTTTAATATATTATTTTATTACATTTAACATGGCTATATCTTAATTACAGTACCTATATTATGGCTTGTTAACATACAATTGAGGTCATTATTAAATTTTTTATTAATCCTTCTGTATAGCTCTGCATATTCATAAACATCAGATACTGTTTTGTTATTTAACCCTGCACAGCAAAATGTGCCACAGTAACTTATCTTAGGTGTCGTGTTCCTCTAAAATTACTGATGTAATAATAAAAGAACATAATATTGTGTGTAATAATTAGTAATATCAGTAAGCTAATTTCAACACCTCCTAAAGGTCACTTTACAAACTTAACTTCCTGACCATCTGTGTCCTTAAGAGAATTCCAAGTTTAGGGATCACACAGCAATTTCTTGACAGTTTTTCCTGACAGAAAACAACATGTGACTGAAGAGGACATACAAATGTATCAAAACTGGTTTTACTGATATGAAACTTTTAAAAGTTTGTTCCATGGAGTGTGGTTTTTCACTGCTGTTGTAAGCAGTATTTTTAATGTTTGATGTTCACTAGATAAAGCTGCTGATCATTATGATGATGTAGTAATCTACAATGTTCATTTGATATGTGGATATAGGGAAATACATTTTATATAAATGAGTCAGGAATTACAGAAATACTCTTGTAAAGAGTAAGTGAATCTGTATCAAAAAGTTATTCAATGAGAGTTATTGGATCTATTCAGGGAATTAATTAATTATCTCATAATTTCAGAAATTCATTAATCTCAATATTTTTATTGCAATATTGTGAACATTTACATAAGTTGTAAGCCTAAGCAAACACACCCTTTAGACGTATTAGAAGAAAGTAAATAAATCTGATGTTATTTCATGCACTGTACTTGTAACTCTTTGTACCAAACAACCCATCCAATAAAAGAATAAGTTACAATATTACCAAATAAAAATTGTATAAAAACTTCCACAATTAAGGAGAGAGATAATGCACATGTTCAATTACTGTTTTCAAATTTTACTTTTATTATATATATATATATATAAATTAGTGGTTTTCTACCATAATGGGGCTGGAATGCTAACTTCAAGAGGTAGGTTTATTTTATTTACTTACCCACAAACAGCAAAACCTTATTTTTCAATTTATTTTCTCTTCTTTAAAAGAGCAATCACCTTCCCACATTTGTCTGCAGTGAAGGGTAATAATAGATGAGAGAAACTGTGGGCTTGAGAACTCACATTTTGCTCTCCTAATTTCTACATCTATATATTTCTTTTAAATTTATATTGCTACTCCTTTACTTTAGTTTATTTTATTTTTTTATGTGAGACTGGAAAATGAAGGTTAAGACTGATAGAAAGTGTATTCCCACCACAATGCGAGTCCCACTTCAGTCACCTCCAAAATCTAGGGTACATTTTAGATCCCACTTTATAGCTTGTTCCCTGGGATTCATTCAATTAGTGCAGTGTCTATTATTTTTTTTAGCTTGTTTTTGATACAACAAACTAACATAATTTGTTAGAAGTTTGTGTTTGCTGTTTTCAATGCGGTCCTTTTTTTTTATTTTGTTAACTCTATCAGTATTAATTTTTTCTAAAACAAAATATGTATATATACACACACACACACATAAAAAACCTGTAATGTTTCTTGTATAAAATGTGCACACTTATCACTTGCAAAACATTGTGACTGAAAATATATTGAGGGTTGAATTGCTAACTTCCAAGAGGCAAGTTTATTTAACTTAATGCCCAAATGGTAGTATCTTATGTTTATTCATATATATGACTGTTTTGGATAATCTTATTATAGAATGGCATGGCCAGGTGGGTCAAGGTGTTCAACTCATAATCTGAGGGTCACAGGCTAAAATGTTAAGGTCAATCCCACTATTCGTTGGTAAAAAAGTAGCCCAAGAGTTGGCGGTGGGTGGTGATGACTAACTGCCTTCCCTCTAGTCTTACACCACTAAATTAGGGACAGCTAGCACAGATAGCCCTCCAGTAGCCTTGCAAGAAATTCCAAAAAACAAACAAACAATTTTGTTGGCATGAAACACAGGCATTTTAAAAGTGCCTCTACAGATTAATCACAAGTATGATGAACTGATTCTATGTTGGCTAATAATAATGATGAATAAAAAGGTGACAGTGACATCTGATGCTTACAAAATATCAACATTTACTACATGTATGTTCCACAATATACATTTCTACTTCAAAAGCTATATTAAACAAGGTAAAATACTTTAACTCCTTTGGTATAAGCCCCATGTCTATGACCAACCTCATAACCATTTTGTACATCTGATAATTTTCATTATATTACTTTTAAATTAGTAAGTTTATGTTCATGAAATTTGGCAAATTATCATTAAACATTACAAGGCTTTTGAGCATAAAATATCTGATTTTTTTTAAATTTAATTTTAAGGTTTATCAAGCAATGTTTTTCTCATGCTTTTTATTTTTGCATGTTGCCTGTACAGTATCCAAAGTAATCTTTATTTTAAGATGAAAAATACTTTTGTGTACTAGAAAACTTTCAAATTTCATATTGAAAATCCTTAGAATATCCAGATAGTTTTATTAAATGTTTATTATGAAAAAAAAACTTTATTTAATTTTCACAAATGAATCTCTGTACAAGTTCAGTCCACCTGAACGATCTTATAACAATCACATAAAATTAGGAAAGGAATAAAGTTATATCGTTTTTGTTCAAGAATGACTACTGATTACAAAACAAAAATGTAAATGTTTAGACTAAATAGCTTAAATCTTATGACATTATACATGTATATATATATATATATAGATTTATTAATTTGATGGTACTGTTCTTGTAGCTGTGCTTAGCTAACTGTACATAAGTTACAATGATGAAATGCATTCATGTTACTGTATCCAATAATATAAAACTGACCTATCCTGGTTGTATTTTAGTGGAAATATACAGTCACATTTCATAAAATATAAATTTTATGTGTATATAAATTATTTCTTTTTACAACCAAGTTCTTAAACTTATTTTTACAGCATAAAATAGTAAAACAGTCAAAAATTGTGATGACATGGCCACTGACCTGCCTGGAAATAGTTAAGCAAAAATTTCTTAATCTATATGATTCTAAACTGTGTAAAAAAAATTAAAATTCCAAGTAAGAAAATTAATTATGTTTAAAAAATTTTAGGATCAACATAGAGTACAACAAATGTTCAAGGTACTATGATTTTTGGCAGATTTGTGTTGTTTTTTGTGACAAACATAAATGAAGAAAGTTGTGTGATTATTTAAAGATGAGACTTCTTTTATAAAGAATATACTCTCTCTAATTAAATGGTAATTATCTGATGATATACAAGATGATTTAGAAATTTTATTTTCAAAACAGGGTCACTGCTTCTTTCACTGTGCGTGAAAAATTCATATACTGTTTTGATCATAAGAAGCATATTTGCATACAACCCATGAATGCACAGGAGAAGGTAGCTGGTCAGTAGACCTGAATAGATTTTGAGTTTTGAAAGGTGTTTTAAATATCAGTTGTAGATAAACTTGTGGACAAGAAATTTTAATAATTCTTATAATTTGTGAATTTAGTGTGAAACCTCATTTACCTAAACACAAAGGGCAAGAGAGTCTTAATGTATTTTTGTCAACAGTATATGATTTTTTAAAATTTCAATTCTGTTAGAAAGGTTGTTAGCTTCAAGCAATGCCATAGATTTGACCATTTTTGAGAAATGTAATATCTACACATATTATAAAAGACAAAACATTAAAGATTTCGTAACCTATGTGGTTATAAACTGTATCTGTTAATCCTATGTGAATGACAATGTAGCTTTGCACTAACAGAGTCTTTGGCTAATAATTTGTTTTTATTCAAATTTGTTCAGCTTTTTCTTTCTTTCTTAAATCTCTGGTAGCACCTGCCACATACTTATATTTTTCTCTCTCTCTTTCTGGGCTGTTTATTTGATGGAAGAAGAAAACTGTGTGAAAGCATCTAACAGTAACTTTGTTTTGCTTTTACCTACCATGGTCAGAGGAAAACTACCTACTGATTAATCTATTCATCTATTAAGGCTATATAAATAGCATTGTTGTTTTGTATCAAATCAGTTTCTAAAAAGCTATGCATAGCAATATTTACTAGAATTTAATTTTCATTGTGTGTATCTTCACAAAATTCAGTAAGCTTTAAATAAACATTAATAAATACGCTGTAAACAAAAGTTACAATCTTTAATAAATATTTTTACAAAAAAATTGTATTTTAATTTATGGAGTCATATGACTTTGACTGTCTTGTCTGAGTGCAAGGTGAATTTTCATATTAACAAAAAAGAATTCTTTTTCTCGTCTTACAGTTCTAATATTTCACATGCCAAATCTTAAAATATCTTCAGTGGAGATCAAAAAGAAGTAAATATATATATATAAACTAACCATTTATATTTAATCTCTTCTTTCTTATACCATAACACTAATTTTAGTAAAATCAACAACGTATAACAGAATAACAAAATGAAAATTTTGAAAGAAGTCAAAACTACCATTCTGTTTCCTTCTAGAATGACTGCATATTGTAAAAGACAATTACATATTATTTATTCTTAAAGTCAAGATATATATTTTTCAACTATGGGTTCATTTTGTTTAGTTTTACAGGTACACTTAGACCCTCTCAAAATACACTGAAACCCATTTATTATAGCCAGACTGCTTTGTATACATGAGCAATCAAGCTACAAACACATTATGATTGAATTACATATGCTAGTAAATACAATATCCCAGGAAACTATTTCATTTTTATTATAATCTAACAAGTTTCCATTTTTTACATTTTAGTTACTTATAATAATGAAAAACAAGGAACTAACTACTTACCTCTTTTCCTATCAACAATGAAGTACTGTAAGCTTACTTTTTTGTAACAATGATGGCAGTCCAAAATATCGCTAGTTTTTAATTCATGTATGTAATTTGAACACAAAATATTATTACATGCACACACAAAAGAATTTTCTCAAATTACTGTAATTCAACTGACTTTCCAATTAAGCTACATATAGGTTAAAAAATGCCATTTGTTGGGAGCTAAACACCACAAATATAAACAATAAAACTAGGATTAAATATACTCTAACCTGGCATCTAAATGAACAAGCCTCATTACAAATCTTGTAAAGCAGAATTTGTTATATTGGTTAAAAATAAACCAACAGCAAATGTCAAGAAAGAATTACCAACATTTTTTGCATACGAGTTTGACTTTCTGGTTTACATCTCAGAAAAGCAAAAAACTTAAAAGCATTAAACATACATTGTGACTTAACAAATATCTGCAGTACAGATGGGAGATTGGTAGAAAACTCAGAATACAACAAAGCACCAAAAGTAGGAATTCAGACGAGTGTAAATTGGAATCATTTAACTATTGTCTTTTAAACATAAGACATTAAATTTAAACATAATCTGATCATATACTGTGTTTTCAGGCCAAGTTTACTGAAATACATTGATAACAAAAATGCTCATTAAATTTTGAACATAATCTACAATAAAAAGTTGACCAGTTAGTACTACAGTTATGCAGCTCAAGGTGACCAATGGCAACTTATTAAACAGTTTTAGAAAAGAGTGACATTGGAGCCAAATTACTTTAACACTCACAACTGACAAAAATTAACATGTATAAAGATATAAAATAACAAGTAACAAATTAAGTGAATCTCAAATTGCACTTTAAATAGCTAGATATCAGTTTTGTAGAGTGAATATAACAATGTTGAATGTAATTCAAAGTAAGCAATATGTTAAACATACTTTGAAGCATGTCTTACATAATTACAACAACTCCAATTAACCTTTGTTATTTAATAATTCTGGCTTTTATTTAGAATGCAGAATACTAATGGTATGTTATTTAGTTATTAACTATCTAATAATCAAGGAAACCTAGAGTTATATAAGAAAATGTTTAACATTGTCCCAGTTTTCACTTAACTTACTTGTAATGGTTGTTGGATGCTGTTTTCCACCAGCTCCAAACAATGTCCTTCTAGAGCCTCCACTTTGTCTTCTCTCATGTACTTCAATTCACAAAAAAAATCACAAGAAATGTATATTAAATGATCAGTATTAACTCTTGCTACTGGCTTGGTGAAATCAGCCAAGTTTATGACCCAATATTGACCTTTATAGTTACTCAACCATAATAACTTGTAATATGTTATGTGTATCTTTACAATATTTTGCAAGCTTTTCATAATCATTAAGTCATTTGTGGACACACACAAAAAAAATAATGATAATTTAGAGAATCAAGTAAGCCCTTGGTTCTTTTTGCATTTTTTGAAAAAATTTTAAGGCCCATATTTTCCAAAATAATGCATTGTAGCCAAGTTGTACAAAATGGTCTATTTAATAAGGAGAAGAAAGAGATGGCACACCACTGAACACAAGTGTGCTATCAAGTCATTTCAGTTAACGTTATTTTATAAGCATGATGTTCAGAACTGCATTGTTTTCATCACTAATCATGAATAATTTGAAGCCCATGGTTAAACACTGCTGTCTACTATTACAATTGTTATTAAGAAGTTTCTTCAAAAGATGAAAGGTCAATCTTGAAACAACTTTACATAAAACTCTCACCTACACTCCATGTAAACACAAAGTGAAGGCATAGAATAAACTGCAGTTGCACTGACAGACTTTATAAGTATTTGGATGCAATTCAAAAGGAGTTTTTTGTAATTACAGTTTCTTCAGTCATTTCTCTCATGTCAAAAAAAAAAAGTGTGTGGCTGATAGCTAATGAATTATGTTGTAAACCTTGATCAATGAAAGTGCATGTTTTATAACCTTACTAAAGATAATTCATGTAAAAATCCTAACCTCATCTTATGACTATTTTTGAGATAAGAGCCTTATTTTTTGTAAAGAGGAAGTTTATTTTAACTTGACTTGGTGTATAGTTTTAGAGCTTACTACCATCCTAAGCAAACTGCTGTGCAAGTTCTTTCATTTCTGTGAAGGCTACTCCCTAAATTTAGAGTATTAACAAGTTTGGTTCAGGGACATTCATCCCATAAAAGCCCCATGACATATACCTCCAACCATAAGGATATCTGCACAAAAATTGCACTCGAGAATGTTTACAATTTAGTATGAAAAAGATGCTTACACTAATCATGCCAACAATGGTGTAAGAGCTTGTAACTATGGTAAAACAGATATAAATTGGCATAAGTGTTATTCAACTTTACACAGTTCTTTATATCTGTATAATCCGAATCTACAACTGTGAATATTTAACTTGTGTACAGTTAAATGAGATTGAAACATCTTCTTGAACATATTAAAAGCTCTGGAAATTAAACTTATTGAGTGAAAAAATCTATTTTCATTCCTCTGGTACACTTAACTTCATATTTCAAGATTCACAGTTCATCATCATCTGTATATTTTTGCTAGATTTTCCAGAATTATAAAAACTGTATATGCATGATTTTTATCAAGTGCTATTACCAAACCAAGCCTAATAGACTCAGTGCTAATTGTTACATTTGTGCTTTAAGATACCCTCAAAGCTAAGCACAAGTGCAAGTATTTCTAATAATGCACGGTTTTCTAACTTTACTCTTGACTGATGGCATTACTCAGACATAATAATATTACAGAGAATTATTTTATATCAGAATAACAATCCATTAAGACTGTCTACACTCTTGCAAGTGCAGTGAACTATAGATTTATTGAAAAGACATGTTACTTTTGTTGTGTTTATTTCCATAAAACATAAAAGGTGTCAAGTACTAAGCATTCCTATTTTGAAAAATCTTTGGAAGACAATTTCCAAGTTTTGCTATGTAAAAAGTAGGTTGGTGTAAGTTCTTATTAACACAAAACTCAATAACATAGTTTTATAATTATAGAGTGATGAAATATAGTGCTCGTATATTTTTAGCAGATTAATCCAATACATACATATAAGGCAACAATGTAGTTGGAAACAGAATAAAAAAAGGTCAACTATTGAGAGATCCAGTGATTGAAAGTATAATATAATATAGTTACTTGAGACAAAATAGTAGCATAACTATTTTGCTTGAAAAATGTTTTACACATGCATGGTCTTCAGTGACATTAACTCAACCCCACAATGAAAGTTCAAGTAAGTGAAATAAATTTATTTTATAAAAAGGAACGAGTCTGTAATACATCCAGTTTTAACTACAAATACAAACAGGTTTTATTCTGTCACATGGTAGTTAGTCATTGCATTAAATAATAATACAACTTTATCTATCAACAAGATAAACATTACTTACTACTAAAAAAGCAACATTCTGGTGTGACCAGTGGATAATCATGTCATTTTTCAAAGACTATAACAAGCTCTTTGTCTATATATATATATATTATAATATCCAACTTACTCAAATCACCAGTTTATGCATGTACAATTTCACTAAAATATAATTTTCATTCTTGATAGCTAAACTAAATTAAGTGTTCTCTAACTCAAATGCATATTACTGTAATACCCAGTTAATCCAAGTCACCAATAATATTAATCCTAACTAACAGCTAATTATAATTAAAATTTTCCAGAACAATCGTATTCTCTATGATTCACTTACCACCACGAGAGGGCCGAGAAGGGCTAGCTTCTCTACTTGATGCTGTATGAGCTCCTGATTTTCTTCGCACTCTTCCTAGCGTGTTACTGTCTTGGTATGTTGCATAGCTGAGCCGAGAAGATGGAGAGCCTGATCTGCTATTTGCTGCAGTTAAAAAAATTTAAAAGCTTTGTTAAAAATTTAATTACAAATTAAATCATAGTAACCACATGAAACTAAACGTAATTCTTTTTCTTTCTTTGTTTTTTAACTTCAAGAGAATCACAAATAAGCATAACAAAAACAATAAAATAGTATTTATTTTGAAATAAAATATTTAAGATTTGGCTTACTACCTTGTATATTATCTATCCACATAGCATAACAGTCATAATGCATACACACAAGAACAATTACACAAATATATATATATATACACACACACACACATATATACTGCTGTACCACAGGGAGACTTAAAGTTCATATCAAAAGTGCTAACTTGTTAGTGCAGTACTGCCTACTTTATTTACCTAACTCAAGATAGTGCTAGTTACAATCTAAAATACTAACAACTGCCACAAAAATAACATGCTTAGACTGAAGAGTAAGTTGTGAACAGAATGGTTTTGTAACACATGCATGTAGGTTTAGTAGAATCTTAGCCTACAACTAAAAATGTTTCAATAATTTGTTTTCATGCACTAAATATAAACACACACACACGACATAAACATGCAAGTGTTTATATCTGTATCACTTACGCTGGGAGTGAGAAGTTGTCTTAGACTGATTACGACTTATTCTTTCAGGAGATTTAACTCCAAGGGCAGAAGCTGCTGCCCTTCTTGTACCAGCTCTTGCTGTTAAAAAGTAAAATAAACAGAGTCAGTTTAAACTGAAAATAATATAGTTAAACAAAGATAACCTATAATTACTTGACTAATGCTTTCAATTTTGCAAACAAAATATCCACAAGACCAAGATGATGGTACTGTAAGCTACTAAATCAAAATCATAGATGTTAAAACAAATTAAAACTGAAGTTCTAAAAATAGGAACAACTGTTGCTAAAACATAATACCAATTAATATGTTTTAACGACAGTTTTTAATCGTGAAAATAAAGGAGGCCCACTTATGTTATGGATCACTTACGAAGAGACGCCCCAGATCCTCTAGTTAGGTGAGAAGCTGAGGAAAAAGAACCAGCTCGAGCTTTTGCTCGTTTAACTGCGGCAACATCTATGGCACTGTTTGATCGCGTGGAAAGAGCAAATGAACCTTAAGATAAAAAAGCAACAAAAAAATTGAAACTTTAAATAAACAAATTGATAAAAGAACATAAAATAAACAAAATTAAAATCAAATCAAATATGTATCAAACTGTGAAAATTAAATTAATTAAATGAAAAAACTTAAAGAAAAAAAAAAACTCTTAACAAGCCCTTCAGTATTCCAGGCTTTCAGAAGTTAGAGAAAAGATTTACTCAAAAAAACTAATGAAATAAAGTAATTTTTGCATTTTCTTGGCATAATGATGACACTGAATTGATAGAATGCGAAGAAAGCAGTCTGTCATCCACTTTAAAGTGTAGATAGTTGACAACAAAAAGCATCATACATTTTAGTCCTGGTTCTTACACATTTGTGTTCACGTGTATAAAGATTTAGGGTACACTATAATTTTTACTACTTGATGTGAATATAAAATGAGCATCTTAACATGCCAACAATGAAAAATATTATTACACCTGTAGAAGTAAAAATGCACATAATATATCTAAAATCTGTTCACTTACAAAAGAACACAACTTAAATGTTCCAAACTAAGTACATGTTCATATGCGATGAAATGTCAGAAGTGCAAACAAGCAATCTTGGAACTATAAAATATTTATATTGTTTCTTTTAATATACTGTCCTGTTTAATTTAGTGTTAAAAATCAATTAAAAACTATCCATACTTAATTTCAGAATCACACTCTTGTGCATCCAGTAAAGCCCTGCAAGTTATTACATAAGAGTACATAGTAAATTTTCCCTAGCTAATTTTGTACACATCAGATTATTGACCTGTTTAGCTCCTGTCACACTAGGAACAAATACATTTACATAATCATTAACCTTTGGAGTTTAAGTTCAGGAATTTTGTCCTTCTGTTAGAAAGGGCTGCAAAACTTAAAATGGCATCAAAAGACTAATCTGTGGATATCAATTTCTCATTGTACAAGATAATCCATCACCATATGGTATTGTCAGTTTGTTTACAGTTTTAAAAGTCACAAAAATTGTTATCTAAAAGAATTTATTCAGTCTCTCAAATATTATCACTAAAGTGAATGGAATAACTGGTTTTGCAGAATTTTCTCCGACAAAGAGTTTTTGTTGGAATATGAAACAAACAATTAGTGAGAAGAAAAGTATGAATGTCAAAATTTTAACCAAAATGGAATTCAAAATCTGTCAAGGATATCCAAGAATAATATATTCATTTTCAGTTTTAACAGAAAACTTCACATTTGGATGTTTGTTGTGGTGTACAAAAAACATCCACCACCACTAAGTTAGTTTTCACTTTAAAATATCACAAGTGCCATCTACATATTTTGCATCATAAAATGGTTTTAACTTTAACAGGCAATTAACTAACCAAGATTGCTCATGATAATATAGGACCACCAATGTACTCATTATTAAAAACAGTGTCTTTAGAGCCAAATTTCATAAGTTTCTCAAATATATTTCTCAAGATAACATAATACTTGGGGACAACAAGGGACCTTTTGGTCTATCCTGATCAGCCCATCCTCTAAACCAGTGGTTCCCAAACTGGGGGTAATTTAACAATTTATCGGGGGTAATGGATGGGTGACAGAAAAAAAGTTAAAATTCTGAAAATCAAGAAAACATTGAGGTAGCTGGTATTAGGATTAATGTTAACTTAGTCTTAGTATGTAAAGTTGTAAATTAAACCTATTTTAAGTATGTAATAAAGTTAAACCAAATGACAATAAACATCAAAAACTAATATACAGTAGTAGAAAAGAAAAAATATGTATCTAAGTGTGTGGTAACCTAAAAGTATTTTTACAAGTATGCTTCAAAAACAAGTCACTCAGTAACAATTATGACTCATCAACGTGTCCAATAAGCGTCACTCACTGCCTGAGGTTGCCTCTATTTCACACTGTCAGTTTCTATATGAGCATCAACCGACGTAGACAAAACTGGTATGTATGTGTACTGCCCTGTGCAGTGTAGTTAGTATTTACCTACTATTACATCATTCCTATGCTGAATAAGCTCTTTTAATGCTATCTAGAATGCCATGAAAAAATAAATAACAAGTTCACATTGTTCACACCTTTTTATGCAGTTTTTCTTTTTCTGCAGATTAAACAATAAAATGTCTAAAAAGTGCACCTACTCTGATGCCTTTCTTTGCTATGACTTTGTGAATTTACCTTCTGGTGGAGAGGATCGGCCACAATGTGTAATATGTCACAAAGTGTTGACAAATGAAAGCCTCAAGCCATCAAAACTCTAAGCTCCCCTCCAGAAGTGCCATCCAAATCTTCAAAATGAGGATCAAGCTTATTTTCAGCGCCGGGCTGTAGCACTGAAGAATATCCAGTTCGGTTCATCTGGAATTCAAGCTGCGGTTGAAGCATCTTACTTTGTTGCAAATAAAGTTGCCGAACAACAAAAATGCCACACCATTGCACAGAATCTGATTATGCCTTGTGCATATGAGATGGTAAGCAAGGTATGTGGGGAGGATCAAGTGAAGAAACTGAGTGTCCTATCTCTATCAAACAACACAATCTGCTGGCGAGTCAATAACATGGCATCAGATATTCTGTCCCAAGTTACAACAGAGATCAAGGAAAGCTCATATAGCAAATTCTCCTTGCAATTTGATGAATCGTGTGACGTAGCCAGTTGTGCTGTTCTCCTTGGATTCGTTTGTTACGTCCACCAGGACAAGATCAAAGAAGAGTTCCTATTATGCGAAGATCTGCTGACAACCACGAAGGGAGAAGATATCTTCAATATCATCAACAGTTTCTTTACCATGAATGGATTGAATTGGAACAGCGTTCAACAGGTAGGGAGAGATGTTTATATAAAGTCTAGATTAGTATAAATACAACGAATTACATGGCATATAGTCATATAGTTTTATTTATTGTACAAGTAGCTGTAGTGTAGCTAATACTTTATACATTGTACTGAAATACTAAAGTACCAAAATTAATTAAATTAAATTAAAACCATATAATTATAACACAAAAGATAAGTAAGAATGACTAACTGACGCAATCTATAAAAGTTTTTCTTTTTCAATCTAGGTCTCCATCGATGGAGCATCGTCGATGATGGGTCGTAATCGTGGATTACGGGGCCTCATACAAGCTGTGAATCCAGAACTTTCTGTAGATCATTGAATCATTCATTGGTACTCTCTTGGATCAAAAGGCCTGCCTTGTAATCTGAAATTAGTGTTTGAAGATGTGTTGAAAATCGTCAATTTCATTAAATCCAGGGATGTGAATTCGCGCATATTCAGGGAGCTGTGCAAAGAAATGGGAGAGCAGTATCAAGTTCTGCTCTACCCCACCAATGTTCGCTGGTTGCACAAGGCAAGGTTGTACATCGAGTCATTGAGCTCCGAATGGCTCTTCAGGAATTTCTGAAACAAGAAGAATCTCCTTTTGCTACCAAGTTCACTGATAAGGAGTGGCTTGCTTGACTTTGTTACTTGGCTGACATATTTGCGGAGTTGAACAGTGATAATCTGCAACTCCAGGGCCAAAACACGACTGCCATTGATGCCCATCACACTGTGACTGCATTTCTGGGAAAACTAAGACTCTGGATTCGACGCTTGGAGAAAGGAGTGATCACTCAGCTTCCCACCCTAGACCAGTTTGTTGAGGAGAATAGTTATGATACTGGATCACTTTTACAAACCATCAACAAACAGATGAGCGACCATTTGAAGAGGCTTGAACCAAGCATGCAGCACTACTTTCCAGAGAGTGACCTAAAAACAGCCAGTCTTCAGTGGATCACTCATCCCTTTTCTGTACCTAATGAGGCCATTCATGATGATGATTTCTCTGCAAAGGAGGAGTGGATCACAATGCGAGCAAATGAAGCCTTGAAAGTCAAATTCCAAAACCAAAATGCAGATTCCTTTTGGATTTCACAACTAGCTGACTCGCCAACTCTGTCCAAGAGAGCCTTGAAGTTGTTGGTATCATTCTCAACAACGAATCTGTGCGAGAAGGGGTTCTCAACCGTGCTGGGGATGAAAACAAAAAAAAGAGGACTCGTTTGAATATTGCAAACGATGCCAGGTTGGCACTTTCAACCACAAAGCCAAGAATTCCTAAACTAGCCTCAAGTATGGAACTCCATCCATCCCACTGATGTTCTTGACATCTTTGGCAATATTCATTAGAAATGCACAATGATCAAATACAATAATTAAAAGTGTAATTCAGTGTAAATAAATTGTAAATAAATAAAGTGCAATATATCTCTAGTTTAATTTAGCCATATATATAAATGTTGAAAACATTTTGTGAAAGGGGTAACATGCCTAATGTGGCATGTTAAATTGGGTAACAAGCTGAAAAAGTTTGGGAACCACTGCTGTAAACTAAAGTATTAAATAAATTAATTTAAAAAACAATCTTACAACCAGCCCTTGTCAATTGTATTATCAAATTTTCTCTTAAACTCACTTAAATTTATTGTCTCCACAACATCCATAAGCAACCAATTCCAAAGACCAACTATCCTGTTAGAAATGTAAAATTGTCTTAGTTCAAGATGAATCCTACCTTGCCAAAATTTATATTTATTTCTTCTAGTCCTACCATTCTTACCACTAGGTATGAAAAAAGATAATACATCAACATTATCAGTTCCCTTTAAAATTTTAAACCCCAATCTGATCTCCTCTTTTTTTTCAAACATCTTAATATCTCCTTTTGTGACAACCCCTCCATACCAGGCACTGTTCTAGTAATCCTTTTACAAACCCTATCAAATAACTCAGCATTTTTCCTAATGTAAGGAGCCCAAGACTGAACACAATACTCCAAATGTGGCCTAATTAGTGACATATACTTTAATCCTTCAGTACCACAATATCTCTATACAGAATGCAAAATTACAACACCCTTAAGAAAAAAGTTTTTCAAGAAATACAATCCAAATTATATCCAAATATAATCAAATTGTAGGTCAAAAGATTTGTAAAAGTGGTTACTTGAATATGGGTAAACTGTATGATAAATTAAATTAAAATAATATGGATGAGAAAGTAATATTGTGAAGTCATCAGACATACAAATTTATTATAAGAACCAGTAACACATTTTTTTATGTTACTATAAAGAAACCTTGCACAGATAAACGCCTATGTGGAGGTAAAACAGTATTATTATATCATCATAATATATCACGACCTGATCAACCATAAAGTAACATAATCCATACTGCAAATTTATAATGGATATATTAATAGTTTCATATAACTAAAACAGGTCTAACTGAAAAAAAACTGAATGGTGTAAACATTTCTCATAAAAATACAAGTATGAAACTGTCTTATAAATTTATAAAATAGTTTCTTAAAACAGTATGCTTAAAACAATAAAAGATGAGGAATTTTATAAATGAATAAAAATAATTCAAGACAATATAATTCTTTCTGTCAATCATTGCTATAGGTAAGCCATTACCTTTTTCTTTTTTAGGACTTGAAAACACTGGGATACTGGATTTTCTGGATGACATGCTACTGGTCATGGATCGGCTAATAAAACAATAGAAGTAAATGACAATTTTCACATTTATCTTTAAGCCTTAAAAGAAAGATTGAATTTTCAATATTCTCCAAATATATACAATCTATAACACAAGATTAACATTTAAAAAAATGTCAGAAATACATTAATAGTTTAGTACCATAACCTTCAACATTACAGTGTTAAACTAAAAATAAAAAAAAAACAGTACCAACAGAAGTAACTGACAACTTAAGGATTAATACGCATGAAACAAATACATTTTTCACTAAACATTTTTCTTATAATTAATTCAACACAACCAGAACTGCAGGAAACTAGCAGTATGACAGTAAAAAATCAAAAAGAATATGAACCTTGAACTCTCAACAACAATCCTAAAACCAACTCAGTAAGTTACTCAGATCTTTGTAATAACTAAATATATAACAGTTCCAAACAACCTGACAACTTCAACAGATTACTATCTAAAATCTTTAAGTCTAACAATATAAATATTTATTTCATTTCTCTTGTTTTCTAAAGAAACTTGCTAAGAATCCAAACATTTCATAGAGAGAAAAAAAAAGTAAAATTATCTGAAACAATTGATTAACAATTGTTTAATGGTTTACCTTCAAACTTTAGATTCACAATTTAGGAAATGAGTTATACATGTATAATAATTGTATGTACAACTGTTCTATGTCAGCTAATTACTAATTTTCATAAATTCTAGCCTACCATGAAGTGTCAGTGGTACCTAAAAAAATAACTATGTTGACAAAAGGTGAATATTTGTAAAATGACCAATCAAAGCCTCCATTTCATGAGATACAAATATGTTCTAAACTTCATTAGCTCTTAGCAGTTAATTTCAATGAAAAAAACAGATGTGAGATTACAAATTAATTTATTTGTATATCATTCTAATATTTAAACTATTTGGAAATTACTTTTAGCAACTACTCAGAATTGGAACCATAGTTCACTACACTTCACTGAGGGCATTCACTCTTATCACAGTTCAAATATCAACAATACACAGACTTATAGCTTAGCAGATACAAAAATACAAATAACACCAGAAATGAAATACATACAACTATTTTGTAAAATTGACTAAAACTAGAACATGCCTCAAGAAAAAAATACTATTTACATAGACAATAATGGAAAACCAAAACAATTAAAATGCAAACTCCAGCTTAACTAAGAAAAAGAAAGACAACTGATTATACACATAAAAAAGTGAAGACACATATACTTACATTCTAATTGCTAAAATTTAAAATAAAAATTCTAATGGCTCATATACAATAAAAAATTAACTATGTATCCAACACCCACATTATAAAAAACAATATAGCCCACACTAAGCAACTAAAATAAAACAACAATCACCTGAGGTTTTCAGTGGATCCTATTAAAGAAGAGTGGCTAGTTCGAGCACCACTACGACTAGTGCTATTCAGAGAGTTACTGCTGGAAGAATTACTCATGGAAAGTTCACCTTGTAGTAATCGCTGTTTTCCACTGTCCAAAGAGCTAAGAAGGCTGTCAGCCTGTTCCTTAAAATGGTCAGCAAAACCCCAGAATGCCCTATAAACCACACCTAATAATTATCACACTACATATTTTACCATTGTAATGTTGTAGCATAAACATGTGTAATGTACAAGTACTAAATAACAGGCAAATAAATAAAGTAATATGCTTAGACTCACATAACTTGTCATCCAGTACACACAATGAAATCTAATTATACCAAGAGCTTTTGTTTTTCTCATGTATATTAATTTAATTTTTTGGTACTTGAATTTATTTCAATGTTTTACATAGATAGTCTGAAATATTTCTAAGCTTTTTTAAAAATTATTCTCTGTATAATATCTACTTGAATTTTTATTGCATGACTTGTATTTATAGAAATTATCTACATTAGTGTAACCATCTCACTATAGGTAGGTCATGTGAATGTCATGACTTTTTAAATCACGCTAAGAGTTTCATTAAATCACTTTGTTATCAGTGTATATAACTAAACTTAGTATCAAAACATAGTTTATAAATCAAATTTAATACCATATAAATTTTAAGTTCTTCCCTCAAAGAGGTGTGGAATTAAATATAAATTACTCACCATAACATAAACATTACTAAAACAAAGTATAAGAGGTGTGGAATTAAATATAAATTACTCACCATAACATAAACATTACTAAAACAAAGTATAAGTTTTATAGCCTTAAACCTTATTTGTTTATGGAGCTATAATCTTGTAAATCAGACACGCTTGCTACACCCACTTCTTACATCCTCTATTTCACAAATTACCAACAGTTCTCTCTGTTGTTTTATACTGTATCATTTATAAGTGATTGAAAGGAAGTTTTAATTTATTAAATGACATATTATATTATTATTTTTTGCAGAGAGTATTGTATATTTTGCTTCCAATTTGAAACTTTCTCTTGCAACATTCATATCAGCAAGCTTACCTAAGTCTTGAGACTTTTTATCTCATAGTTATGAAACCAGATAAGTTATGATAGTTATAGGACATTATTTGCTTTGTGCATGTTATTATTTTGTGCTTTTAGGTAGATTATTTAATTAAATAAAAATTTAATAGCCTTTGTTATATATAAAATGAAAGATCCAATCAATATAATTTTACCACAAATAGATACTTACATATAATCATAATACTAAATGAAATTAGAACTAAAATAAACAACTCCTTGTTGTTTCAGTTTCTGAAGATGTTCCATATGACGATAAAACTCCTAATTTAAAACTACTCTAAGCTGTATTATGAAAAAAGACAAAAAAACACCTACTTTCTGGAGAATGCTCTTGCTTCTGGGTCCGCATCACTAATACCTTTCTTTATAGCATCCCGAAGAACGTTTACATATTTTTCCAAAGCATTAGTGGGCCAGGTATGTAATAGTTGGTCCAAAAATTCACAGCATGTTCTGTTAATTAAAACAATTGGAAAATAAAACATGTTTCTGCTACTAAGTCTGTTAAGTTCTGTAAAATATTAACACAAAAATAAAACTGTACATTTTTTTATTTCTATTCTACAGTATAAATCAAGCTCACTGCAGTCATGAAGAAGTGAGATAAGAAAACCTAGAAATATAAAAACAACTATATGTTTCATATATATTTATAACTACCATGGTTTGCCAGTAAAGGCATAATTAGATAATTATACAAAGTAAAATAATATGGGTTAAAGTGATCTGATACTGTTTATTTGGTGGAAACAGTCTACAGAAAAAACATTTTACATATTTACAGCAAAGCTACTAGGACTATCTGTCACCATTACTGAACTACTTAAGGCTGACAGTCAACAGCAACCCATCATCCATGCTAAGGGATTGTCTGTCATGCTTACAATGCATACACAGCTTAAAGTTGAAGGAATGTTCTGTGATACTGCAAGGTATTTAATGCAGGTCACTGGCTGCAAAATCCACAGCTCTACCAGTGACCCTGCACAATGGTCATTAATGCAATAAAAATCATGTGAAGAACAAAATTGCAATAACTTTCATCAGCAACAAATATGAACTAATATCAATTTTTAATTTAGATTGTAATGGTCATCAGTAACCCTAAATCTTAAGCACGTTTCTCTTTTCTAGAAGATTTAGCTGATGGTCAGTAGCAAAGACCACTACATGTAATAAAATTAGCACTATATTAAAAGCAAAAATGTCAATGAAAAACGAAACACAACTCTCTGCTTATTGTTGTTATATACCGTACATATTAGAGTTCTCTTTATAAACAAATAAAATATAAAAGTGAAAATGATTGGTAAATGCAGTTAAAAGTTAAAAATATTTGAAATAACAGAGAAGAAACATGAAAAATGGAAGTTTAACTAAGAAATTTTGATGTGCTATATTACTGATCTTTTCACTTTTAACATGTGACTTTCACGTTGTGAAATATAAAATATTTATGATATTCAGTAAAGAAATATTTCATGCAAGTATAATCATACAATATAAACCAGTCATTTTGGTTGATTAGCATAACTTTTTACTGGTCTCAAATTTTGTTTTTATAAAACAACTTACGACACTTCCCACATTCTTATTGAGCATGCTAATGTTTAAACATAGCTTTGAGTTATATACATATACTGATAAGTAATAGGCATTCTCATCTTCCATTAACAATAAAAGCTCTTAAAACTCAAAATATATTTCACTAAGATAATAGACTTTTGGTGAAATTTAACTTCACTGTCATCATATTCGCATTCAGACGACAGAAATGACAATCAAATAATGCACCAGAACAAATGACCAATTTTTACAAGTAAACAATAATGGCAAAAATAAATTTATGATGAAAGGACAACTGTATGTAACATTCTATATGACATTTAGCTTGGTTATCAGAACTTATATATCATATATCATGAAATATTTTAATTGTCACATCATGTTTTTGTATATTTTTTCTTCACCAAGAGCCAGTGTTAATAGTTTCTGTTAAGTACCATTTAGTTGTAGAGTATTCTAAATCATATTATGAAACACCAGAATTAGAAAAACAAAATCATCAAAATCAGTAACTTACCTTCATGTGACAGAACATGTGAACAGGAATTTTATGAACATCTTGTGTCATTTTGTCAAAATAATTTATTCAAATAATAAGAGCAGTTTTCATAGATTACAACTTATATTCAAGCACTTTAACTACATAATACACCAATACAGCTGGGCAACTAGTAGAATTTGTTAACTAATTAATCATCAGATTTATTAATTAATTGCATTTAACTAATCAATTATTCTCACAACAAATTAATCTTCCTATTTGCAAGACACTTTTTTTTTATTTTATAGTTTTTAAACTATCATTCACATAAAATTATACAGTAAAAGAACTTAGGATTAAGTTACTTTTCTAGTCCTAAAATGTTGTACATACAAATTTATACCTCAAGTAGGTTTTGCAGCATGAGATCAATAAAAGGCTTAATGTAAGATTAATAATTCACTATGAATTTCACAAAACTATATATAATAACTGTTCATAAAAATAATTGTCCTTAGCTTTCATTGGACAAAATTTGGTAAAGATCCTTATCACAATGTGCAATAAATAATATATAAATTATTTAGTGACAAAAAATTCACTTCAATCCTCAAAGTACAAAGGCAGTAAAAAGTTTACTATTTGACAATAAAACTTGATGATATATGATGACCTTTTCACAATTATTAGAATTATTCATAAGATGGAAACAATAGGATTATAAAAAATATTATGGTAATATCAAAACTCCGACGATAAATGTTTCACAATTTTACTTTAATTTCATCAGCAGCACAAAGAAACTTAAATATGAAATTTTACAATAGAGACATTAAAATGATTATTATGTTCATATTGCTGAAACACCAATCAGTCAAAGAACTTAAAACTTATCGCACAAGGCAATGTTTAAGCAGCATGTGAAGACAGATTTATTTTCCCCTTTTTGGTGATTCCTATATCGGTAGAGTTAATCATAATTAAACAGGAGATGTGTTTGGGAAAATATGTTGCTGACTTAATAGTGTGTTATGTACTGTAAGACTTATTATTCTAGTAATGTCTGATCAACCCATCCACATGAGAAAGTTAGTAGATATTTTCGTTTTTGGCAATTACCAAATACCAACTTACATTAATTTTTTTAAGTATCCTTACGTTAGATGACACTAGTTAAATAAGCAATATCCTAAAATTAAAGATACATTATAGCTAACTACATAACCAATGCTGTTTTGTTAGTCATGCCCAAGCAGAAAATATACGTCATTCTTTACAACTGGAAGTACTAACAACTGTTGTGTTAAGGTCAATCATATTACTTGTTAGTAATATACTAGCTCAAATGTTGGTGGTTGGTGCAGCCAGCTGGTTGTCTTTCTTCCAGTTGAAAGCTAAAAATTAAGAACAGTAGCAGACAGTTTTAGAAGCTTTTTCATATCTCAAAATCACAAAAATTGCTTGTGGAAGTGGAAATCAAAACTTATGATCCTTGAATCCTGAGGTAATTACCCTAATAATTTGCCATGCTGGCCTAAAGCTGAAAAACTTGAATTAATCAAATAACAATAATGAAAAAGCACAACAACAACATTTTGATCAAATGGTTATTTTATGAGATGAAGCTAATTAATTAAGCTAAACAAATTTCACTTAAAGATAATAATGAGAAATCACAGTAGAAACATTTTGATTACTTGAAGAGTTGTAATAATCACAAGAAGTTTGACTACTTTGTTTACTTTTGTGACAACAACCAATTTAATAATAATTTTAATTAATCCACCCAGCTCTAACTAGTAATGGTAAATCAAGATCTGGTGCTTACCCACCAACCTCTAAGGTTTTCAAGTAAAATTACTATGCCTCATAGAATCTTTTACTGAAAACATTATATCAGAGAAATCTCTTACAAATCCTGCATCTGATATTAGCATTAACTCAACACCAAGGCCATGAACAATGGTTCTTGATAGCTCTTTCTTTAAAATTATGTTTAAACAAGCATAACTCCATTAATCCAAATTTATTAAGTGTGCTACTTTCAAGTTACATTTTTTAAATTGCAAAGACATTTAAAAATTCTTCTGTGATTATGTATTTACAACATGAATTAAAAATGAGACAGAAAAAGACAAATAAGCAGAAGTAAGTTTACTGGAAGGACAACATATTCTGGAACCACATTCCTAAGTTTTAAGCCCACAGGTTTCAGTAGAGCATGTCCAGTATTTAATTTACTTTAAAGCAAAGCTTAAATTTCAAACCACATGTGGTTTCATTACCTAAAAGGCACTAACACATGCTTTTACGCTTCTATCAATAACAAATAGTGAACCTCTACACTAAGCATTAGTCATTAATTTAAAATTACTTAACTCTTTAATGTTTAAAAACATTAATGTCTTGCTTCCCATTAAAGACATGAGTTTATAAAATGAGAATTCCACTCACTTTTCAAATTATTTATTTACACATTGTTAAGCTTATCTCCAAAGTTATGAAAACATGATTGCTTATAATCTTATCCATAATTCACAGACATAACATTTTTCATATTCTGTGTACATTAGGTATTTGTGTTCTCATTCAGTCAATACTGTCAGTTCACTGAAAATGTCATCGCGTGATGGTGCAGCATCTTAAACTCATTATACGAGCCTGTGACATTTGAGTACCAGAAAGCACATTAATTGTGCTATTTCTGCACTGCACCTCGCAAGTCTCATACCTGTATAACACAGGCTTTAACTTGCTAACCTTACTTCACTGTGAGCTTTATCAGCCACTCTGCTAGCAATGAGGCAAAAGCCTTATTGATTCCACAACTATAAAAGCACAACTGGACTTATATATATGATACAAAAAATATGAACAAAATAAGGATGAGGAAATGAAAAAAATTAATTAAAATATAAGTTGTAAATGCACCCAATTTTTATAGTACGTATTTACCTTACGACCATCAATTATAAGTAAAATTCATATTGTATAAACATTTATCATACACACAAAATAATCTATACCATAAAGCATCACAACTTCAGACAATGCTGCCCCTGTCTCATTGAGACACATATGACTTTAATAAAACATAGTAATATGTTCTTGTGTTTGTATGAGTAATTATATGAATATGGAGACAAATAAAAATTGTGGAAAACAAGTGGAATGGGCGGGGACAGAAAACATATAACTCCTTATTTTTGAAACTTTCAATCTATAAAAACTGAAGGCAAAAACATAAATACTTACTTTCTGATGTCTTTGGATTTACAGCTCATGTTGGTTGTCAGAATAGGAATCAACCTAGGTGCATGTGTATACTGTAAAAGTACAAAAAAAAATGTTCAGACTTGTTACAAAACACTGAAACACCAAAAGACCAGAATATCAGTTGTGTATCTTATCTTACTTAACACCATCAATTAGCACTACGTAATATGTATTTGTTATTTATCACAGCATTAAACATAAAAAAACAAACAAAATAAACTTGTTAATAATAATAGTTTCTTACGTTATCGTGAACGTGTGGATATCTCACATTTTACAAAATTTCTGTATATAGTTTCCTACAATCACAATGAAATACTTCAAACAAATTAAAATCCATTCTATGAATTTTTCTACTCTGGCTTATTCACCTGTATGATAAAACGAATAGCAACAACTCCAGCTGTGGACATGATCTTGGCACTGTTAGGTATTAAGCTGATCAAATTAGGAAACACCGATTCAGCAAAATGATCAAATTTGATTCCAAGCTGTTGGGAAAAATACCTAAAGATGGAAAAAAAATTAGTATTTAACCTTCTTTTATTAGCAACATGAATTGAAGTAAATGATAACTCAAATTCTGGTGAAACATTCTGAAAAATAAAGTAAGAGAAGAAGCAACATAAAGATTCTAAGTAATTTTAGATAAAATGTAAAAAAAAAATCAATATTTTTAGCTAGCAAACAAACCATAAAGACTTATTGTCAGCACTTCAACATCCCAGAAAACCATCAATGATGTTAATAATGCAGATTTAAAATTAGATATGAAGTGACAAAAAAGTTTGCAACTAACTATTGTCCATTTTAAATGAACAAATAATATATCCTTTCAATCACTGTGCTAAAGTTTGTGATCCTGGCTGAAGCATAACATGTAAAAACTTAAGTTTAAGCACAATTCTCAGTATTAAAGCTTGAAAATAAAAGGAAACATTACCAGTATATCATAAGAAACATTTATGTCAGTTTTTCACAAAATATGAAAATAAAACGCTGAAGTCTTCACAAGTACTGCATAACAACCACAATCTAGTTAGTATGATAGCATATGGTACCGAACGTAGTCATCTTGATAAGAGTATCTCATTATGGTTGAAATGGTATTTAAGTACTCATCCAGCTGGATATGGATCTCAAGAAAGGCTATGATTCACACACTTATAAAGAACACCACTTTACTCATAATACATATCAAGCTACTTCAGAATAAAAAATAAAAAATGTACGTTCATTTTCAGTTGCACAGAACACCAGAGTTTGAAAATTAGGTTAATGCATGACAAAGTGTTAATAAAATTTGGAATAACCAGAAGTTTCTTCAGAATTTTAGTCTTAAAGAGGAAAATTTTTATGTAAAAATTCTGAATGAAATGTTTCAATGAAAATAGTTGTGAATAAGAGAGTACATAAAATGAAGCATATTAGGAATTAAATAGTTTATTAACAAACATTAAAAAGTTGCATTCAATTCACATATTAAAATTTCTATCTACCTATCTCAGAAAAGGTTTCACTTTTCACGTTCAAGCTCAGTTTTATTCTTAGAGCCAAAGTTAATAATTTACAAAACTGACATCGATTTCTTTTATTGCTTTCAAGTTGTTCTGTTGACACTTTCAGGATACAGTGAAAGCTATTATATCAACAGGATAACAATCAATCAAGCTACAAGAAAGATCGCTGATAAAACAATCACATGTATGTAAGGTCAATCAAAACAATTCTGCTTCATCAAGCCTTCTCGTATAACCCAATAAGTTTCTCATTCGTACATTTTACTAACTGTTATGACAATAAATGAAATCATACATAAAAAAATTAGAAAATTATTTTAAATTTATTGATTGATTTCTTTTCTCTCTCAGATCTGAAAACTTAACCACTTTTTTATAACAATGGTACTAGTGCATAAAACAAGTTTATTTCAGATGTAAAATTAAAACAAAATATTTTATCTATATGTTAATATGTCATTTTTTTGAAAGACAATAAGTGATAAGTTGTCTGTATGGGTTTCACTTTTTCAAATATATCTCAAATCAAGAAGATTGAAGGTTAAAGCTAAGACATATTTGTATTATACGTGTGTAATTCAAGCCAAGCTCAGAATATGATAGAGATAGAAAGTAAACCTAAAATAATTAGTAATTTGGAGAGAAGAAGTGTCACATAAAAAAGAAGATAATTTATTTAAATAGTTTAATTTGAAACTAAGAAATTAAGTTACATAATATTAAAATTTGGATTGTAAACTATGTTTTGAGGCCAAGTTTATTACTTATATTAAAAACAAAGTTGTTTAATTAATTTCTGAGTGTAGCTCTAAAAGATTGTGGCATGCATATTTTGATCAGATATGACAAAACTCTGTAATAACTGTGACACATAATACCAAATTTTTTTTTTCATAATGTGAACAACATAAAGCACTACATGCCTAAACTCATTTGTGCTAATTACTTTACACAATTCTTATCTCAGTAAAACTTTTTAACAATCATAAAACAATTTAGTTCATCTTATAATTCCAAGTATTTTGAACTGTTGTGAAAGTTGTAATCATCACTGTTTAGGATGGTACTCTAATCCTCTAATACATTTCTTTATATTTAACTGTTACTTATGTTCTTGAAGCAACTTACTTGCCTCTTTTGTACAATTTACTATTTATAAAACTGAAAATATACATTTTTAATTTACAGAATTATTAAAATCATGCAAAAGAAAACAGGACATACAGCTTAGCCTTCAAAATGTTGTGACATGCTACAAATACTGAAACCACATTTCAAGTTAAACTACAAGTATTAACATTAGTACAAATACAATTGGATTGTAAGTCAATTAATTTATAATTTAACCGTAGCTATTAATCATTAGAACTGTTATGTCATCCAATGTTGATATTTACAAATCAATGTCAGAAACATAATTACTTACGCTATTGTAATGCAAGCTTCACGAACCACCTGAGAACGAAGATCCTTAACAGAAACCTGCAGAGCAACTTCTAATAATCGAAGACTACCATAAAGTTCTTCAAATTGCATAGCACCTGATACAATCAGACTACGCAACCTTCTTATCTATGTATTAAAAAAAACAACTTTGAAATATATTATCCACAGAACATATTTCCTTCCATGCAAAACACAAAAGAAAAAGAAAAAATATGTTAACCTTTTGTATTTGAGAGTAGTTGTAATATTACTATTTTTTGTTCTTTAAAAAATTGTATTAATCAGTTTTCATCTAATAGTGTTTAAAGGGCACTACAATAAAATAAAAAAACAAAATAATAACACTAATAAATAAAAATTCCTTAGTACTAGTTCAAATGTTTCACAATACATATTCTAATGATACTTAAGTTAACAATTTTCCAGTTTAAGTTATAAACTTATTCTTAAAAAAAAAAAATTATAACTTCAATTTTCAAGCTTCAGTGCTTACAGATTCTATTCTTTTTTCCCAGTCATTGTTTGGATTTGATAAAATGTCTTTAATTTTTGCAATTTCAACTTCTAGGTCTCTTCCAGAGTATAACTAAAAAAGAAAAAAAACATAGCAAACTTCATGAAGTAGTAGTTAAACATTAGCAATGAAGATATTTATCTATTGTGAAATTCATTAATCCTATATCACTGAGTTTTCCTATGGTTAGGGTAAAAGGGCATGCCATCATGTTTGTAGATGTATTATTCAATGTTTTATTGAACTATTATTTTATCAATGTATTATCAGCAGGTTTGATGTCAAACTGTAATTATAATCCAAATTTTAGTATTATAAATTCATTAATTTCTTAACTTAAAAGTAAATATTAAAACAATATCCTTAAATATCACTTCTGTGTGTGCCACATGGTATGTTGAATGCAGCTTTGGTTCATGTTAGATGTTTGTGATTTCTAAATACAAAGTCTAGTTCCTTACAACTTAGAAACTCGAATTACCAACACTGACAAGATAGAACATAAAATAAAAACCTATTATCTTTTCTATTTGTGGAGACATCAATATATTTATCGAAACAATCACAGTGACCCTGCTCACATCTTCCACTTTCAGAAATATGTAGGGTACCAATTACACACTGTGATGCACTCCTGGAAAGTGGACATAATTCTGAAACAATGTTAAGCAACATGGTTTTTATCTATATTAAGAGAGAATATGTTCCTGAAAATTTTCAATCTATTTTTGAATAACTTTATAAAAGGGGTAAACATGGCTATTCTACAAAACACGCTCAGACAATGGCACACAAACACAACATTTTTAAATTCTCTGCTGTCTTAACCAGTGGACAATGTAGCAACATTTGCTCAGTTAATTAGTCTGAATGGAACACTGCAGTATTGCTTCACACATATTGGTAGTATAGGCCTATACATTAATTGGTGAACACCATGCTTAGAAAAGTAGTCTGACAATGTTTTAACACACTAGTGATGAAACAAGACAATAATGTTTCAAGTATATTGATACTGATTGTTAAACACCACATTTACAAAAGTAGTAGACAATATTAAAATGTTCTAATAATGAAAACACACAAAGTAATGTAACATATACCCTGGTCCAAGTTTACATGCTTAGGTTACATCCATTTCACTCTATCATGTGTTTATAACCAATCAAACGCTCAGAATTTCACATACATGGCTTTTTCAGCCTCTGAAGATGGGAAATTCACAAAATTATTTCTTTTGTGTGTCATCTCAGAAAGAAGGTTTGAGGGAAAATTTTGTTTGAAAATTATTTTTTAGACCAAATACACTTTAGTTATTAAGCCTGATAAAGAGAAGCAGAACTGTATGCTATTGGTAGAGTAACTTGTAATTTTGTGTTACTTTAAAATGCATATATAAAACCAAAAAAATTATTTTGTTTTATACCCCCCATATGTAAAACTCAGCAAGGTCAAGCATGCAAGGTATGGCAAATGGGTATAAACTTCTTTGCAATCTTAGGTAGCAGAGATCATTTGTTTTCTATGTGCCTTTAATCACTGTTCTATGTTTGAAGAAAAAGAAATGAGATTTAAGAACTTATCTGTAGATAATGATAATATATGCAATATGGTATCACCAAAATTTGAATATTTTCCAAAATACTAGTCTAGTAGAACAAAACCAAGAGAGATCACTTTGTAAAGGCTAGTTTTATACTACTGGACACAGTAGCATGTCTGCATATGCACAACATTACAATTTCTATAATGTTAGTCAGACACAGCTGAAAGTTAATAAAATAAAAATAATAAACATATAAGAATGAATAACCTTATAAGATTTAAGCTATTTAGATGAAACATTTGTAGTTTTGTGTTATAATTATGTAGATGTTCTAAAATGAAAAAAGCATAATTTATATCTATTTCCTAATTTTTTCATGGCAATAATGAGATTAGTCAAATTGATCAAACTTATACAGAGATGCAATATTGACAACAGCATTTCTCTCTCTTTTTGTACGAATCACTAACTTCAAATGAAACAATCCAATATAAGAAAACTATGGAATAAACACACTACATGTAAGAATAAACACTG
Organism: Carcinoscorpius rotundicauda; assembly: GCA_011833715.1. NCBI lineage: Eukaryota > Metazoa > Arthropoda > Merostomata > Xiphosura > Limulidae > Carcinoscorpius > Carcinoscorpius rotundicauda. Next base: position 18,101,481 of record CM022399.1, on the reverse strand, counting down.
ATCACTAACTAGAAACCTTTAAGTATAGATTGTACTTTGATACTTCAGTCTTAATTTTAAGAAAATACACTGAAGTCAGAATACTGTTTCCACTGGAATGATACTTCAATTGAATAGAATTTAATGCATTAAATGTATGAATGATTACTATGAATATAAGTTTATTTTTAAAATGTTCCTGGAATGTCAAAACCAATACCTTTTAAATAAAATCAAAATATTTCAATAAATAAAATATTTTTTTTGTTGTTATTTACCTGAATCTTGGGAACATCTTCAAAGGCCTTAATAAACATATCTTCGTCAGCTGCACCAGCAGCCACTGCCACAAAAATCCAAAATGTTTAACCCCTTTTGTATTAACAAATAACACTTTGAAGTTCTTATATACTTTGAAAACTTATGCATCCTTTGATTTCCAAGAAGGTTTATTATAACTGACTCTAAGCAATTATTTAGATAAAAACTTTTACATACAAAATATTTCTAAACAACATAAGAAAAATAATTTACCATTAGAAACTGTCTAAGGATACTGGTCACCAAAATGTTTTTTGTTATTAATTTGATTTCTTATATCACCAATAAAATACTTGTATTATTTTACACTGTGTTGACAACATCAGAAATATTAATAAACATCTCAATAATCACAAACAGCTTTGTTTCAAGTAGCATGCATACTTCTAGTTCCATGACAAGGCTTGCATGTTGTAACATTACAGTCACAACACCTCTTCAACCTATTACTGTATCTAACAGAAAAGCATTGACTTCATGTAGAAAAATAAATTTAATAATTTATATTAATAAGTTTGTTTTTCAAGCTTCAAAATGACCTATTATGTACAGGTGAAAGTTATTCCAGACATTAAACAATCATTAGAAAGGTGTTCATGTGGGATTGCTTGCCACTCACTTTCCAACTTTATGAATTTTGCAAACAATAAGTGATATTTATTACGCATAAAAAAGTGGATAATAAGAACATACATTTACATAAAAGGGTGAAAACATCAGGGGGAACACTTAACACTCCTACGAAAAAAATATTTACATCCACTAAAGTGATACCCTTAGGGAATGTTTTAAAAAAAAATCTTAAATATTATTTCATAAATGTCTGAAAAGTCAAAATATTATTGCTCCTTAAAATATAAAGGGATAGGGTCAGTTAATGGCAATTTCATTTAAATACAAAATTATTAGCCTAATATTAATAACCTTTCAAGTTGCTCTGGGGCCTATTAGGCCCCAATTTTCATAGGAGTGTTAAGTGAACTGATTCAAATCATCCTTTTTTTGATTAATATACAATAGACAGAACAGGTTTTTTTTCAGGCTAAGACCAATATTTAAAGTTTGTGACAAGATGATACAGTTGAATGTTGTCAGTGTGCATTATTCTTCTTCACCAGTGAAATCTGACACCACTTATCAATAAACTTAACTCTGCTGCCACAACTGGATAAAAATGAACATATCATGATCTCTTACACTGTTGTTTTATCATTATTGTACATTAAAACAAAACAGCACGAGAATGCAGTTTATAATGCAGGATTAACAGTTTTCTGCACATTCTACAAGTGTCAAATTCGTGATTCTGAACAGTTTTCTGCACATTCTACAAGTGTCAAATTCGTGATTCTGAACAGTTTTCTGCACATTCTACAAGTGTCAAATTCATGATTCTGAACAGTTTTCTGCACATTCTACAAGTGTCAAATTCATGATTCTGAACAGTTTTCTGCACATTCTACAAGTGTCAAATTCATGATTCTGAACAGTTTTCTGCACATTCTACAAGTGTCAAATTCATGATTCTGAACAGTTTTCTGCACATTCTACAAGTGTCAAATTCATAATTCTGAACAGTTTTCTGCACATCTACAAGTGTCAAATTCATAATTCTGCTTCAATGCCTAGAGCAATTTTTAATCCATTTACAACTTACATTGAAAACCAGATAAATTACAGTAGTTTTGGAACACTTTGTACTTGTGTCTTTATATATATGGTTCTAAAATATGTAGTTTAAACCTATACACATTCTTTTCTTACAAGGAAAAACCACTTTTTTTTGTTCAGAGTCCCATATATATATACAGGCTTCAGTTTTAAGGAAATAATGCACAAACTAAAAACTTCACAAAACACTTGGTAATGAAATACAAGTTTTTCTTTTCTTTAACAACTTGTTCAAAAATTTAATACTAAAAATACACATAGCATGAAACACAATCAAAATACAAAACCTTAATTTTAAATCACAAATATTTAGTGCTGTTCTTTTCTTATCTTTATTAAAGTTGACAGAGTAAGTAATTCAAAACTTCCTTTGTTATTTTAAAAGTAATAAATATTAAATATAGTTTGAATCTGACTTGTGTAATATCAGTATTTTCATAACTAATGTTGATGAATCTCCACTGTAATACCAGAAAAGGTAATTTATAACATCAAATTTTGGGTTTACATATTATAAAATCAAAACAAAATAATTTTACAAAGCATTTAATTGTTCATGTACTAGCATGAATGTTTTCTTTCGTATAGTCAACTGTGATTTGTTATTCCAAATAGTTGAGAAAGTGTTGAAATAAGATCATAAATGCAAATTAAACCTATTAATTTATTATAAACTATAATAACCAATTTTGTGTTAGGCTTTAAATTATTAATCAGAGTTTTATGATACACACAAGTAATTATGTTTTTTCAGCTTTTCTTTCAATGGATACAATTTTATATTTGTATAAAAATATTATAAACTACTTCATACAGTTGTAACTTAGTTGTTCGTATACGTCAAACTTTCTTTTACTGATCACAATAATAAATCAATGTAACAAGTTTAAGATGTACTTCATAAAAAATAGTTCCCTTTTCAACTACTCATAACATGAGTGAAAAACAAGAGTAGGTAAGAAAAGGACAAAAACAGCTACTGGAATGATGTTAAAGATTTAATAAGATAATGTTCTACAAATTTATTTTAATCTACATTATTAAAGAAAACCTCTTAGAGTTGGTAAAAAACAAAAAGTACATAAAGCACATGCTTACAATGCCGGTTACCATGCATTATTAGCTAAGCTCCAGATGGTTGTAGGCACTAATATTTGTTTTCAAGGATGAAAATAAAAAAGTTTTACAAATGTTTTTGAAATCAATGAGATAAAGAATTTGAAGTACCTGAAGCAGATTTTGCAGAGCTGGTCTTGACAGATTGTTTCCTTTGAAGAGCTTTTAAATGCAAGCAGAAAATAGAAAACAGAGCAATAAAACAAAATACATCTTTTTTTTTCTTTTTTTTTTCCAAATACACAACTAAATCTACCTACATATCAAACAATACAAATTCATTGGTATTACAATTAAAAACAAAATACAACAATAATCCAAACATTCCCTCAAAGCAAATCTTTAGGAAGTTTTTTGATTATCATATTTTCAGAATAATGATTCATTCGTGTTATCAGTCCTGTAAGTATTTTGTAACAATCAATATCTTTATGCAACATGTATATATATTTGTGTAAAACTATTAAATACAGTGAGGATCAGTACAAATACAAATTACAAAAAATGTTAAACACTGCTATACACAACACTGGTTCTAACTACTACAATTAATAATTTACTTTGTAAATTATCTTTCTTTCACTCTTAGCTGCATTTCATTAGTAAATGTAAAAAAAAAAAAAATGCAATATACAAAAATATAGGACTCCTTACAAATTCTTTTTCACACAGTATACCAAAACAAAAGAATTCAGGACAGTGGTGTTTATTTTTTTCTCAAAATATTGTTTTGTCTATTTTGCATTCCAGTATATTCCAAACACATAATGTACAAGTTATATCTTGCATACCAACACGCACACAAATGTAAGGTATTTTTAGAAAAAAAATGGTTTAATTTTTCAAATTTATTATAAACCCAGATAAGAATTCTTTGAATTTACTGAAATGTTGATTTGAGCTAATATTTTTATATGGTATTGCATTCATTGAATGCATTGTATATTACATCACACTTCAAGTAGTTTCTTACTTTCTAGACAGTAATTACAAATAAAGATAGCTGGTAACATTTTTATCCATTGAAGAAAGAAGTAAACACATTTAATAATGAAATGTTCAGCTAATTATAAAACAACAATCATTTACAAGTAAAAATTAATAACACTAATTTAACCTCAAAGACACTCCCCTGATCTATAGATTTTTTAAACATACTAAACATAATTTGAAAAGACTGAAAACATTTTAGTATGCAACCATTTTCTATACAATCTTCTAAAAATATGATAAATTATTTATGCCTGACAAAATTTTACAAAAAAAAAACAGTATTTAGAGATTAAACTTAGACTCCAGCCTCACTCTACACTGACCTTCAAGAAATCTGGCTTATTCACCTAAAATGTGTATACTAAATTATGTTCTTTTACCATAAGTGTCTACAAAAGCAAGATAAATTTATTATAGTTATTTCAAAATCATGACAGTACATGAAACCAACAGACAAAATTTATTTTACACCTTTACTCAGTGTCATCTTAAAATGTGCTAAATACGGTTATAAATTATTCATATATTTCTGAATATTGAACATTAAAAACACAGATAAGCACCACTGCTAACTTTTGTGCTAGAACAAGATAAACAGTAATGAAGAAGACAAAATGTGTTAAATTCAAGATCAAAATAGTTGATACGTAATAGATGAAGGGTTAAAAACAGCTGGTAAGGGGTATTAAAACTTTTCCTTTGTTCATACAAATGTTAATATCCCATACCAGCCATTACACGATACATTTTTATTTCAAGTTGGTTTCTCGTCATCAAGAAGTACTATGGTTAAAAGCCAAAAGTAAAGTCCAAAAGTATTAAGTCTGTAAATTTAGGATAAGTAGCCATTACCAAGTTACAAACAAAGTATATAATAATTATAGAAACATGAATTCATAAAATAAACCATTTAAATGAATGGCCCTCAGAAACTAATGATTGTTCATTTTAAAAAAATTTCCCTATCAGAGATACGTTCCAGGTGTATCTAATCATTGTGTACTTACTCGCTGAAGTAGTGGGAGGCTTAGGAGCTGTAAACACACTTCTTCTGGTAGGAGGTGCACTACTGGCTCGTTTTGATGCTGACTTCGATGACTAACAAAATAAAATTGTATTCACACAAGTAGTTTTTTTATCTCCTTTCTCATGTGATGCAAATAGGAAGTGAAATACAATGTAAACAACTATCTTATGATACTAAGACAAATTTATTAGTCAAACAACACAACATAAAATTACAAATATGGTACATGTCCAATGAATTACCAAAATGTCTCTGTAACAGTGTCAAATTTTGCAAGACAACATAATGTTTTCCAAACACGTGCACAGCTGAATTCTCTAATCTGTGGTTTTATACATGGATAAAAAAATTAATAAAAATAATCAATATAATAATCCTGCACAAAAAATTAAAAAACAAAGTTTTTTTATGAAGACCAAAAATGTAAAGAGAAAGCAACAGTTTGAATAAACTAAAAGAAAATGTAGTATATTATAGCATAATAACGAATTTAAAAAATGAACAAGTCTTAAGCAAATAACTGGCACTTATGAGCTGTCTAAAAGAACAGATTTTATGTAGTTTTGATATGCTATATTTTTATAATATTTATACATGCATGTTCCCAAATTGGACACAATCATATATATATAAAACACACACACATACAGTAACTTTGTATTGAACTGATATTAATGACTTCCACATTCTGCAGTCTAAATAATTACTTTTTTAATAGTTAGTAGAAAACTATCTCGTTTTCATTCTACACTTAAACTGGCAATTTGTTGCCATCTTCATGGAAGTCTTCAGAAGGACTATTTTTGTGGTAGTGCTGGCTGGGATTTGATCCTGGACCCTCCCTTCTAGGGGCTGGTGTACTATCCATTTATATGCATGCTCTCAAAACAAGTATCCAGGTCCTACTAACTTTATGCTAAAACCTTAGTGTATTATCAGTTAGATGGAACTAGATGGCTTTCTATCAAGAAGACCCAGGATTGAATCTCTGCCACAACCACCACAGAAATAGCTCTCCTAAGAAGTTTCCTGGAAACTGCAGCAAATTTGCAGCTGAAATATAAGATAAAAACTAGTTAGTAATTAGTTATAAATGAAAAAAATTAGAGTCTAATTAATAATTAGAGTTAAATAACTGTATAAGCTACTAATCACAATAACACTTTTAAAAACATGTTACGTATAAGTTTTTCTAAGCACACAAATTGATAGAAATGGATCTTATCTGACATTAAAACAGTAAGATATTTCTTAAGTTTTAAACTTTTATTTTAAATAGCTTATTAACTAATAAAGAGATAAATATATGTACTTAATTTTTTCATTGTTAACCAGGAGAACAGTTTACTATTTTAGCAAAACATACAATATTTTTTCACTCAATTACTCTATCTACAAATATTTCAATTTAAGCAATACAAGTTTGTCATTTGACAATATACCAAAAGAGAAAAGCTTGCAAAAAATATATTTTATATCATATTGAACAATATAAATGTCCCAATACTAACTACAAAGAACGAGATTCACTAACTGCATTTATTTAATTGATAACAAGTCTTTCAAAGGAAATAACTGTACAAAAATAGTCATTACTTTATGGTTGTTTCTCAGTTCTACATCTGTTTTAAACTTGTACATACAATGGTGAAAGCCCTGGTACCTATTTCAGATGGAATTTACTTCTCTTTACAACAGGCTATGAACTGTGAAAGTTAGCTTATAGTCTGATTTTATGAAATCAAGCATCCATATATTAAACTCCTAATTTATACAAAAGGCCTGAGCATGGTAAAACAAATAAAAGACTTCATACTTTTCGTCAAAACTTTCATTTAAAAATTGTGTGTATGTGTACACATGTGCTCTCTCTCTTTCTCTGTCTCTCTGTGTACTTGTACTATGTGCACACACAAAAACACTTATATTGTACCTTCACATGCATCAAAATGCATGGTGATATAACTATGGAATTTCAAGCAGATAATCCACTAAACAGCACTTTAATAGTTAAAACTACAAAGGTTTCATAAACTGCAAAGTCTTCTCAACTCATGTGGCTATTTCAGTGAACAACAGGACGCAGAATATCCATAACAGATGAATGATGTTAGTATGGATTAGTAGCGCATTGTGAGACAGTAGCACAGTTAATGTTAACCTTCTAAATTAAAAGACAAAATTATCAGTGCTATTGGTTAGAAGCATCCAGATCAAAATATATCATTAACTGACCTAATACATATAAACAAGGATACTTTTTAAACTATGACTGAGAGAAACTATTAAGATTAAACCTAATATTCATACTCACTGACTCTGCATCGCTGGTCTCTGAATGCTGGAAGCAAATAAACAACCCCAGGTGTACAAAATATCACAAGGAAATGTTTGAAGTAACCATGTTTAAAATAACAAGAATATAAAACTAATGTCACTTGACCACTGCTCATTGTTGCTAAATAAAGCTACCAGCTATAGTGAATTAATATTAAAAACATACAACAGAAATGGGATAATACGATATAATCTTTCTTTTAGAAATTATAAAAGAAAAAAAAGAAAGAAGAAATGTTTTTTATTTTATTTTAAGAAAAGAAGATTCCAGTAAATAAATATCACAAACTGTAACAAGCTGTGGCTGAGATGATTTATTTTGAAGAAAAAACATCCATATGACACTAACAACCTGAACATTTTAGGACACATTTTGTGGATCTACTAGCTTACTTTATTCTTTAAATATTACATTTTTACAACAATAAACAACCAGCAAGTAAACCTCCAACTACCATGTCACTGTTTTTGATAATAGTATATAACACTGTATGTTAAAATAACTCAGTGATTTAAAACCTATTACATTATAATACTAATACACGTCAAAACATTTCCTTTATTCAAGTTCAAAACTTACTGATTTATATCGGGACATTATTTTATTTCGAATGAATAATGTTGTTGTGAACCTTAGTGATATTTGAAAGAATAAAACACTTAATAACAGTGTATTAAGTAGTTACAAACTTAAATCATTCAAACCAATCTTGTATTTTGAAAATAATTACATATTAAAGGATTGACTTCTTCCATATATAGTCAAGGAAAATTTTATTTTTACCTTCTTCAAGTAACATATTTTCCATAATTCAGCTGCACACATTTCAAAAATTATATTCAATATTTTCAAACATATAAGAATTTTTTGTAAATCAGGAAGAAAAACTCTTACTTAGTTCATATTATTATCTTGTTTACCACAACAAACATTTTTATTATGTTCATTAACAAAAATACAAACAAACTGAAGAAAAGAGAAAAACATTGATGTCAAACATATGTCATCATTCATCCTGCTTTGTTTGTGAAATCTACATCTTTTAGTTTCAAAACTGCGTGTTGTGGTCTTTGTTTTATGTACTGCATTGAAAACGTCTCATTTCAATGACCAGCAGTGATCAAAGATGATGCTGATGTACCTCCTTCCCTGATACCTCCCTTCCTCCTTTCCTGATACCTCCCTTCCACATCTCCCTGATGTCTTAATGAAACCTATTCTCTTGTTCTTTACTTACAGTACTGAGATTTTTATGCAATACAGTCAATACAAGAACATAAGAAATGAACTTTTAAATTCAAATTACAACCCAACTCTTTGAATTTACTAAGCACGTTCCTGACAATATTTTTGAAATTTGGGTTCTTGTTATTTCCTAAATATTTGTCAATAACATCTTTAACAACAATCCACATTTCTTTTTTCAACTTCCTTCATTGTACTTTTGAACTGTTCATCTGAAGTCAATTTTCTAATCTGAGGTCAAATAAAAATATTTTTTTTAAGTCTCACTTCTGAAAAAAAGAAGAGTCACCATTTTTATCTAAGACCATTACAATTAAGCCAAATTTTATGTGAAATGGAGGTAACAGGACTTTCTTTATGTAAACATTTGTGTTTAATGCTTTTCAAGCCTGGTATCAGGCTGACTGTGTGAGGCAGTGCTGATTTTGTGCTGTTCTGTCCTGTTCATAGAAATAGCATGGAAACGTTAACTGAAATATTAAGTCAACAATGTACAAATGACTTCTAAGTCAACACAAAGTGGCCAACTATATTCTTTGTATTTGAACTTTATTGAGAAGTTTGAGATTTCTGTATGTTTCCTTCATGTGAACCACATAAACAACAGGAACAAATGTTAGTATTGTGAAGAGCTCTTCTTTTGGATTAACCAATGAACAATTGCTACTCAACTGTTTCATAGCCAGCAGCTTCAAGTAGTGGTATTAATTCAGCAATATTGTTGTAATAAATCAGTGTCAACTGAGGGCTGTGATCAAGTCACACTGGGTCATATTCCCCTTCTTAAGGAGAGTTTTATCTCGTTTACACTGTGATTGTTATCAGCTGTATATAAGTTGTTAGGTTTCTTGAATTGGAGATTAACAAAGAAACCAAGGATACTTATAAATTTACTGTAGTTAAGAACCTGCGGCGCAAATGTGGAAAAACCAGTTAAATGCTACACATGCCATAAAATGTTACTTTAAAATGATTAACTGATAACTAAAAACTACTCGTGTCTCTACCCATTTTAATTTATCCACAAAATTATAAACAGTGCACGACACACTATTTCAAAATGTAGTTACTGACGTGTACGAGTCACGCGCTTCACGCAGTGGCGCCGCCTGTGATCCAAACCGGGAAACCACTCCCAAGCTCGTCCTCACCTAACCCTATTGCATCGTGAAAGGTCTTGTGAGAAAGTGCTCAATCGTGACTGGCACAGGGATAAGGCGAGCAAGAAATAAGCTAAAACGTTTTCAGGATTCATGAAAGTTCGAAGTTAAGAAGTAAAATAAATTCAATATAAACTAGGTTGCCGCATGTTTGAAAAGTATTCAGTGCTTCAATTAATTCAATAACAGAGAAGCTTTTGTAAATACAGTGTTAACACCTAAAAGCACAAAGGTCAAATAAACCAACACGTGATTGCCCACGATATTTGCGACATCGGACAAAAACGTGACAGTAATTTTAGTTTAAAATTATTTGACCCCAAGCCAAAGCTTTAGGGACAAATATAATCGGGGGCGTGCAGAAATTTCCTATCTCTTCGCTCAGCTCGCAACATGAATGTCCTTGACGGGCTTAATAATAACAGTCAATATAAAATAAAATAAAAATTATTGACAACAGCGATGAAATTAAAATTAACTTGAAGCAAGACATCAAAGTCAGAAAAAACAACGACGGTGGTACAAAATAAACAGCCGATATGGGACTTGGGATCCTTCAGGGTGGCGGGAGGTCTATATATCCTGTGCAAAGATCTGCTGTGTGTAGAAGGAAACTTGACTCGGAGAGGAAGCAAGGACCCAGTGGCTGGAATTATTGTTTGTTTGTTTTTAATTCAACGAAGTGCACAAGTGTTTGAGGCGAGGTTTAAGATAGGTGATGCTACATCGGAAGTTAGTCATTAACTATTTTAAACTGGGCTGGAAAACACTGACGAAACTTATCAAGCTAAATAATTTATTGTATTATAAATATATACTACTGACATAACAAAACTGCATTAGTAAGTTTGGATGCCTGACACCGTTCTTCATGTTATGTGATTATTATTACAATACACTTACACGAAACACTGTTTATAAAAAATACTTGATACACCAAGAATCATGATGTTTTAGACCCTGAGGCTATTTTCAATCAAAAGAGTAAAATAAAAATATGTGGACCATCCTTTTGGTTTCCCTCTGAATAGAAGAAACCCTTATTTGGGAAAACTAAGAAGTCCAAATTAGCAAGCAAGAACGAAAAGATCGTATGGTAAATGTTGTGTCTTAAGAAACGATAGTCACTGGTATTTATCCCAGTGCTAATTTCATAAACGAAGCCTCAGATAACTGATAGTTTGGACGTCTCTGACGCTACGTCGATAACTAATTACCAAATTGAGAAGTCATTTCTGCTTTTTCTAGTTTAACGGACTGTGAAGTATCCATAATGTGGTGATAAAATGCATCCGATAAACCGAATGTGTCAGTGTTAACAAAGATTTCAACAACAATCCTCATTGCAACTAACATCTATACAAGATAATCTGTACCTACAGCCAAGTTTAGTGACCGATTACTGTTTTTTTTTCTCTTAGAGAATTATCAATTTAAGGCTTGTTGCACAATTCAGATTAATACACTGACCAGTTTTACACCATTACGTAGTTTTATGCAATGCATTCGAGTAATTATCAGTGATATGAAGCTTTAATGTGTATCGCATAATATACAGACTGAAACAATCTTATTGTAATGAATGTATAAACTTCACCCTCGACCAGCAAGGTCTGAAACAAAATGATATCCACACAAAAGATATTCATATGTTATTCATGCATCGTTAGTTCTTAGTTTCGAGTTGTTCAATCTTGGTAATAGGCCAATAATAATATTTCACTACAGATTTGTAACAATCTTGTATACCTGAAATTATGAACCCGTATTCGTTTAAGTGGACAATATTTTGTATTATTTCGCTCTCTCCTCAATTTGCTTCCGCCTACTCTCCTACTCCATAGTTCACCAACAGGAGAGAAAATTTACTACGTGGCCTAGCGCTACGGTCGACCATCGCGACTCGGTCCGTGCAGTCCAACACGTCTTAAAGACTTACTTCACGTAAGTGTAATTACCAGCGGTTCTGTGCGTTCGTGTAATAGCTAAAGCACGATAACAAAGATACGGATATTAATCACAGTAACAACTTGCAGGTGTGGGGGTGGTAGTTGCCTAAGGTTTTGGATTACAGAACTACAATGGAGTTAAACAATTCAGAGCTGCAAAATTTATAACAAAATCATATTCCTCCATTTAAAATAATATTCCAATTATTACCACTTATCACACCGTGACTATTGTAAGACACGTTAATAAAAGAATAGTTAATTTATTGCAACAAATTAATCTTCCATTGTTATAATATGCCAAAACTTGGCGAAATGCACTGACATGAAAAACCTTACAAATGAACCAAGCTTGTTTGAACAAACGCTGTTTGATATTACCAAACCAAATATGTCAACTTTATTTGACCAAACACTGTTTAATATGACCAAATCAAACACGTTAACATTATTTGACCATATACTGTTAAATATGACCAAATCAAACACGTTAACATTATTTGACCATATACTGTTTAATATGACCAAATCAAACACGTTAACATTATTTGACAAACACTGTTCAATATGACCAAATCAAACACGTTAACATTTTGACCAAACACTGTTTAATATTACCAAATCAAACACGTTAACATTATTTGACCAAACACTACTTAATATTATCAAATCATGTACGTTAACATAACTTTATTTCGAGAATAGACGATTAAAACATGTAACAAGTTTCATTAGTGTGACACTTACATAGTTTTCGTTCCTTGTAGACCGTATTTACAGGCACTTAGTAACTTATAATGTTGTACTTTACGTTAACTTTCATAGTAATGCAAACAGAATACACGTGAAACAATGAGATTACACTGTACTAAACACTACACGCGTATGCGGCTAATTTATGTTTTAATTCAAGTATTGGGTAATTGTTTTCTCAAAATATTTGTATATCACCACTTTAAACTCACAAACTTACACAGCACTCTAAACACAATCCAACAGCCAAACGTACACGTCGATACAAGTTCCTTGAACAAAACTAAATTATTTTTCCCAACTCCGAAATTGTGCACTACAAATACAGTAAATTAAAACTAATTAACCTTTTCTCACTTACCTGTGATCTTGAATCTGTGTCGTCATCTCCTTTAAGACCTACAATAAACAAACAAGTTTGACACAATGAAATTCATGTTAATCTATTCCATTTAAATGCTTCAAAAAGTTTTAATACGTATGTTAATAAGCAAGTTTAATACACCCGATTTCCAAAACTAAATTTACATACGACTTTCTCTAGTTTGGTTTGAATTTCGCACAAAGTACACGACAGCTATCTGCGCCAGCCGTCCCTAATTTTGCAGTGTAAGACTATAGAGAAGGCAGTTAGTCATCACCACCCACCGCAAACTCTTGGACTGTTCTTTTATCAACGAATAGTGTTATTGACCGAAACATACTAACGTCCCAACGGTTGAAAGGACGAGCATGTTTGGGGTGACAGAAATTCGATCTTGGATCACAAGTCGAGTGCCTCAACCATCCGGCCATGCCGGATCCAGACTTCCTCTGTCGCAACTTTATTGCAACTTTTATTAGTTTTTATTAGTTAATTATAATAAATGTATTACCTCGTTAACTTTATACTCATTATCAAATGTGTGTCGTAACTTTTACTTACAACAAATTATTCGGTATTTATAATTACATTTACGTAAAGCATTGTATTATGACTATTAAATGTTTACAAACAACATTCTAATCATGCCCCTTATAGACTTTCAAGAACGAGTACAGTGTACAATAACAACAGTATTCCCGCCACACAACATTTGTAATACCCATTGTCAACGACGCATTTTGTTCAATTCAGAGCTCATCAGGTCGACAAACACAGTTGTAGGATTTGTTTGTTTGTTAGTTTTGGAATTTCGCACAAAGCTACTCGAGGGCTATCTGTGCTAGCCGTCCCTAATTTAGCAGTGTAAGACTAGAGGGAAGGCAGCTAGTCATCACCACCCACCGCCAACTCTTGGGCTACTCTTTTACGAATAGTAGGATTGACCGTCACATTATACACCCCCCACGGCTGGGAGGGCGAGCATGTTTAGCGCGACGCGGGCGCGAACCCGCGACCCTCGGATTACGAGTGCACGCCTTAACGCGCTCGGCCATGCCAGGCCCAGTTGTAGGAACAGCATTCACTCAAGTAATTTGTACCAATAGCTGTTGTGGTGTGTGCGTCTTTTAGAAGGTAAAGAAGAATTATTACAATCATAATTGTTACAAGACACTAGTATCAGGCCTATTAAGTCTTCTTAACAATGCATTCTCAATCTTGTCAGTTAGAGGTTTTCAATGATTATTATAATTATCCTACAATCTTGTCAGTTAGAGGTTTTCAATGATTATTATAATTATCCTACAATCTTGTCAGTTAGGGGTTTTCAATGATTATTATAATTATCCTACAATCTCTAATTCTGGAAAATTTCTAACTGAAGAAAAATGAGCTGATTTAAAATTGTAACAGGCCTAATACCAATGTATTATGACCAGAAGCTTCTTTAGGTGTTTATAAGATTAGGGGCTTGGGCCCAAAGGTGGAAATTTTGGGTATCGATCATGATTTTTTCTATAGTGGTTTTTAAACACACCAGTTGGGGTTTTGAGGCACGGGGTCCGTGTGCCAGCGCCAAGTGACGCCTCTGATTATAACAACTGTCAGCTTTCACTAGTTTTACAAGGGTATAAAACAAACTAGGCAGGCATTTAGTTTTAAGGAATTCTACTTTCCCAACTGGAATGTTCAGGGACACAGATTATTCCCCTTCGCCCGAAGTATAAACACCACATACGGTCCTAATGTTACTATCCTTACATTTATTTCTCCGTTATAGATTTTCAAGTATTAAAATATGTATAAAACCAGAATTCCAACGAAATTATATTTATCATATCCACTACCGACGACGCGTTTCGCTCAATCCAGAATTATTCAGGCCGGCTGTATTGTGCCAAACGTCTCGTCACCAATGGAGATGACATTTGAAGTGTTGTTGGAATACTATAATTAAACATTCTAATTTATAAAAAACATTACGAATGTACACTAAAACTGTAATACAAGTTAAAGAACGGGTTATACTGTCTCACATTCACACTTTTTCATCGTTTTAAACTTATAATACGGATTATCGAATGATCAAATACAAAGATTTGGCTTATCCATTTAACCGTATTCGTTTTAAAAGAAATACTTAACAACAGTAGACAAACTTCCACCGCCACATCACTGAACAGTGAAAAACCAGTGCTTTAATGCCACAGAGTTAAAGCCTTTGTTTAGAACAACAATTACAATATTTTGATCTATGGTGAAATTGTTTGTTTATTTTGAAGTCACGCAAAGCTACACGAAGGCCATCTGCGTTAGCCATCTCTAATTCAGCAGTGTAAGACTAGAGGGAAGGCAGCTAGTCATCATCATCCACTGCCAACTTTTGAGCTACTCTTTCACCAGCAAATAGTGAGATTGACCTTATCATTATAATGCCCTCACGGCTGAAAGGGCGAAAATGTTTGGTGTGAGGGTGATTGGAATCCGCAACCACCCTCAAATTATGAGTCAAGAGCCCTAAACCACCTGGTCCATAGTAAAATTGTCCAATCATCATACTTAAGACGATAGTTGTCAACTGTTGTCATGCCATTTATAATAATACTGTTTGTCGAAAAACGTTAAAGAAGCAAAATGGAATTTAAGTGTGAAAGCATTACCAAACACTTATCACTAGACCCATCAATATTCCCATCATGCAGTTTTCCTGGGCTGTACTTCCTCATCCCTCAGTAGCATAGTGGGAAATCTACCAACTTGTATAACGCTGAAACCGGACTTCGATACTTGTGGTGGACGCAGCACAATTGCTCATTGTGTAGATTTGTACAAACAAACATATAACTCACCTAAATCTGGCACTGCTTATCACAATATAACGTAATAACATGCGTTCGAAATTTATTGGATGATTTATTATTTAACATAAACCAAGTAGACCCGTCGTTTGAGAGTAATTAGGAATCATTTATGCAAATCATAGCTAACCGCGCCGCAATTTTCTCTCCTCATCTTTGGAAAATGGACGAACTAATAATTATTGAAATCTGAAATCTGATAGAAAGCCACACACAGAAAATACCAATACTTGGCTACATAAATAACTTTTTTTTTTTTTTACTAAAAATGCGAATTATAATAAAAAGAACTTGAAATAATGTAGTGAAAACACAATACGGATCGTTAAGCACTGAGAATTATCAAAGTAAAAAAAGGGGTTAAATATAAATGTATGGATTCCTCGATCCATGTAAGCCCTTACAACCATGTCAACAAACACTAAGTTAAAAACAACTGTTAAATACCGTATTCAACGTACAACTCACAAAGCAATGCCATTACAACGTACAAGTTGAACGGTACATTTCAATTGAAACATTTTTAAAATAAATAATTTTTATTTTTAGGCACACTATTCAAAAATACTGCTGACGTGAACATGCTTTGTAATCACTATGAGAAAAACCTAAACGCTGGATAGGCGAAGTGAAAAACAAAAAAAAACTGTCATAACGACTACCAAGCACGTTCACACCAAACATCATGTTTGATATTTTTCAATATGTATAGGTCCAGCTTCTCTCTCTTTGGTTAACTAGTGTTTAGAGTTGCCGATAAGGAGAATTATCCTAAACTAGTATAACACAATAACACATGTTGATCAGTGTAGACTGAACTTAAACTTTGAAATTAAACAATTTTTAGATGACTACGTTTATTTATGTGGACACAACGTCGTTAATACAAATCTTAAAAAAGCAAAATAATGCTTGAGTTTGCATAAACCAGTATCACATTTTTGACAAGCATCTTTACAATACCCATCTTTAACACACAATTATGAATGAAAAGCAACAAAATACGTTTCATATATATACAAACCCATCCTCTTGAAAATTCACTAAATCATTTACAATCAACAGAAGTTGCACATTCAAACAATGAAACTAAATTATCAAATTTTGCACACATCACTCTTAAATCCATTAAAACATGTGCGAACAAATCTGATGGGCATAATCAGCAACACTGTTGATTGACCCATTGGCTTCACGGGCATTCATCATAAACCAACCAAAAAAGTCAATTACAACTTCTTATGGATTCTGATTATAGTAGTTAGAATAAATTAATGTAATTTAGAGACAAATCTTTCACTTTTTCAACTAACTGATATTCACAGAAGTTACAAATTTTAAGTGTATATCACTTTATACCATAAAATAAAGTTATATACATAAAAAAGATAAATCAACATAACAGGTCGATTTTGTAAAATTCCGTACGTGTTAAATGACCTTATAAAAATCATGCATAATTACGAAGTGCGTATAACGAAAGCGTAGTCACGTACAAACATGCATTTGTGATCTGTTTCACAACCGTAGCACTGTGAAAAAATGCTTTTAACTGCATAAGCATTAGTGTTTGCTATATTTGGTCGAAAGAACATAGCTCCAAGGAAATAGCTTCCGGGTTAGAGGGTAGCCAGGGGCTCCAATGGAATCAGGTTGAATAATACCAATCATTACGGTTCGTTGACTTCTGTTGTCGTAAGTAATGTCATTGTTACATTGCGTTATCTGATTCAAGAAGACTTAGAGAAAAACTTGTAAAGAATCCCACGACTGTTTTGGAGTGTTATCACACCACCTGATATTATACGTGACCATTACAGCTGAAGAAACTAGGCTGTACATTTTCGTAGATATTAAAAAAAAATATTTCCACACGAGACAAATTTGTTTCCGAATAGAAATAAAAAGATAACGAAATATTAAACTCAGTTCTTCCACGAAATCGAAGTCTAAAATCACACAACTATCATTTTCTGCTTGAATCACGTACCCTATACCGCAAGTGTTTTATAAAGTTTACAAAGGAAATAAAAAAAAAACTGGGAAATTTAAAAATCTGCAAATAGGGATCGTAAAAAGAAAGAAAGAAAGAAAACAAGGCTGGAAATAACGTTAGGCATTATTTACTGAAACTAAAAACCTATTCTGGCTCCATTTTGTTACCTAAAATTACATTTGACTGATTTACTTTCAGTAAATAACGTCTGCAGTATTTACAGCTTTGTTTCCTTACTTATTTGTGACGTCATTCTTAACTGATCTTGTTTGCTAATTCTCCTACGCTCAACTGTGGGCAAAGGATAACTTCATATGGCAGCTGACTTCACTGGTTGTAATGACGATAAACATAGGCAGTAGATAGACGGCTGATACGATTCTTCATGTTTAACCGTAACTATTGGCCATCTGACCGCATTTGTTAGAGATGTAGAATGTAAGCTACAGATAAGAGATTTTCATGGATTGGTTTGTTTAAGAACATAATGGGCACTTGTAGTTTGTGTAAGCAAATTATATACAGTAACGAGCAAACACATGTCTAGACTAAGACACGATCTCTACTAAACGCGAAAAAATAATTACCCATAGCCTTTTAACAGAGGTTAATTTTTAAATAATATTCAAAAGATTGGCTATCTGCACGGTACAGTCATTTAATGATCATCTGTTACTTTCTGGTAATTCTCGTTTCACCCTGCACTTGAGTTCTTAAAGGAATCACGCAGAAATTATGGTGCTTTCAGTTTAATTAAAATATAAAAAGAAACAACAAACAAATCGACTATCTACTAATCTTACGACCTCTGCAATACCTAATTTAGTATTCTACAAAAGGTTTGGGTACAACTATACCAAGTCATTACTGTTGTAGGCTGGCATGAGAATTATAATTATTATTATTACCAATGGACTGTTTTGAACGAATTTTCTTTTCCTTGTCAGTGTGGCATGCATGCCTTTTCTGTGCATTTTTTTTTTATATACATGTATATATGTACAACCTTAGCAGTCAATATTAAAGTGTAGTTTGAAATGAATCTTTAATGTTTAAAGTTTAATAATAACAATAATAATGGTCTTAATACAACGTCCAGCTTCTTGGTTACGTGTAAAGACAGAGGTGTAGGAATTCTGGATTCCATTTTCTATCAATGAAGACTGCTTGATGCCAGGACATTCTAGAAAGTTTTGCGGCTCAGAGGTATGATACTGTTGTAAGTAGTTTTTACTCAGGTTTGTTCTTGTTCTGTATAAAGGGTTCTCGCATCAGATCCCATGAGGGATTTTCTGTTTATAAACCATAGCATTCTGCGCTTCTAAACAAACTACTACTTCTCAGATGGCATTAACATGCCGGGAAAGCTAATGACTACTATTGTCCATGGCAATGTAAGACTAAATCATCCTGAAACATTATGTGATTGTCTCTGTTTGACTCCTGGAACCCATTTTATAACATTACAATTATATTTGTCGTAAAAAAATTAGTATTAGGCCTATTACATATTTCTAAACGCCACATTTTTAATCTGGTCCGCTGTGGATTTCCACAATTGGAAGAATGTATGGTATTGTAATCACGATATATGTCCTATCTATCACTGACGGCGTGATTCACTTAACCCAGAGTTCTTCAAGCCGTCTGGGACACAAAAAACACAACAGTGGTCCGATTACTATTTATACAAGCAATTTCATAAAACAGCATTTTTGTTTTTGTTTTTTTTAATGTAATAGGCCTAAAGATAATGTCTTATGACAAATATAATTATAACAATTCTAAGGTGTTTGTTTGTTTGTTTTGGAATTTCGCACAAAGCTACTCGAGGGCTATCTGTGCTAGCCATCCCTAATTTACCAGTGTAAGACTAGAGGGAAGGCAGCTAGTCATCACCACCCACCGCCAACTCTTGAGTACTCTTTTACCAACGAAAAGTGGGATTGGAAATTACATTATAACGCCCCCACGGCTGGGAGGGCGAGCATGTTTGGCGCGACGCGGGCTCGAACCCGCGACCCTCGCCTTACGCGCTTGGCTATGCCAGGCCGGAATTCTTAGGTGACTCTTGTGCCATTTAATTTGCTGGGGTGGTTGAGATGGTAAGACGGAGTGACAAGCCCATTCAAATATGTATCTACAAAGAAGCATAACCATCATACAACAAACAAGTTTTTATTCGATTTCTGTACACATATTGGTGTTACAGAAGACTTATCAATACCAGAAATAAATCGAGTTTATAACACCAAAGTGTCATTTTTATTTAATTAAACACTGAACGTTTCGCTTCAGAGCTTCTTCAAGAGCGTCTACTAAAACACAAGCAGACTTACAGAGCAAAACTTCGAAACTAAAACTTTATACTGTCAGTTTTGGTTTGTGTTTTAGCAGAATGCTTCAGAAGAAATTGTAAAGCTAAACGTTGAGTGTCTAATTAAATAAAATCAGCATTTTAAACTGTAAAGCTAAATGCTGAGTGTCTAACTGAATAAAACATTTTACTTTAAATTCGTTTACTGATAGAAGTAAAAATTTGTCATACGTACTGATATCTACATAAAAACTAAGTAGCTCACACATTACAAATAACTGTCAACTACAGGTGTTACAAAAAATCTACAATCCATTCTATACAGTAAAGTTCTGAAATACATTATAAAATTATTTAAATAAATACTGAAAAAATATTAAAGAAAGAACAGATTGTAATCTGTTTATTACCATTTAAATCAAAAGTTTCTTTTGATTTAATAATCCTTATTGTACCTGATGATAAAACTAAAATGACTTTCATCAGCAATTTTACAGTTCCTCAAAAGGTTTGGTAAATTTGTTTCGTGTATGTAAAAATAAATATTTATATATCTAGAGTAATGTTGTATGTAAAAAAATTATTGATGGCTCACAATAAAAAATTATTAGAAAATACAAGTTTTTACTCCAAAACACATCTTTACAGCTCAGCTGACATGTCTTTCATCAAACTACAGGGGTCACACACCTACAGTTGGTAAGTTCAACCCAGAAGTTGCAAACTTGTGTTCATTCAAACTCTAATTTTAATTCACAGGATATCTTAGGGAAAACAACTTATAAGAAAGCCTTGTACCTAAGTTGTGCTTGCAGATATGTTGTTGGTGTTCTTTTACACGTTCAAAGTTTTTGTTGACACTACCAAGAAAATTTATCAACCAGAATTCACTTTGGGGAAGATTTTTTTCACAATGATCAAAACGTATTACCTGGATTTAGATATAAAAGTGTCATTAATAAAACAATCTAGTTCAAATTTACTAATAAAACATTTAATTTTGAAGTTATGAGCTTTGGGTTCACAAATAAAATATGCTTTGATGTTTTCTACTCACAGCTTATTAAGTACAACAGAATCAATTCAACATTACAATAATTCATAAACTCACTCTCATTTCTTAAGAATGAGGTTTCTCATACCACATTCAATATTGTCATGTATTAAATAATTTTATTCTTATCAATAAAGAGATTAATCAATTTTTACAAAACACCAGTATCTTTTTAAAACTGGTATTACATTATGTTCTTAAATGTTTAATATTGTACTGAATAACATTACTAATAACATTACAACTTTTATTACTCGCATTAGTATATTTTGTTTGTTTTGGAATTTCACACAAAGCTACTAGAGGGCTATTTGTGCTAACCATCCCTAATTTAGCAGTGTAAGACTAGAGGGAGGACAGATAGACATCACCCCCCACCGCCAACTCTTGGGATACTCTTTTACCAACGAATAGTGGGATTGATCATCACATTATAAGCCCCCACGGCTGGGAGGGTGATCATGTTCAGTGCGATGCGGGCGTGAACCCACGACCCTCGGATTACGAGTCGCACGCCTTACGAACTGGGCCATGCCTGGCCCCGTATTAGTATAAGTTCTCACAGTAGTTAAAGTAAGCAGTACAATAGTTCTTTACATTGTTAATTTAGATATACTACATTCTGTTAATTACTGTAATTGTTACATTTATCAGTTACTTACATGTTTAAACTTCATTGTTACCATTATCTTTCTCGTATCTATTTATCACATATATTTTGCTTAGATCTTGTAGTTTAACTATTTCTATGTTAACTACCCCTAATACATACATGGTCAATCTACTTACTGAGCAGGGGCACAGAAACAGGAAATAAAGTTAAACCCATAAGATCTAAGTATAAGATCTGTTAATCATAGGTTATAGAAGATACTTTGCTTTAATTTAAAAGTTATTAATATTTAAAACAATTTATCAGAATTAGCTTGGATACTTTACTAGAATATTAATATTTTATTTTTTATTGCACAATATTCTTATTCATTTAATTTTTATAAATACTAGTTGCTGTTCTTTGCGATAGTGTCTCTACCCTGATTGTACATTTCAACTGTAGCATAAGTTGTGGTAAGTTATCTCAAACTTCATGCAACTCTAAAGTTTCCCAGTTGAAACCATTTAATCAATGGTCACTAGACTTTATTGAGAAGTATTTTATAAAGCCTTACATATACTGATGTCACACTTCTCAAGATAAAGAGTTCAAAACACCATCTCTAAAACTAGACAGAAAAAAGGAAGCAATCCACAGAAAACTATTTGTCATGTTTTAAGAATAAGCAAGTTGAAGTCTGTGACAGTTGAGGTGACACCAGCCGAACAAGACCAATGAAATTCGTTCAGGGTGTGACACTGGTTAAAATGATAAGTTTTGATGGTAATCTTCATATTTATAACTGATTAAGAAAAGTTTAAAAATGCTCAATTTATAGCCACATATTGTGTAACAATGCTTTCAGTAACTAAGGTTCAGTGTAACTCAGAGTAGCCTTTGGGAATAGGTAGTCATTGTAGTTTGTAGGAGTTTATGTAGCTGATCAGGAGTTTAGCAATCAAGAAAGTTGTCACTCCTTCATGGAGCCTTAAATGAGTAAAAACATTAATGAGTGCTTGGAATATTTTGGGATATAGTGTGTGCATACACTATAACTTAAAAAAATGACCCCTACTATGTTACTGTGGCTTTACAACCTGTCTCAGAATATTTTTAATTAAGGTCTGGTTATGACATTCAACCCGATGTTGCTGAATGTAATTTTAGAATAAACTGTCCTCATGGCATTTTCTATTCTGCTTTTGAGTGTTAAAGTAAGTTCTTGACTGTTCAAACTATCTTGTTTTGACACAGCCAACAACACCAGCTTCCTATAAATCAGTGGTATTCTATGATTCTTTAATTCCAAAAACTGTACAAAGGAGCATCCATCTGCATCCATAGAGAAGCAAAAATTACAAATAATCATCTTATATCCAATTAATGAAAATGGTGTTTTGTAGCTACACAAAGAGGTAAGAACTACAAGAAACCAAATCAAGTGATTCCTAGCCAAAAACATCTCAGAAAGAAGGAGAAAGAGTTCCAAGATGATCATCAACAAATCTGGATGAAACGGACATAACCATTCTGATCATATCAGTGACCAAGAAAATTACCTTAACAACAGTCTGAAAAAAGATGACTTTAATTAAAATAATAAAAATAAAACTTGCAATCACAGCAATAACCTTATGAAAGCATCACTTTCAAACACAAGAGCTCTTGTTTGAAAAGGATTACCTTTAGGTCAGAACAGAAAAACAGTTCAGTGGAGCTACTAAGCTAAGATAAAGGAAGAACTGAATAATGAAGTCTATTGGCAAAGGACAAATATAATTTACAGTTGCTGAAAAAAGCATTTTATCAGTCATCAAGTGAATACAATGAAACTATGGAAGGTGACTTTTAATTTTTAAAGTATAATTTCAACTATACATCTAAATAATAAGTATTATAAAGTGATTTTCCTTTAACATGTAAATAACTCACCACAATGAAGTCCAATGAACTTTAACTTTTGTGCAGCATATTATGTAACACATGGACTAAATAGTCTAATCAAACCTCAAGGTGCAGTCACAACTATCCTTAAATTAGAACTGTTAATCAAAGAAATGGCAACTAGTTAGCAATATCTATTGGTTATTTGTAATCAAAGTGCAATTAACTGTAACACTCGTTCCCATAGCTGAAAGAAAAAAAAGAGGAATGTTCAAATAGTATTATTTGGGCTCAAATCTTGGAACCTTCCAGTCCAGGCCACATCTTGACCACAACAAAAAGCATTTTTCTTAACTTTTACAAGTTAAAATCTGCAATATAATATTCAAAAGTTAATAATTACCAGTTTCTCTTAGAGTGCACAAAGTTAAGATTGAAAAGTTTATAAAAGTAGGCCTAGAATATCAATAATGTTCTTGATGGTATCATAATAATTTTGTAACTTCACCAAATACCTAAAACTGAGGTATCAGATTTAAGTACATGTTAGCTACTCATTTAGCAAGCTACAAGTAAAATGAAGAAATCAGTGAGTCAGTCAGCTTAATCAAGTGAAGAATTTGGATCAGGTCTTAATTACTGCATATATTTCATTATTCAACAGATTAGCTAATGATCTACACAAGTTAGTTAACTTTTAAGTCAGTCCTTGTACATTTAAGAAGAAACCTCCATTTAACTTCACTCATAAATTTAGGTCTACAATTAAAAAAAAAGTGTACAAGTATAGGTACCTTGTGGAAACATCAAAGAAGAAATAAAATACTTTATTATTTTTATGTGAAGGCCTGGTAGATCCTGGTGATTAACACACTTAACTCATAATCTGTAGGTTGCAGGTTCAATTCTCACCACAAAATATTTTTGACTTTTCATCTGTGGGGATCTTATAATGTGATCCTCAATTCCACTAATCAGACCTAATTTAATAATATTCACATACTTCCTCCAAAACTCCCATTCTGCAAACTTATTACTTGCCTTTAGACTTCAGTTTCATCTGTTTGACTTCCTGGATAGTTCTTAAACTAATCTTAAAGCAGTGACTAAGTGTAAAGTGATTATCATCTGTAAAGATAACCAAAACACTTTTTCTTTTTATTTAAAAGGATTTTAAAAGGGTTAATACAATGGTGTAACATTGTGGTTGAGCTTCTAACTATAACACTTAACATTGTTCAAAGCTAAAATAATTCCTGCTCACATTTGCTTTTGAAATCCTCCAGCACCGTGTTTGTGTGAGAATGGCTCTCAGTAGCCATATTCTTGGTCAACTCAAATGCAGATACAATTGTGCCATATAAGTCTTAAATAATCTCTTATTATACTTGTTGGTTTAAGTGTATCAAGGCACACACAAAAACACACTAGTATTTCAAGAGATAAAGCTATGACTGACCTTTTTAACATAAAAGGAGATATCTTCTAAGTGGTAAAACTGACAATCATGACCCAAACTCGATAACTACAGCATTAATACAATAACAAGTAAATGTACTGATAAAACCGATCACATTATTTCAGGCACGAGGTGTATGTACAGGGACTGGTAACAAGAACCTTTACAAAAGTAAAACATGTTCATAGCAAGTAAGTGAGATACAGAAACTCTCTTGATACATAACATTAAATATTAAGAATAGGATTTGACTGGAAGAAAAAATAGATAACACTTATTTTTTCAATACTTCTTGAGAGTAATATCCACAACTGATACCATATTCAAAGGAACAGAGATTCTTTTCACTTTGACTTTCTCTCTTACAATAATATTTTTAGAAAGTTTATTTTCATTAATTCAGAATATATATATATTTCACATTAAAATATAATATGTATCTTCCTAAACAAAAATAGGTACATTTTCATTCGCAAAAATTCACACTTTTCTTCTCCAAAAAACGGTCACAGCAGTCTCAAAGTGGGTATTTTGACCTTCACCTAAATATTAGAGTATTCAATATATTTTAATTACAAACCACGAAATGGAGTTAACATTAAAAAATAATAGCACAATAGGCATAAGGGTACACAGGAAATTCGCGGAAATGATCTACAACTTGTCGAGGCACAACGTCTGGATATACTATTGATCTTTAAGCTGCCCCTATACACACACACGTTAAATGCAAGTGCCGCTAGACACTGTGGTACCAATATAATGAGTTCCTATCACGAATTTGTCATATTTGTTTCGCAGTGCTTTCACTGACCTATATTATACCCGCACTAGAATTTGTTCTATGTGTGTTTTGCAGGAGTAATGTAGAAAGTTTGGGGTGTAAGTGTAATGTTTAAGTCTTGGCATTTCTGCTTTATTTAGATATTCAGGTAGCAGATGAAACTGTATTAAACTGTCTTTATTATTATTATTCATTGCCTTCTTTACTTTTAAAACCGCGTGAGTGCCGATAAATTTAAAACAGCACTTACGTTTATTACATAGAAATAAAAATCGTATTAAAAATGTTTGTATTGTTTTTGAATTTCGCGCAATGCTACAAGAGGGCTATCTGCGCTAGACGTCTCTAATTTAGTAGTGTAAGACTAGAGGGAAGGCAGCTAGTCATCGCCACCCACCACTAACTTTTGGGCTACTCTTTTACCAACAAATAGTGGGATTAACTGGGACACTATATCGTCCCCAAGGCTGAAAAAGCAAGCATGTTTGGTGTGGCGGGGACTCGAACCCGCGTCCCTCAGATTAGGAATCAAGTGCCTTAACTACCTGGCAACGTCTGGCCAACTACATACAAATATACACAACTTGAATCTATCGTTCATTCTTTATATACGTTTCCTCACAATGTTTAAACCCTTCCTAGGTGTGTCTCCACCCCTTTCTTCTGGCCTGTTAGTTGTTTATTCTCATTCCTTTATCGATACTCTAACACTTATTTTTCTCTGTTCACACACTTCCTCTTATCTCATTGTTTAATCAGTTTTTCTTCTTCCCCATCCTCTCTCCTTTCATGTTAATAACCTTTCCCTACCTTCGTCACCCAGACGTTTTTACCTGGCTCACTTTTTTTTCCGTTTCCTTTATTTTTCTTCCTTTTCTCCCACAAGTTATCCACCACTTTTCAAAAATCGCACTTACTCCTCCTCAAGCGTTTTTTTTCTCTCTCTTCGATTCATTGTATTTTTCAGTGAACAATCCCACTTTTTCGTCCACACTGTTTCTTACTTTCTCGTCGTAACAAAACAATGTCAGTTATGTTGCATTTTAACAAAATACAGTCTTTAGAAGGTGATAATCTGAAGTACTAAAGCTAAAACCACTTACACGTATCAGTAATTAAGTATCTCCTTTGTAAGTAGAAAACTTCCAAAGTATGTTAAAATTGTGTACACAGCTTTTGTCAGTTAACGCAGCAGATGACAAGGGATATTGACGTCACAATTTATTAACAACAAAATCCCCAGTTGCCTGTCTTCCTATGTGGACAGCTGGCATGTTTCTGAGATTTTAGCTAGAGGTTGTTTCGAATTATCCAAGAGGATAATTTGATGATGATATACGATGTGATATCATTGTCAGATAATCCCTCAGAACGGATCAGCGACCGACAAAGATCTAATGATTAACTATATATATATATATATCATACATGAACGTCCCCTGACGATTTTGACAATACTTTTCTGACCTACATGTCACGCATGGTTTCTCCCACTGATACAAACAATACTGTTTTTCCGAAAGAACTTGTTAATCGTGTGAACTGGCCACGAAAGGTGTATTTTCTTGTTTAAAAACCAAGTCTACAATATCTTAAAGAACTGTGTCTGATTAGCGACATTATTTTGTATCAAATTAGTTTCCTTACTACATCACTACGAAATTAAAACGTAACTATTTCTTTAAGAACACATTACGCCCCTGTATTAACTAAGTTTAGTGCTTACATCAAAAGCTTATAGTAGTCTAGTCTCTTTCATAAAGGAAGTACTACTACAAGTTCGAAAACAAAAAACTGTGTAAAAATAAAAGGAACGTCTCTGGTTTCATCATACCGAGTTAATCCTTTCTCAGATCATGCAGGTTATATTTCACTCCACAAATATTTAAGTGGGACGATGCATTACAGCAATGCATACGCAATTAGTTTTAAAAGAGAATGTCTCCCACCCCCTGGTGGTTTAAAAGTGTGGGGTACCAACGAAAGGTATCCCAGACCGGTATCATTTGGCAGAAAGAATTCCACCATGCACAAGGATACTGTGGAAAACGTGTCGAGAATTTAGGGATACAATGAACAGTTGCTTGGACAATACAGTTAGATACTGCTGCCACACAGTCATCAGTCAAAGGGTTACAGGATCAAGCACCAGAGAGCAGTGAAAGATGGCCAGTTGGCCTGGTCCAACTTCCATCAAGGCACGTGTGTAGGGTGCACTGACCAAGGCTAGACTCTCTCAAAATAATATTAAACGACTAAGATATTTTTGAAACGTCAACTTTTGTTAATTTCGACTTTAAATTTGAAATTACGTTTGTTCTTAATTTCGCGCAAAGCTACACGAGATTTATCTGCGGTAGCCGTCCCTTACATATATATATAATTCTAAAGATTTTAGAAACTATTTTTAGTTCCCGTGCTTTCAAAAGTACACTGTTCTCCCAATTTCCTGATTATACGTACAAAATAAAACGAGGAGAATGGATAATGCAATAAGTTGTTACTTAAGCACAAAAGTTAACCCGTTCAGAGTCTCTTCCTACAAGTTCTAATTGTCTGAAAACAGACAGGTTATAACAGAATGAGCCTTCAACTAAGAAAGTCAACAATTATACCAATATCTGCGTCATTCGGGATCATTAAAAAAACAAAACTGCTTTAAATTAGCTCTAAACATGAAGAAAATGATGAATTGTGTAATTCACAAATTAAAATTTTGTTTAAGTTATTTTTAACAATGTGTAATCTTTCCCTGGTCGCAATAAGATCTTTTGATGCAAGCTAGGTGACAATTTCGGTGTCATACACTAACATAGAAATCTTGCTTACATTAAAACTTCTATGATAGCGTTTCACAGGTCACTAGTTTACGTATCATAATAACCATTTCTTATTCGATCAAACACCTCGTCTTAAAACCGTACATCCTGTCTTTAAATCATTTGTCTATGACCCGAGGATCAAATTTCCGGTCCAATGATAACACTTGTAACGCATTTGTTATCAAACACGCCAAGAAAAAAAAAAAAAAGAGGGGACAAAGTAACTATTGTATTGTTATACAGTGTTCCCTCGCCACTTCGCGGGCTCGGCCGACCCCCCCACATATATATATAAAATAATAAACATTAAATGTAAAATATAGCATTAAATATCATCAAAATATTAAAAATAAATATAATTAATTGTGTAAAGAAAAAAAACAGGTATATATAAGAAGCCGAGGAAACAATCGAGCAAAGTGGATGGTCGTTAGAGCGGTTAGGTAAATTAATGAAACTAATTAACAAAGTGAAGGAGTGCTCACAGGACACAGGAATGGGACAACGATATGGTTCGATCAGTACAATTTTGCAATAAAATAGAAGAACTGATGACTCCTTATCAAATGATTTTCGATAGACTAAAGAGGCAGAGAAAACAACTGCCAATAACAATGTTTTTCCAGCCGAGTAAGAAAGAAAGGGTACCGGTGGCAAGTACTGTTCCTGAAGTTGTAAACGAAGAAATTGTCGATTCACCTTCCACAGAAGAGGAAGTGGTGTCCCCCGAAAAGACACCACCTGCTGAAGATATGTAATTTTTAATTTTAAGGCTTAATATCTTAATAATTGTTCTTATTATTTCAACAATAATGAACAGTATTGTAATGGGAGGGTTAAATAGTTGTACAGGGAGGGTTTTAAAAGTCTAAATGCACATAAATATATACGTAAAAATCGGCGATCCCACTTCGCGGAAAATCTCCTTTCGCGGGGTTTTTTGGAAAGCATCTACCTCGATACACGAGGGAACTGTAGTTCATTGTACAATTTGAATTGTGCAAGTTGATATATTGTTTAATACCATCTTTGTAGAATAATATGATGCATCATGATCAGTGAAATCAAAAACCCAAACAAAACGATTACATTATAGCTGTAATTATTAGCAACATGTCAATCGATTATAGTGATGGTCAGTGACAATTTACATTTGGTCTGAAATCACTTATATTTGTATTTTTAATTTAATTTTGGTGGAAAGTTGATACCATATTTTTGTGTATTTTCAAGTATAATTAATACTTTTAGTTTTAAAACAGGACACATTAAAAGCATATATAATACACTTTGGCTAAATCAGAAGACTTTTTGCCGAATGGTATCACTTTGTTATCCACAGAGTGATATAAAATAATAATTATTTTTAAATGTGTTCCATATTCATCAACAATTTTACTTCCAAACGATACTGACAGGAAGGAATCTTTTGTTTTTAGAAACGGTCATCCTTGGAACCTAAGCACTTTTATACCCATACAAACAGCCTGTTTGTTTTGAATTTCGCGCAAAACTACACGAGGGCTATCCGCACTAGTAGGTCCAGCATGGCCAGGTGTTTAAGGCATTCAACTCGTAATCCGAGGGTCGCGGGTTCGAATCCCCGTCACCCCAAACATGCACACCCTTTCAGCCGTGGCGGCGCTGTTATATGAAGTCAATCCCACTATTCGTTGGTAAAGAGTAGCCAAAGAGTTGGCGGTTGGTAGCGATGACTAGCTATCTTTCTTCTAGTCTTTCACTACTAAAATAGGGACGGCTAGTGCAGTTTTAGTTTGTTTTAAATTTCGCACAAAGCTACTCGAGGGCTATCTAGCCATTGAATAATATTTTACCAACGAATAGTGGGACTGACCGTCATATTCTAACCTATCACAACTAAAAATGCAATCATGTTTGGTGGAAAGGGATTCGAACTTGCGACCCTCAGATTGCGAATCAAGCGTTTTAAGCCCTAATCGTCTGGCCATGCTATCTGTAAAACGTATACCTAAAATTAATAACCCAATAAAATCTTAACCTCCTAAACAGTGCTTCTTCCGAAAAATTATATTCGTTTCAAAATGACAATTTAATCATTTATCATCCCTAAAACAAATCCAGAATCAAGAGAGCTCGTGACCTAACGGACTATTCCATCAAACGACATTGTCCTGTTAATTTCTCAAGGAAATGTCGATCACTTAATGTGTACATCTCATGATAATGTGGCGTGATATCGGTAGGAATTACTCAATACGTTATAATAAAAAAATAAAAATATTTGATTGGTAAACCTTATTTTGAGATTTGAAAATTTAAAAAGTGGCGCTAGTGTTCTAGGCACATTTTTTATGATCGTAATAATCGCAATATAAAAATCACTCACACGATGAACAAGCTAAATAGATCGCTGCTAAAACTGTTATGTATGTGTCATAATGTAACATTTAACCGATAACCCCGTCAAAATAAAATACGTCATTTCGCTGAAGACACACATGTCACTGAAATTAACGACTATTTTCGATATAAATAAATTAACAAAAGGCAGTATGACAAAAGAACGATTCCCTTAGGGTGATTTCCGACCACTCCTTGACATTTTAACATTGGCAGCAGGTAGGCTTTATTTAAGTATTACATGCAGTGGGCGATCAGTCGAATGAAAGCAATATTCGAAACATTATCTACAAACATCGGGAAAACAGTAATTCGATTAAGAGTCGGCACAGTTGGAAGGCAACTCATCTGGGAGGTGACGTACGAGTCTTCTTACTTGTTAATACAAATAGAATGTCTGCATTTAGATATTTATTGCAAGCTTGTACAGATACCTACTCACATACTAGAGAATTCAGACTAATATCAGCAAGTGAAAGTTCAGAAAATTTTGAATCACCACAACAATGAATAGATTGGATATTATGATTTTTCTTTAAACATCAATCGACTCAACAAATGATTTGACGTCTAAAAATTACCAGGCATTTCTTGATGTTGTCATATTTACACCATTCCATAAATACATCTATATGAGAAACAGTTCTCCATCACAAAATGTTTAGGTCGCCTACAATCTTACTAAGTAATCGAATACATATTCTTTAAGAAATGTTAACTTTCATTGATTTCAATATAAAAAAAATCATACGAAAGCAATTCGCTTTCTATTCATTTAGTAAATCCAAAATGCAAATTGTAGGTATAATCTAGGTTTCAAATTGCAGGTTCATTTCATTAGGTGATATTATCGAACGTTCAAAGGTTGACCTGAAGATGACCTAGGAAAGGTCACAAACGTCGTTCTATGCTTTTCAACAAGTGTTGATACTCATACCAGCCGTTCTGAGATGCATTTATACATAATTTAACAAAATCTGTCACTTACACAGTCTTGTTTGTTTTCTCTGGGAAAAACGCCTTCCGTAAGGTATGCTAAAACTCTAAGACACATAAAACCAAATAAGTTAGCAGAGAATACTAAGTTATACTTTATTTTTGCTTCCATTTGTCGCGTTTATACCACAATGGTCAAAGTTCCAAATGTACAATTACTTTAAAATTCATAAACAGCTGTATTCTTCAGACTGGGAAGTAGGCCAGTTATTTTAAGTACAGGAATGACAAAACTTGTGTATTTTAATTAATTATTGAAGTGATTCCAAATATAAAACTATTTTCTCCATGATAAGCAAAGGTACCGCTCTTCAAAAACATTTGCTCTTGTAAAGTTTGTTTGACCTCACTGAATGACAGCAAAAACATTCGAAGTTCAGATTGCTCTTGTAAAGTTTGTTTGACCTCACTGAATGACAGCAACAAAATTCAAGTGATCGCAAGTGTCCAAAGATGCGAGTTTCTAAAGACGAGATGTAACAGTTCTCCGCCCGGCATAGCCAAGCGCGTTAAGGCGTGCGACTCGTAGTCAGAGGGTTACGGGTTCGCATCTCCGTCGCGCCAAACATGCTCTCCCTTTCAGCCGTGGACGCATTATAATGTGACGGTCAATCCCACTATTCGTTGGTAAAAGAGTAGCCCAAGAGCTGGCGGTGGGTGTTGATGACTAGCTACCTTCCCTCTTGTCTCATACTGCTAAATTAGGGACGGCTAGCGCAGATAGCACTCGAGTAGCTTTAGGCGAAATTCAAAACAAACAAGACAGTTCTCAAACGTCATACAACTGTTTGGGGCAAATACGTTTGCACTTCGTAATACAATAACTTTGACTGACTACTTTTAAATAATACAACTTTATGTCAAAACAAATATTATTTTTTCCACAATTCAACCAACAAATACACTGTAATCAATTTGTATAGATATTTTCGAGAGACATAAAACGAATATATAAGCTTTTGGCTAAATGACCACCAGAACAGTTGTTTATAAAAATGGTAAAAAAACAGATTTTCCAACAAGTGTACAGAAAAAAAATAGATTATAAAATATGGTTTAACACAAAAAATGAAAATTCAGCAGAAATTCGTACATAAAACTAAACGCTGCAAATCTGCTCAGATTATCTGTCGATGTCCCTAATTATTAACTGGTGACCAAAACGAAGGCAGTCAGCAGCACCTATTGTTCAAAATCCATGCTAAGGGATTGACCACACCTTACAATGCTGGGAATATTTTGTACAACATTACATAGCTGTTTTGTGAAAATAGTTTGCATGGGAGAAAATTCTTTAAGTGATTCAATACGTTATTTATCTAATGTTTTCACGTATGAGGTTTTAAAAGGCTGAGCTGTAAAAGCTGGTTTTCAATACAACCCATAAAAATGTTGGCATAATCATGAGCCATTTTAGCATCCATTCCAGTACTGTCTTTAAATTAATGGATTTAAAGTGTTAAAATAGGGCTGGCAAGATCAGTAAGTGTTTGATATTCTGATGGGTTATATAAGTTTCTTGTCCTTCAGCATGCAAACAATAGTTTAAAGGCAAGAAATATTCACCAGGCAAAGATGGCTGTTAAGTGACAAATGTCTATTAGTATTAATATTTTTCTATAATATAAATAAAATAAGTAGTATCCTTCGTGTAAAATGGGGTACATGAAATACATTTTGTGTGTTGGTCAACAAAATGGACAGCTTTTCAATAGCTATGTTTATGTTAGAAATTATGGGTTGGCCAGGATTGTTTGTGCATGTTTAGTAAGGGATAAAAGTTACCAAGAAAAGTTTGTCAAATACTAAAAGGTTTCCTTGTTAATTTTATTGTTCTGGAAAAATTCTTTAAGTTTATCAGCTATGGTCAAGTAGGATCATGTGAGGATCACAGTTAGTGTATTAGTTAAACTTACAAATAACGTTCAAAGTACAGGTCTGAAATAATAAAATATCCAAAATGAAATGTTTTATTTTCTTCACACGAGAAAGGAATGTAGTTGCTGTAATACATTGTTTTAATTTACAGGTGATAATTTTTTTCATTTACAGTTGTCTCTGATGGTATGGAGTTCCAATGTATAAAACCTTCTGTGTACCATTATATTTGCACTGATCTGGTTTCTACACTGAAACTATTGCATGATTCACGAGCTGTAAAGAAATTTGTCATCAATTAATACAGAAATCATTCGTGACTTTTATCTAACAAACTAACATCATGAAGTGACGCTTATTACGGTCCGTCACTGTGGTTATTAATTTGACTTTCGTTGTTGTTGTTAATACCTTATTTTCTTGCAATAACAATTTGAAAGGTTCACTGGTGAGTGACCTCAATGCTCCAAATACGTTTTCTTTCACACGGCTGGTTTCAAAGTTAATTTATGATGTTCAGTTGATAGTTCATGTACATCTTTTCTATACCATACAAGTAATATCACGATAAACAACGATTTAAATCCACGCCAGATGATAATACTGATACATGGTCAAGGACGAAGAAGTCATTATTACTTAATGTTCCTGTTCACCTTGAAATACAATACAGTTTTAGTCCTGCAAGGAAGCACGCACATAAACGCCCATTATCAAAAGTAGTTATAAAATAAGGCACGAATGAGTTTCGTAAATATTATTTATCAATAAATACGTTCAACTCGTGCCATGAACCTCCAGACTCCCGTCAACTTGTAGCAGACCATGCTGTTCATCAAAAAATAGTAGTTTCTATATTCACAAATATTCTTTGATTATACAGAACCTAAGTTTATTAAACAACAGTTCTTCCTTTACAAATAAAAAAACATTAAAACTAATCCATGTTAACAGATGTCCTGGTTTGTTAATACACGTATATTCACCATCTCCATACACACAATCTCTTCTTTACTACTCTCTAACGGCACATTTAATAATTTTGTGGTTAGTTCATTTGTACCGCAAAAAATTAAAAAATAATTTAATATAAAAAAGTCAAAACAAAATTTAGAATTTTATGCGAGAACACACTGTTGCTGTTAGCTAATAAATAGTACCAACAAAATCCACCAACGTTTAACTTCCCTAAAAATTAACACTTGTCCACCCTTAGTGTTACTAACGGCGATTTAAATGATTACGTGCATTCTAAATCTTCACAGCGTTACGCTGGTTCGAGGATTGATTGCCGTTTTCTCTTTACAATTGTTCAACATTTCCCGTGAGTTATATGGGACTACACTGGTGTTATTTACTATGTAAAACATGTCTGTCAAATAGAGTCTAGTTCGACTTTACTGTTTTTAGACAGTGATCATTAAACGAAAAAAAAAAAATATATATATATATATAAACAGGAAGTATCGATTGTATCATGCCTTTTTCAAAACAGTGTGAGAAGATGTGTGTCAAGTTCACTACAATACGTTTTACGGTTGGAACACAGGGAAACAACAACAAAAAACCTTACTGCGTGTTGCCTGTTAAAAACCTCAAGAACGTACCTTGTGATCACGTGCACATTGTTTTAAATCGATCATATTTAATGTGATGGAAAAGAGGTATTCTGTGAAATAGTAACTACACTTCGTGCAAAATTGATATACTATACACGTAAAACGTCCGGCGAAATCTGGTCGCAAGTGACCAAATGGGGTGGTATGTTATGTTAAAAAAAATACAAAAAATTAATAATAAATTTACCTACAATGAATCCTATGGTAGGTAGCTTCACACAGCAGGAACGTATCTATTTAAAAGCCAAGTACGATATACATACTAACGATTTGGGATTATAACTGAATATTTCAGTTAGGCCCTCATTAGAAAAATAAAAGTTAACACAAAGAAATATTGTAAACTAAAGTCAGCGCACTACGTACTACGGTACATGAAACACAGCAAAACAACAACTGTTTAATATTTCTAGTCAGTTTTACAGGTCTGAAAAGTGCAACTGTTGTGAATTTGAACTTGCAGTCTTGTCTCCTTGTTCCATTTGTAGACTCTCTTTGTTTAAATACAGTTGCATTTATTTTCAGTTAAAAATTGAAGGCTCATAATGGTATGTAAGCTCTAATAAAACCACATTTTAACGTGAAAAGGATTTTACAAATGAAGACCCAGAGTTTATTGTATTTTAACACTTTTTTCTTTCTAAAAAGTGATTTTAGAAATAACTCTTAACACCTCCAGACAATTGCTTCAAAACAATGCACATACATCTATACTTGGTTGTTTACAAACTGACAGATATATCCAGACCCACATCTGACTAGCTGGAAACAAACAATGGAAACAACACTAACACTTCAAACCTGCTACCCAGTATGCTGGTAACAAATTGAACACAGATTTCTACCACACAATAAAAATACTTAGAACAGCAATACAAATAGCAAACTAACAAACCATGCTACAATATGTAGTGTATGCCCCAAAATAAAACCACATTAGTAAGGTTATAAATTGTTATCTGTCAATTTAAACTGTCTGTTAAACTAGCATAAAGTGCTTGTCAGTAACAAACATTAAAATTTACTTATAGCACATTATGACAAAAATTCTCAATTATTTGAGAAGACCAGATAAATTATCAGGGTTACTGACAGTAACATTACTATGGCAGATTTCTAAAATGTTATTATAAAAACCTAAAGTTGCATAATTAATTTTCTGCTATGTCCAAATCCTTGAAACTGATAGTTAATGATGTCAAGTCAAATACTTCACAATCACAGATCATCACAAGATGACTTGGAACAATGATTTTTTATTTTAGGATTATTAGTTTCCTTGTAAAATGTTAGGAGGATTTAAATACCAGAAATTGTTTGTTTTTGAAATTTTGCACAAAGCTACTCGAGGGAAGGCAGCTAGTTATCATCACCCACCGCCAACTCTTGGGCTACTCTTTTAGCAACAAATAGTGAAATTAACCATCACATTATAACGCTCCCATGGCTAAAAGGGTGAGCACGTTTGGTGCAAGCGGGATGTGAACCCGCAACCCTCAGATTACGAGTCGCACGCCTTAACAAGCTTAGCCATGCCGGGCCTACTAGAACTTCTAGGGGCACTAGATACTGTAAAATCTGTTATGGAAAAAGTTAAAGTAAAGTTTGACATCAAAACGCACAATTGTTGTTCTAACTATTTTTTCCTATAGGTCAAATTTTTTAACCTTCTACATTCACACAACTTATATGCCTTTCACAAAATAATAATTCAAATAATGAGTAAATAATTGGCTTTAATATCCAAATATATACAAATTTAATAGCAATATTTCGATACTGAGAAGCTGGTTTTGTTGTGTATAACATTCTAGGTATTTTAATTTAAGACTGTCAATGATATAAGCCACAAAAGCTAATTCAATCTCAAATGTGTTTGAAACATCAGTGAAAGATCTGTAGACATCCACATTAAAAACATAAGAATTTTAAAACTGTTTTTACAAATACAAAGCCACCTAAGAAAATGAGTTCAAATACTGGATTTGTTTTATAGTATGCAAGTGAATATATATATATTAGAGGCAGGAATACATTCATGAATTCTTCAATCTATAAAAATGTTAAACCTTGAAGTAAAACACTATAAAAAAAAATAAAAGACAAAAATCACTAATTACTAAGCAGTGATAATATAAGTAATACTGGAAATCTCATGTGAGCTTTGAAAAATAAAAAGAATGTAAAAAATGCAACTAAGTTATGTTTTGCCACTGTTAATACAGCACCATCACGTACTTTACATAACTGAAAAAACAATATATTGAATACACCCTGTGGTGACATCACGAGAGTGACCTTAACAACATAAACTGGACACTACTATTTGCACTTTATTCACTACAAGTTTCTTTTTATTAAACCAGCTTCTTTAATTTAACATTTATTAGCATTATGTTTACAACACTTATGTCAGCTTTATTTGAACTATGATGCTATGCACCTGCGTATCCCACTATTCTTGTACTCGCATTTCAACCAGTTTTCCCTATATAAAAACTATTGCAGTTTGACATTCTATACTGTAAAATACAGTTGGTTTAATTTTTCTTCATTGTATTGTATTCAACCATTTTCCCACAAAAACATAAATCTATCCACAACTGGAAGCTCACACATC
The DNA here is from genome assembly GCA_011833715.1 of Carcinoscorpius rotundicauda. Classification (NCBI taxonomy): domain Eukaryota; kingdom Metazoa; phylum Arthropoda; class Merostomata; order Xiphosura; family Limulidae; genus Carcinoscorpius; species Carcinoscorpius rotundicauda. The sequence goes on along the minus strand of CM022399.1, from coordinate 18,063,301 downwards.
TTTTCTATTTCTTGATACACTATTTTTATCATGGCTGACAAGCTAGTTATGTACAGAATAACACAGTAAATCAAACCAGAATGAATTTTCTGTCATCTTATCAGTGCTTAAGTATTTGCAACTAGACTAATAGGATAATTCCTTTTTCATTTACCAATATTGTTTCTAGATGATTATTTCTTCATACATCTATTTCTCTGTGCTACAGTCAACCTTATTTATAGCCAACAAAGATATCTTGTTATCAAATTGCAATACTCAGTGGAGTTTTACTTCAACTGACAAAATACAAATATTTAAAGAAAAGATCATTATAAATAACATGTAGATTCATAACTTTCAGGCAAGATTATACATTAAAGTAATTACCTACTTGTAAGCATTAATAGCATCTATAATGTGTGTACAGGGCACAATTAAGTAGTGAAGAGAAGACAAGTGGGTAACTAAATATGATGGTGGTCCCTTTTGGAAATAGCTGTAACAATAAAACTGTATCTATTATAACTTCATCGAATTTCACAAGCTTTTAATAAGCATTTCTGGGCACATAAAAAAACAAATAAAGCTGCATAAGTAGGATAATTTCTCATTTTTTACCAATATAGTTCTAAGATAACATACTTACTCATATATCTATATATCTTTACCACAGTTAACCACAGATATAGCCAGCTAAGTTTTATAATTCCTATTTCATGATACTTGCAATAAGCCAATACTTCAAGTACAAATCAGTACTTTTCATCCTAATTGTTTTTACTTTAAAAGCAGTAATAACTTTACTTCTCACTCTCATGAGTAATTTTAAGGTTAGGATAAGTAATGAATTTAAAAATACTGAAAACGTAAATCATTTTCCCAGATAGAACAACAGCAAAAGTATCATTGATATATTTGACAAAAAGTATAGAATTACATTTATAATCAATTATGTTCGTAAAAATGTGACCTTAAAACGACCTGGTCATATTTGTTTTCTCAATCTGGTTATGAAAAGTATCAGTAAATTAAAATGCAGTTTGTACTGTTGAAAAACCAAGACTTGAAAACTTGTAGAGTAAGTGTTGTTACTGGATGTTTATCTTTCATTAAGCAAAAAAAAGGCAAAATCAATGCAGTGTCTCTCACTCATCACAACTAACTGAAGCATAACAAAAACAAAATTTGTGCAGATTAACAGTTTTCACCAATGTATACACAGCTATTGCACAGTGACGAGCATAAATTACACAAGTGTTATTTTGTCATTAAAAGTTGTGCAAATGTAAAAGATCCATACAGCGATTATGTTATACTTATGGTAAACATTATTTCATCAATATAACCAAAACTAAACACCTGTAGAAGACCCGTACAACGCCTGAAATAAATTACATAAACACAATTGATCCAAACGTATAAGCGTAAGCAAATGCAGAACATCCGTACAATATGCAGAGCACCCGTACAATAACGAAGACAGGTTATATTAACGCTAATACGTCAACTAAAAAAAAAAATCTCAGTGACATGAGTATTATTTTGCCAACAGGATAAAAGCTACACAAGAGCAGAGGAATAGAACAATAATATAAAATACATGTTACACTTATTTCAAGCCCATTTTAAATATACATGTAAAACAGTGCCCCATCTTTACGCAATAGTATGAGCTTTTGAATGAAAAAAAGAGGAAAACGCGCGATATTTTACCAACCTTTACTGCAGCTACAAGATCTGTAACGTCCACGCTTGTTTCTGTCCCTTATGTGCAACATGTTGTCAAATAACATGATCCATCGGGTATCTTCGCCCCATAGGATGCTACCGTTGGCAGATACGAGACCCTGTAAAATACTTTTATCTGCGTAACCATTCAACGGCACCTCTAAAGAATCGTCCTTTCCTTGCGATTCGGAAAAGCCGTTTTCCACCTCAGTCATCGTGCACAAACACCAATAACGAACTACATACGGTCAAAAAAAAAGTGCAGAAATCCCAATTTGAAAATTAAGTACACGTCGAAGAAAATATTATCAAAAATGTTTTGTTCCAACATTTATTTTACGCTAAATAAAGAGCAACAAGTGACTCATAAAAATATAATTCAACGTGTACATTTCTTCCTCAAAAATGCAGTATATTACAACGTCAAACAAGCACTGACGTCAGGAACTGCAAAGTCCAGTGGAGTGAAAAATTAGGAATCGTTCTTTAGCCGATGTTTTCCTGCATGTTGCAACAAACCATAACTGTTCTTCCATGTATGAGAACTAGAATATCACACGTGCTTCGAATTCCATTGTTGAGGTTTTAAAACATTCAAAGGCAAACGACAATGGCGCAGACAACTACTGGACGTCAAATACGTTGCGAAGTTCAATGACAAAGTTATCTGGAAAGTAAAGCAGACTAGAAAAACAAAACAAAAAAAACTTTGTACAACTATACAAATCAGCTGCACTGATAACGCATTTTGCTCTCACAGTCTGTACGAATGTATTTTATTTAACTCGACATCAAACTTCTGGGGCCCTCAAATAAAGGAGCAATGACTCATGTTCTTCTGGTGTGATTAAGGAACAATAAGTGGACGCAAACAATAGTTTTCTCAGGCAGGGTGGACACAGCAATGGACCAACGTAATACGAACAGATGGGAAAAATCACTGTTTGACTCTTCGCTACTACGATCAAGAATGCACGTGCACTGGCGGGGAACTCTTGAATGGCACACAAGAGAACTGAAAGGGGAGGAGCTTTCTTTACTCATGCTCAGAGTTGACACTCAGATATCGAACACGGAAATCCGCCAAATCCAGCAGTTTTTTTTTTCTTGCCAATCCTTGGATAAAATCTCACATGGCTTACACATTAAAATAAATATTTCAAACTATGTAATGGGAAAAGTGATCCCGTAGTTCTTCCTCACAAATCTTTGTCGGTGTTATTCGACAGCCAAAATAATGAATATTGTACACATCGCAAAGTTGATCTGAACTGGTTTTTATAATGGTCACATAACAATTATCACGTTGTAGTTTGTTTTTTTTTCTTCTATATGAAACGACGTGCTAATTGCATCTAACCTGTCACACAACACAATAATAACTGTAGTTTAGAGAATAACAAATACGTTCACACGAAGCAAAGTGGGTCAGTTTGCCGTACCAACACCACCAAGTCGTAGATACAAGCCACGCGGTCGGTGACAACACGTACAGCTGATTGACTGAAGATATCTATCTGTACGAGTACCTTAACCAGGTGATTGTCGTCAGATGTTACGACAGTAAACGAGTCTAACGAATGATACCAGTAAATTATTACACTTTACTGAAGTTAGAACCGGAGCATTTGATATAAAATGCTGTTTGTTTTTTTAAATACAGTGGCAATATTGCGATTAATCGAAACACAAATGCTCGAACTAAGAAATAATTGAGTTTAATTTGAAACATCACCCTTAAGAGATGTCAAGATAAAATGTAAGTGTACTATGATCGTAGTTTATGTTTAAATAATAACAATGAAATATTATGACGTTTGGGTAAAAACAATAAACAAGTTTATTCACAAACTCTAACACTGGAATTCAGGGGAATAATTATCTTTAAAAGAGGAGCTACTTCATCATCAGATCATACATTAATTTAAATTATTTACTTCGCTATTTAACTACACACGTCATATGTGTGTGTGATTATTTCGACTATTTGGTTTCCATGGGAACTTGAAAACTGCAGCTACAGAAACATCAAAACGAAAGGATTAATTTAAGCACAGTGCAACCTTAGTTGTTAGTTATTTTCTTTTAAATGCAGTTAAAAGTAACTGAATAAAAATGTTCTGGTAACATTTTACCTTTTTCGAAAAATATATACATTTGCTAACCATAATGTGTAAGGTAGTGTATTAATTCAAATTACGGAGACAATAAAATATTTATTCAGTCAACCTTCCATAATCAAGAACCTTCTTATTGCACGCACGATCTTGGTTTTACAATTAATTACCAATACACCAGTTACGTTCAACAAACTTCATTACAAGGTACACAGCTTCATAAAACATACCTTTAATTTTATAACTCTTATAGAAGTTTAAAAAAAAACGATTCTATACCAAAAGAATACTGTTTCAATACGTTGTTCACTTTCAGTTGCAATTATATGAGGCTAAAAATAAAACAAAATCCAAACAGTTTGACATTTCAAGGATATAATGTGATTAGACAGAACGTAAAACTCAGAAGAGAAAACAAACTCTTTCACGGTAACTATAATGATTTATTTTATAAAAACAGCTTTGCTCACATAAAAGAGGTTTTTTAAAGGGCATAAATAAGAAACCTAGCGCGGTTTTACATCAATCACGATAAAAAAAAATTACACTTGCCAATAGTGTGTCTTTGCAGTCACGATGCTAGAAATCCATTGTTTTGTTTCCATATTGATATAATAAATATTATGTTATGGGCACTAAAGCACTACTATTACCATAATATTTGTCATTTAACAAAAGAAATATTATCAGTATCAGCTGTAATATAATAAACTGAGCACATCTCATAGCAAAATAATCCACATATCATTTGTAAATAATAGTATGTTTGTGTTGGAATCATTAATGGTACATAAACAGTAAAGCAAGGTATGGGAATTTTCCAAAAGGATATAACATTAAAAACATGTAATTTCCCACCAGATGTCAGCATGGAAATAAAACAAAAAATCTGTAAAATTGAAGTTTTTACCAGATGAATCAATTTCCTCAAAACAAAAGAGCAATTGAGAACTTGCTTATAAATGTAGAGCACCCACCATATCCTTCAACTAGTTCACTATGCCTAACTGAAACTTGTGCTTATTAATTAATTTACTGCTGACATTTATAAATGTGCTCTCAGAAGATACCACACATAGGGAAGTATTAAAAGTAAATATCAAGCCTTAAAACTGATTTGTTCTAAGCCAATGTAACCTAAAATACACTTATCACAGTATGGAAATAGTAAGTTATGAGAAACTTTCTGTAATAGTTACCCCAAGCCCAAAATAGAGAAACAAAAATGTGAAAATAAATTCTTCCAATAACATAACAATTCTATCAAGTGAAATAAGTTCTTTCTACAGTTATAAAAACAGTAGCAATGTGTATTTGCACACATCTCTGAAGTTGAGCTTTTGAAAACCGTAAGAACAAGACATCATAAAACGTCTATTTCTAAATAGATTTTGAAGAGCATACTGAACTGTTTCTACTTCACACTTTTTTAGAACCTCGGTGAGAAAACTTTGTTAACAATTTGTGGAGAGGATTTGTTTATTTTTCAATGTCCAAGCATAAACACACTATTCCTAAAGTGTCAAAATAAAAGGACCGATTTCAATGTTCCACACACTGTAGAACTGTTGTAAATACGTATTCGTAAGTTTTAAAGTTCTTGGAGAAACCACCAGGCCACAAAATTGTAAATGCTGCTCCCTGTCTAAACCATAAAGTCTCTTGAGTAATTTCTCCCAAGTATCAATTTGTAAAAAAAAAACAGTATTTAAAACTTCTATCTACATTGATGGTACATTAATACCATCAGGGAAATACTTCTATCTTCAAGATTCTGATCTCTTGAAGTTCCTTCTTTAGAGCATGTGATTCATTTCTTCTCCCTAGGCTGAATTCACAAAACAAAACTTTTGCCTCAGTGTTAACTGTTGTAATGGGGTTTAAAAATCCTCAACAGGTGTAGTAACTTGTAATATCTGACCAACAAGTTGTTTTCTTTGCCATTAAATTTATACAGCCAGCCACTATTTAGTATTTTTGCCTCTGTTTTTCAAGTGAGGCTAACAACAATGATGATTTTTAAGACTGCACACAAGTGTACCCAGGACAGAGTCTTTAGAAACTATGTTTAGTTTTTCTCAAGTTATTCAGCCACACTATACCCACACTGAAACACAAACATTAATATCACGTGATCTCTTCATTGACAAACTTTAATTACTCTACTGATTTCCACAACCATAAAGATAACCACTAAAAAACATCACATTAATGATGTACATGTTTTGCTCTGATTAAACCCATCTTTTAAAAATGTATTCCACATCTTATTCACAGTGATACTGCGAATAGTTAACTATTTCAACACGGTACAATTTTACTGCTTTACTATCATATCTAAAACAAAAAAACTAATCACTGTTGCCCTGTTGTTTGTTTTGTTCCAAAAATATTTTACATTTTAGTAAACAACACTATTAAATGTCACGTCATTGATCAAAGTAACTAATTCACGGTTTGTTTTTACATAAGAACTTGATGAAAATGAAGAGCTTTCTTGTCAAAGCTTCCACCTTTCTTTTTAGTAAGCACTATATGTCTCTTGTTGGAGATTAATTTTCTCTTTGGTGATCTTTCAAGCCTATAAAAATGGCCAATAAATTTTTCAATTGTGTTCAGCATTCACAAAGAATACCTCCCCAATAGTAGTATGTGCAATCTATGTCCAGAACATTCAAATCTTTATGAACTGTATTAACATTAGAGATGATGCTTTCCTTACACCACTAATAACATTTACTTGTTAGATCCAAACAGCTGTCTATTTAAAAGAAGTCTTGACATTCAAACAAAATAGCAGTCACTTTTTGTTTCAGTTACATTATTTATAATTTCAGTAGAAACTGGCCAGGTTTTGATGAATTAAAACTTAACTTTAGTCCACTAGCAACAAGTTTTTTTTCTTCCTTTTACATTATTAATTCTGCTGATTTCTTAACCTATCTATTTCAAACATCCTCTTTTTCTGATTTTAAATATATAAGCAAGGAGCATTAATCCCTGAATTAGATTGTAGATATTTAGATTTTACAATATTTCAATTAATACTTTGATCTTTATAGGAACAGTTAACAACATCTTTCTTCCAATAGTGGTAACAAATTGTCACGATCAGCTCATAGTAATGTTCTTAATCACGTATAAGGAAGTTGTTGAAGGATAAGTTTAATGCACAGTTATTGATTCCACATAATCATACACTGCATTACATTATGTGTTCACTTTAATACAGCTGTGTCATAATTTACAGTGTACATTATTTATCTTTATATCTCATCCAATAGAGCAGTTTCTTTTCCTCAAAGATAATGTCTGGTTATACAAAAAGTGGCTTTAGCAAATAGTTTTATTTTCAAAAGAAAAGAAATCAGGTAGACTGTTTCTGGCTGACTTTATTTGTTTAGCTAACTAACACTATGTAATTTTTTTATTTATTACAGTCAAAAATATAAAGTTCTTGCTAACAAAGTCAATTTTACTGAAACACATCTTTTTTAATTTTTAAAATGCCTTGTTTTCTCACAAATGAAACCCTTTTTACCAAGAGGAACTCACAATTTATTAGATTATTCCATCTAGATTATTTAAGCATTCTTCTGTAATATGAAACAGAGTAAACAAGAATCATCATAATTGTCACTCATTTTAACAAAATATTTTTAGTTACATATCAGCTCCTTCCAAAACTTAAATCGTGACATCACGGACTGATGAGTCATTGTAGAATAAAAAAATACAACTTTATGTGAATGATAAACATTATTCAGGATTCTCTATATTTTATAGTAAGTGTTATTATTATGTATAGGCTTTTTAATTGTGGAGTAGTATAAACAGTTACTTTTTATCACTCGATATGTTAACTTCAGGTTATTTTTATACATCTCGCAGTATTCTCTTCTATTGTAATTTTCTTGTTTTTTGGAGAGGCCAAGAAATGGAAGTGGTCCATAAATCTTGTAGAGATAGAGGTAAATGCAGACATTTGGAATTCTATTAGACATATAGTAACTCCAATTAAGGAGGTACAGTTGTGTTTAAAGTAGAATCTAGCTAAATGCTGTTGTCTGAAGTACTCTACCATTAGTTGAATGGCATTCTAGTGGTTTCACTGTGGTGCCTTTTTCTTCTTCTTTAATTGTTTCTGGGGCAACTCAATTTTCCTTAACATTTCCTTCAGTGATATCTGTATTTTGTTGAGTATTTGCACGTTTGATATCAATGACTTCACGAGAACACTGAACTTAACACATATGAAAACAGTGTTAATTTTATTACCCCCTTCAACAAAATTAGTTTTTTTTTTTTTTCCAATTCAGTACATCCATAATACTACTCAGAAACTTTTTTTCTGGTCTTTTTCTTACTTTTTAAGTTACATTTTTAGATTCATCCCTTATTTATAAGATACAATTTAAAGAATTCTAACAATATTTGGTTATTTACTCTATTAGGTTTGGCTCTTAAACGAGGTTTAGGGATAAATGCTCTTTCGTGTCCAGTTCATTACTATGGACATATAAAGTAAGATTTGAAAGTTATATTGAATAAAACAGATAAACTTCTAAGACAAGCAGTTAATATGCTGTGATACCTAACTAATACTTTGGATATTACAGTATTTATGTACTTAAAAAAAATCTGCTAGTTACATTTTGCTTAATTATCTTCAATAAACAGGTTTTATTTTTCTAATATGACATATATATATATATAAATATACACCCACTGATAAGTATTCTTTCCCTTATATTACACTAACAGTTTTTCAATAATTCACAAAACTGCATATATAACTCATAATCAATAGCCTCATAGCAAACAAACTCACTCACCATTATAGTAATGAATTTAGTGTTTACAGTTTCATTACAATCTATCCAGCAGTACTCAAAAACCAAAGATATAACATTAGCACTCGCACAACCAACAACCATCAAAATATGTTATGTCACAGTATAGGGTGAAATGAGAAGAAAAAAAACACTTATGCCTAACATAAAAGTACCTATCCTTTGTTTAAAAAGTGGTCACAGAGAATATAATGCCTTCTTGTTCAATTCTGTTATTTATGATCAAGTCAAATGTTTGAAACAAAGAAAATGGTTAACAACATCTAATTACACTAAAACGTATCTACCTTCTCCACTTTAGTTAAAATGGTTCAAGAACAGTGTTTATGTGCCATGGCATGTTTTCCAGAATAAATGAGGTTGGTAGAAAATTACAGGCCACCTGATAAGTCACAAAAGAATTTTTCCAAGTCTGAAATGCCATACCTCTGTAGAAGTAGAAACATCAATGGTATACTGAAAATTACATACACATGGAAATCTGTATAACATTTACATGTTCAAGACTGCTCACTAACCAAAGAATCCAACATAGTTCCACTGGGACTGTCACACTTCACTGCCAAAACACATACAGGTAGGTATTTGTGTATCTGTAAGAGGGAGGTGTAAATTTTCTTTGTTTTAACACACATAAAAACAAGGACAGGGTTGTTTTTTAATTGCAGCCTTGATGAAACAGCACTTATGTTATGGATCCTCCCAATCATTAAACACCATTTCCACATAACAATGCCTAATTAATAAATTAAAAAAAAATAGAAGAAGGTAGAAATATTTCTTTTACTGCTAACCTAAACACCTGTTCTGGTAAACTAAATTCCATTTCTGTGTAAAACAAAGACAGTAAATACCACTTTTTTATGTATAATAAGAAAAAAATTTAAATATCTCTCAATGATCTAAAGTGGTTAGAAATAAGCTATTGACAGTGAACTTAGTTTACACACTAACAGGATTATTTAAGGTTTTAAAAAATCAAATACTAACAAGAAAACATTTAAATATCCAAAAAACCATTTCTGAAAATTAATCTGACTTCATCCTGGTTTAGTGATGAAATGCCAATGTTTTTTTGGGAGAAGTCTGTCATGCATTGTGCAAATAAGAAGGAAAACATAACGTTTTTCAATTAACACTACTTGAAAGCCAATTTTTACTCCAACAAAAAACTCTAATGATCTATGTAATATTTGACATTCACTTTCACAAATCACTTAATCAAAGAGTTTCTGTAGTACACCAAGGAACTAAACATCAAACCAGCCATCATCTTGGCTTCCATTATAATTATCAAAAACAATATTAAATATCAACCCCGTAACACATCCACTTCTACTAAAGTCATCTGCTTCACACTGAAATTGCTCTTTAACCAAGCAAAATCATTAACATATGATTTAAATTTTCAAAACATCAGATTTTGAAGTGCTAATATTTCACTTTTATGATTTTAAAATCATTTAGATTGGATCTAAACAGTCCAAACTAATCACAACGACTGGAACAAATATTGAAACAACTTTCAAACTGCATGTAAAAAATGGCATATTCTGATGAAAGTTCAGTTATTTTTTATGTAAACATGACCAGCAACTTAAGATATTTCAGAACAAACAATAACTAGAAGTACATAAATTAAAAGCACTTATAAAGTACACATGATGTCTTTTACAAAATATTTTAGTGAGGGATGAAATGTATCAAGATGTATTAGTTTTTATATTTCAGATAGACCAATAAATAACAATTTTTCCTTGCTGTTTTCAAACAAGCTATTTTAGTTTTCACTTGAGGGTAACTTAGAAATACACGTATAATCTTCCTTGTTTATCAATAGAGAGGGATTTAACATTTTTCCCTTCTGTAATTCCAACAACCTCCTTCTCATTTCACATTCAAACTCCCAACTTATTCAAACATAATAACCGCCCCAAACTTTCTGATGACATTTTTGCTTCATGCTTGAATACAGTCACTGCTGAATCACAAAAACTGGATATATATATATTACCATCATAAGATTATCCATTCTTGGATAACAAACCAACCAAACATTTCTTGATTTTCATGAGTAATGTTTAAAAACCCTCAATGTTCTAACTGTACAGCAATTCATTTTTCAATAGAAAACATTTCTCTTTCCTATCACACAATTTGTTGCAGTATTTCCAACACAATTTTGTCCAGTTTTTCACCATGTATCACAAGACACCATCAACAGCATTTGAGCACTTAACAACAAACTGCTATAAGAGAACTTGTGAGAAGCACTATGTAGTTTGCATCACCTCTCCTTTATAACTGTTCTTGTTATCAGTTTACATCTAAAGTAAAATATGTTTCTTATTGGTTTCTTTTCTGATTTGGTAAGCTCCTTGCAGAATATCTTACATCTAGAAATCTTTTTTCAATGAATTACTATCAAAAACAAATATCACTGTTGATGTGTCAGTTAAAGTGTGTGTTTTTTCTTACAGCAAAGCCACATGGGGCTATCTGCTGAGCCCACCGAGGGGAATCGAACCCCTGATTTTAGCAATGTAAATCCGTAGACATACCGCTGTACTAGCGGGGGGTGTCAGTTAAAGAAACAACAAAGTTAATTTTGTATTTTGTGTTAAACTGAGTCTGTTGAGTTGTTACCTCCTTTTCCAAATTCACTTTGCTAAATAAATTTTGCATCACTCATTTGGCCAATATTCTTGTTCAGTTTATTTATCATTGAAGAAACAGCTTAAAACACATTTGATAACTTGACTCGATTGCCTTTACTTGCTGCAAATTATGATGGTAATGCTGTAATTAATTATACTGTTACCAAACTTTATCCGACTATGAATCCATCGTACAACCTGAAAAAATGGTCCTAAAATGGATGAACTGTCATATTAGATTTCAGTATTGATAAATCAAATGGTTATTCATTTCTTACTGAAAAAGTTGTGAAAGTATAATCTTCTTGGTCACATGAAATTTTATGTTACATTCTTAATACAACTTTGTTTTGATGTGGATGGTAATTCATATTTCATACACATCAGGATGGGCTCTCTTAAAGAAACACTGAGCAGCATCTTGTTTGTTTTTAGTTACTAAGGCATCATCATGGTATAAGTTGTGACATACAGTTTTCCAAACTTCTTCTTTCCATAAATAATATTGTTATCATGGCTCCTTTCCAACTTCTCTTTTTAAACAATTTTTCATTGAAATATGTAATTTCAAATTTCATCTTATAGTCAGTTAGGTTAGTGATAAATCATTTTTTTTTAAGTGACTTCACATCATGCTTTAAAAAAAACTATTGTTTGTGTTTGTTTTCTTATGGCAAAGCCACATTGCTGAGGCCACCAAGGGGAACTGATCCCCTGATTTTGTCATTATAAATCCAAAGAATAAAGAACTGTTAATCATCCCCAAATCTCAAATAATAGTTGTGTAATTACCAACCCCCTAAATGCATTTCAATACAGTGTTTTCAGTAAGACTATGTTTTGTCTGTTATTTTCTCTACACCAAATGTGTGGGATCTGTGAATTTGACTAATCTCATAACCATCATAAAAAAATAGAAAATAAATATAAATTCAGAGTTTTTTCATGATACAATGCTACAAATTACAACATGAAAATACAAATGTTTACCCTAAGTAACTGAAGTTTCATAACAATATATATTTATTACACTGACCTTCCAGTTGACATAAAGTCAATAAATACAAATGTTTACCCTAAGTAACTGAAGTTTCATAACAATATGTATTTATTACATTGATCTTCCAGTTGTAACTAGTTAGCATTACGTAACTTGCATTGACATAGCGCACGTGCACTCATGGTACAGTATCTAATGATATAAAACTGACCTTTATTCTTTACAAAATGATGCTATCTTGGCTGTTTTAATGGACTAGTATTTTGTAATATATAGTAACATTTCAATTATTATAAATTACATATGCATATAGATTATGACTACCTAGACACAAGTTATGAAACTTTTCTTAAAATATAGAACAATAAAGAAAGAAGTAGAGCAAACAATTATTTCTTCCAGCTTTGACCTATGACTTCAGTTGTTACTGGACATAGGTTGCTAAGCCTTTTAAAATTTTCCATGTGAAGGATATCAAATAAAATTTATCTTCTAGGTTTTATACATACAGTTGAATAGCCAAGAAATTATATAACTACAGTTACATCATAGAATTCCATTATAATTTATTAAGCTATTAAGCTTAGTTAGGTTTCTTAAAAATAGGAAACTTTGTGCAGACTAGACACAACCCTACTTCCTTGAATCAGAAGAACATAGTAGCTTTAACAAAGATTAACTGGTTGATGAAACCATTCTGGGAACGTTCTAAGTTGGTGATTGGTTATTCATGTCCTACATTGTAGTAAGAGTATACAAGGGACTGTTTCAAAAAAAAAGAAAGAGTTGAAGAGGGCCACTATGTTTGATTCAGTACATAAGCCATATGATAGGTTCTTGTTTTATATGTTGTTAATATTATTAATTTGAGTTCTTAATTTGTACAAAATTATAGACTTAGTATTTTGACATCACAAATATCTAATTTTAAACAGTACTGTATTTAACATGCTGCTTGACTCATTATAATAACTACTTTTAAATTAAGAAATTAATTCATATATATTACTAAAGTTTGAATTATCTACAATTTGATTCCAAACTTGTAAAATAAAGTCATAAATTAGTAATTGAATAAAATTTTGAATGCAAGTCAACAAATACATTGACATGACCTCTGAAACCTGATCTGTTGCTAAAAGGTTAAAACAGAAAACAGCACAAAAAAGGCAATCAACCTTTCACTAGAAAATAGGAAATACTCCAGATGTGTCACTGAACTGGACCTCATTAAGTTAAAACTAAGGCTGTAAAAGGTAAAGAGAGCAGATCTGTTCAGTAATGAATATTGGCCAAAAATGCATACCACAAAGTAATTCTCAAAAAGTGACATGTATACTGCAAGGTAAAAATACAATCATTAAAACTTTTTTTTTTAAATAGGTACATTCAAGACTGAATTAAATTTTTTCATAATGTACTGAATAAAGTGGCATAAAACATATTTTACAATTTAAATTTTAATAACTAGGAAAAATAGTCAATCTTTCTCATCACATAATATCTCACACTTCAATTTCTTCCTTTTAAAATACTTTAACATCAAAAAAGGATGATGCTTAGAACCAACTGGAAACATAAACTATGTATACTGACAGACTAGAATAAAGCATAAATCTACCTTCTTGAATTACTGAAAGATAAATAGATATGGGACAACACCAGTGAAGATTCTCACATTTTATCATAATTCTAAGTAACATTATCTGTATTACATGTCCCCATCTCATGGCCATGTGTAAAATCTAGAGAAAGAGCAATTTGTTGCAAATAGAAGTTTATTACAGTTATTTCCTTTGGAATGCAGATGGTGATACTTGCACCAAATGGCTTACATGTATTCATTTTCAGTTCAGTTCTTAGAAACTAACAATGTTTAATCTCATTACAGCTTAGTTAGAAAAACAAATTTTTATTTGAAAAATTAACTTAGTGAAACAGCTGAGGGCTAGCAAAATTACAGTTTCCACTTGCAAAGATCATACAGGTCACAGTTCGCTTTGCTTCTGATGTTTATAATACATGTGATTTTATTGCTTTGAAAAGGTTAACAGTTGGAACTGTGAAGGCCTTTAATTTTTCAAAATGGTCCATCCAAGTTTGAAAAAAAGTAGTATTTGTTATATTTCAAGTTTTCATTTTACAATACATTGAAAATTTCTCTGCAGTTAATGTCAGGGTAGAAAAAATAACAGCTAAGGTACAGAGTTTTATAAAGAAAAACATGTGATATTCATTCAGTTCTAGTTCAAAATTAGTTACTCTTATGAATATGTCGTGTATAAAACAACTGATATGTTGAAATGGAAAAAGAACAATATATAGATTTAATCATTTTTTTTCTCTCCTGATAAAGCTTGATGACTACAGAGTATTTTTGAATTTGACCTCTATTTAAATGTTCATGGTTTCCCAGTTTGTTCCACACCCCTGAAAATATCTAGGAATTGCACTGTCATTCTACATTTCTCATTTATGAGAAATATGAAAAAGTAGGACAGTAGATAGGACTAATAAGCATGTCACAGACAGCATTGATTGCTATTTTGCTTCATGGTATCATTTGACATAATGACCATCAAAGAATGTTTAACACTGTTGACCTACTACAAGAATCAGTCAGGAAAACTAAAATTGATTAGCTATTATTTCAAGTGCTCAGACCTGTTTCAATATTATACTTTTACTAGAAATTATATATATGATTTATCTATAAATATGTTCAATAAACAAGTTCTCAATAGAATTATAAATATTTTGACCTTAATACTTTTAAAATAATTTAGTTTTATGTTAATAAACACAAATGACTGAAGCTTGCAAAACAACCTCAACGGTATCTGTACAGAAAATTGTTGAAACAATTGTTCAAGATTCATTTCTGATAACATGAGGTATTAGAAACACCTTATCAAGACTCCACATGTCCAATATTACGTAAAAACAGAAACAGCAAAGCATTTAGTAGCTAAAGCTCAAAGCTCCTATATCTGAAGATTATATAAATATTTTGCCTTCTGAAACACACAATTGTGTAAGTTAGTAAATTTTCATACATAGGATAGAATATCTTCATTAAATGCATCATTTATGCTTCTTAACAGTTCTATGGATACTCTTTACTTCATACTCTTATTCATATAACTTACAGTGTTTGCTTTATTTGACTGACTTACAACTGAAAATAAGAAACAAAAATTTCAGAGCACATAACTTCAATTCACATCCATGAACACTATTATTCTACACTCATTGTATGATCACAAGAGTCCATGAATACCTATAAATAACCATATTCCCTCAACTTTTAAGTTTATGTTGTTTTTATTATACATTTTACTTACATTTTCACAAAAACACTGAAATACCAAACACACACATGCAGACCACAAATGTCAAAAGCAGAGGTACATTTTACCAATGTCATAAAATTTTTACTAGTTTTAACCTCATAGCTAAAAACTATCTACTCTTTCCACTTCCTCTCTTATAAGATCTTAAAAACATGGTTATAAGGTCATTTGGAAATGGGTATCAAAGAAAGACGACTAAACTACATGCAATTGACCAGAAAGTATGTTTGTGTAAAAAAGGCAATATTTATCAGACAGTTCTAGCAAACAGAGTTCAATAAGATCTTCTGCTCTTCTGTTGATGCAATTAAGTTTCTAAGAGACAACTAGGAGCAAACCAGAATGCAATGTGATACTGATGGTGCAGTCTGCAAGTACACAAAAGACTACACAAAAATGGAGAGAAAAGACCATTTCTTTGAAGAGAAAAAACTAACTCATATTAAAAATTGAAGACAGTGATGGATTTTTTTTCAGTAAACAAAATTTTACATAAATTTGAGAATGAGAATGCATAAACACTGGTGAAATGAGCAATAAGTACATGCTGAAATTTATGTCAAACTTTGTTTATTTGAAATTGCTAGTCTGAAGTTAACAATGCTCATGTTTTACAATCAATTATGATGGTGTCTAGTATGACCCCTTCAAAACAAAAATCTCTGCCTGCAACTTATGTCAAAATATGACTTTTATTATTTATTTGTAAAAATATATATATAAAAGGGTATGACAGATGAACTTGAGAAAGTTTACATACAATATAAATATGTACCTACACTCAGACAAAAAACAATTTTATATCACAGTTGAAATTAAAATAAAGTTAACTAATTCTGGTTGATTACTTGTCAAAGCTGTTAATTCATCTGGCAAGTACAATATAATGATCTGTGTTTCAAGCTCAGTACAAACTTATATTCATGTAAACTAGTAGAGCAAACAAAAACCATTGTGTTTCTCATAACATGCAAGTGACCAGGTAGCCAGGAATCAGCCCTCAGGCTTGTGCAAACAAAAAAATATTTTTAATAGAACTCCAGCAAACTAGAATATTGCTGTCTATAAATTGTATGTGTATCATTTTTCCTGTATTTTAGTTTGACTCTACATATATTTACTTATGGTTTTGAGAAAAATGTCAAATCCTTACCTTCATACTTTAATAGTTCATAAACTTTATTTTACTTTAATGTAAATGTACTGATCTATTAAACTAAGTTTTTTTCTACCATTAAAAGTTTGGTTTGTTTTGAAAAACTTCACACAAAGTTGAGGTTTTTGAGCTTGATATACAGATGAAGTCAATTATTTTGTAAGCGGTATTACAACTTTAACTATGGGTTATTGGATTTGTACTTTTTACATCATTAGAAACAAATGAGATAACCAATATTACATGTTACAATTTTCTAAACACTCAAAAAATCAGAATTTTTGAAAGATTTACATGTGTATCTGAATAAATAAAATTCTGTATACGTGCAGATCACATATACACTAAGATACAAACAGAAATTAAGATCAGTATCTTGAAATATACCAAATTTAATACTTACTACTAAGAATAACTTAATAATTTTATGTAATAACATAGGAATGAACATTTTGTTTCATAAAATATTTATATGCTGTAACATTTATTTACAAAGCCAAGTAAAATAATGGGTACTTGTGCATTTATTTATTATTTACTTAACCATCTTCCACACATAACGCAACAATTAGTTTCAGAAAATGATCAAGTCTTTTAATATTTTCTGAATAACTGTTCGAGAAATTCTAATACTCGAACTAAAAAGTTTTCACCATGCAGTTATGAATAAATCAATTATTCACACACATTTATCAAATTTCTATCTTGGGTAGAAAGACATCTATTACAAACATTCTTACTCATTTCTAAGTATATACATAAAACAGATATTCACATCAAGAGTCTATGGGAAAGAAAACAAATTTCATACCTGTAATTGCAGAAGGTAATAATCCACCAGACTCTTTAATTTCATCAAATTTAGCAAATATAGTTTGCAACCTGAAAAACAGAATATTTACATACAGTAAAATCTCTTTCTAGTAACTTTTTACAACTAAGTTATAAAAAATTGTACTTTATGCACTGATTATTTTACAGCAGTTACCACAAATATTCACAATGAGGTGAAGCAATATTACTATTTGTTTCTCAACCATTGTTTTATTTCTGCTTTTCACATGGAACAACCCACTTGAATGCACTGATTAGTTTAAAGCACAACTGTTCACAATGAAATAAAATAATGCTCCAATATAGCTAATCTATTACTCATTTCTTTCTTTCTTTTCAAAATAGACAAATCTCTCTACAATTTAAAGATAAATAATTATTTAAAGGCCAATTAAGCCTGATAAAAAAAAAAATCCAGACCCAAATGTTATCCATTAGGTTCAACTAATATATTTCAATTTTACATTTACACTTATGTGCTACAAGATCTGACAGTAATAAACCACAGAGTTACCATTAGCCCCTTACTGTTGTCTTCCCATGAAGAAAAATGTTTTGGTAACTGGAAATTTTGTAATGTTGCACTTTTTCCTGCATAGTTAGTAAAACCTGTCTAAAATCACTAACACAACATTTATAAGTTTACTACTTCCCATATGCATGTAGGATATACACCCTTGTGCAAATTAAGTGAAACAAATGATAATTTTACAATATTTTCAGCATGGCAGTCTGTGTTGGCTTACTGGACCAGTTGATTTCCTTCAATAATCATTTTTTTCACACAGATGGTGTCATTAGTTTTGTGTTGCAGTACGCTTGATCTTTGGGATATATGATGAAATTTTGAGGATTATTACGTCATTCAAAATTGTGTTAGAAGGGCAAGAAGACCAGTCAAAAAACAACTCAATGAAGTAAAAATGGTATCAATGGGGTCTAAAATACAAGAACTGGACGCAAGAACATAGAAGAAGGTGTTATTCAGTGACAAAACTCATTTCTTCATACAGGATCAAAGACGTCTGCATTATTGCAAATCTCCAGGCAAGAAACTTCAAGAATCTCACATCAATCAGTTGTGAGAACCACCATACATCGAAGTTTTACAGAGAAGAGTCATTCTAGAATTGAAAAAGAGATTTCCAGATAGATCTGGCATTTTTCAGCAAGATCTGGCTCCATGATGCACATTGAAACTTGAAAAGAATTTTATAACTACAACGTGAATAAAGGTATTAGACTGGCCTGGAAACTCTCTGGACTTAGATCCTATTGAAAATCTTTGGGCGATTTGTAACGATAGACTTCGGGGAAAAGACTATTACAAAAGATAAGCTAATTGAGGCCATAACTAAGGTGTGGTACTGCAATCCAAAAATCAGTAAAGATTGCAGTCAACTCATGGACTTGATGCCAAAGCAAATGAATGATCTTCTGAAAAATAAAGATGGTCATATCATGAATTAATTTGTGATTAATTTTGGATTCTCAGAAATAAAATACTAAAAATTGAAAAAATCATAATTTTCTGTCTTATTTCAATTAATTTGCATAAGGGTATACTTTACACGTATCCAGTACTTAAAATTTATCTGGAATAATTCTTGGGGTTTCACTGATACATACTACTTGTAGAAGTAAAAGCCCCCCCCTTTTAAAAGTTTATCAAGGCTAATGAATGTTGAAGAAAGCCCATAGGATTTATATGAAAACTTCTGTGAAATCATGTAATCCAAGAAAGGTCTCCTTAAGAGAAATCAAAAGTGTTACAACAGAGAATAAAGAATAGCAATGGATTATCTAATAGTTACTCAATATACATTGAAAAAGCCTTACATGAAATTCACCTAGATGAACAAGAAATTCCAAAAATGAGGAAACAAGATGGCTAGATATTCCATATCTTGCAGATATGAGCATGGGAATATTAAACCTGACAGATGAAAGAAATGAAAATGTCTCCAAGATGTATAAACCAACAAAACAAAGTCAGAAAAAAGCTGGAATACTTGAAAAGTCAATTCAGACACACTGTCTCTTAAAGGAAAAGTTACATGACTAAGAAGGAGACCTTCCTGAAAGCAAGAAAGAGCCAGCCATCTATGTATTAATGAAAATATAATCAAAGAATGTGAATGTTGCAAACATTCTGTTGAGTACAAAATAAACTGAAGAAATCCCATAGTGGAAAGCTCAGAAATGGTTTACCTGACTCCAGTTATCAAAATGAAGGAAACAACAAGATGGAACAAATAAACTATGGATAAAGACCTTCAAGATATCATCCATAACCCAGGGAAAATGAAGAAATAGGAGGAAATACCTCTTCATCTTGAACCAAGAAGCTACCAGGTAGTGGTTGGAAAAAGAAAGACTGATGATGAGACACCAATCCCCAGTCTTTTTGAGGAAAACAAAAAGCCTATTGTTTCAGAATTATAGATTATTAAGTAGCCACGAAACAATAAGTTGTTCACTGATGTAAGTTTACTCTTTCTACAAAATTCATACAAACAGTGCAGTATTCTCAGCAAATGTTAAGTTTGTCATATTAATAGTAACAGTCAATGAAATATTCTGTATTTCAATATTTTTGTAAATTTTACTTCATGATGTTGTGTGATAAAGGTGATGCTAGTGATGTTAATTTTGTTTTATAAGATAGTAAAATAAAATCACTGATAAATTATTTTATATAATTATTGTAATTATTTTTGATAATCAATCAAGTAACACAAGTACATGTATTAAATAAAAGTGTGTAGATCTGTGATATCATTGAATTGGCAGACTTAACCAAAATACTAAAATTATTCACTTTAGTTTTAGTAATTTTCAAGTTTTTCCAATACAAATGTATCAATCATGAAACATACTCAGATTATTATGTATTTCTTCAATAATTACTTTCATGAGAATTGTTTTACTAACACACTAAAATTAGCAAAATCAAAAATATTTATTCAATGGAAACAGAATAACTAATAACTTGAGGGTTTTAAAGTTCTAGTAAAAGGCAGCCCTCCATCATGAGTAGAAAGAAAGAAAGATAGTTGTTTAGAACCCTCACATTCAACACAGACAAGAACCTACCTATTGTTTGTATAATATATTATAGCTGCCTTCATGACTGCTGACAATGGAAGGTAAACAAATAAATCAACAAAGACAAAACAACGTTTTATGCATAATGTGTGCACAGAAGCATGCTAAATCTGCATATTAACCACAATGAAGTTTTTGCTTATAAAGTGAAATTGCCTGATGTTTCCTGTACTGGGAATACAAAATTTAAAATTCACTGGCTTTTGCCAGTTTTCCTGAGCTGTGGAAACCACATTAGCAATCAAAATAAAGTACCATGGTGCATGGGGAAAGTAGACTGAAGACTGAAACATAAAAATATATTTTATATCAAACTATTACACTTTCAGAGCAAATGCTCCTTCCTAGATGTGTATGAATATTCAACTTAAAACTTATTTGATTATGAGAATTGTACAAAACATTAGAAATTCTACAAACAAACAAATTATTCAATTATAGTATTGTTTTTTCATTCCTCACTTATTTTCATTATTTTAAAGTATTTTTTCATATTTAATTTTTGATCAGTTTGTATAATTTTAGACATAATATACTGAGGAATACGTAATTCAATAAAACAGTTTTTAATCTCCAACCAATTTTCTGTTTGTGTAACAACACCTGTTATTTCTGTCAAACCAAAAGTATGTTTGTCATTCTGTATTTTGAATATATCATTCATCCCTAGACCCAAACATTTCAAGTTATGGCCATTAAGTTTAACAAAATGTTTAAAGAATCTAATCAGAAGATTGAGACTCACTTCTGAGATGGTAAATTGTGTCTTCTGATGAGATCTTGACGTATCTTCTCTCCTATATGTTTGTATATTGTCAGCAGAGTTACATTTGCTGACTCTCGAACCTTAGAAACATAAACAATGTTTTTACAAAGATCTATCACAAGTTGACTGACATAAAATTCATAATTATTCTTATAATTATATTACAAATTATGTATGTTAAAGAATTACCTAAACAAACATGGTAAAAGTTAGGAACTCTCCTTATTTACAAGATATTTCACATTACAATGATAAAAAATGTGTAAATGTGTGTTTTTTTCAGGTCACACAAATTTGATTTTGAAATCTCTATCTTTTGATATCAATATGAATCAAAAGAATTAACTGTTAATACTGAAAAGAGGTAAAATAAAATATGATTATCAAATCCATATAAGAAAGAATTCAAAACTTAAAAAAACAAATATGAAAGCTCTTAGCTATTGAAAAGAAAAGAGACTTAATATAAGCAAATGGTATGACGACTTTTTAATACAATGACATCTTCAGTTCTTTTTGTCAAACATTAATTTAAAAAGTTAGTATTTTTTTAATACAATGAAAATTTTCCCACAAACTAGAAGGAAAAAAAAAGTTTAAAATTCAGTGATTACAATGACACGCCTCAGAAGAAAACCATTCTACACATTATTTGAGCACATTTCTTGGAAATGTTTGGAAATTTTAGCCACTTATCATGCATTTATTTCAGTGCAATTTTAACAAATTTGTAAATACTCTATTTCAAAAACATTATGGTCACATATAGCAACACAGAATACAAGTGTGAAATCTGTTTTCTTCAAATAAATTTGTTTTCAGAATAAAAATAATAAAACAAACCTGGGAATTAGGATCTCCTAATAGTTTTACAACAGATGGCATTAGTTTTGATACTGTTAATGACTGTGCCCCACATCTACAAAGAAAGTATATACATATATCTAATACTCCTTCCCATCTGCATTAAAATATGACAAAAAAATTCACAAACTGATATCTTTAGAAAAATATTAAAAGTATAATAACATGCAGAAAAACAACAGCATGATTTTGATTTTAAAAAATGATTAAAAGTGTACACAAGGAACCATTTTCAAAAATGGAATGAGGCAAACAGAGGTACTGTGTTTGATTCAGTACCTGAGATGAATCTAAGGAAAATATATAAAAAAGATACAAGGTTCTTATTTTATATTCTACCTTAACAATATTAGTAATTGGAGTTCCTAATTTGTATGGCACTGTAGTCTGACTATTTTGACATCACAAATATATAATTTTAAACAATGTTGCATTCAACATACCATGACTCGCACTAATCTATATTTAGATGTATTCTTTTAATATTTACTTTAAATTAAGAAATTAACTCATATATAACATTAAAGTTTGAATTTTAATCTACAATTTTATTCTAAATGTATTGACATAAATTCATAAAATAGCAGTTCAATAAAATTTTGAATACAAGTCAACAAACACAATTACATGGCCTATGACCTACATGTCAGGGTTAAGAGAAAATAAATCTCATATACAATTACAAGAAGAATGTGCGAGTTTTTAGTTCTTTCTCACCAGTCAAGTTTTGTATTGATGAAATATGTGGAAATCTGTTATTAGTAAATATTCCCATCCATTATCTACAATAAACTAAGCAGATAGCATTATAAATAATTCTAACTAAATCTGTAATTACTGATATTAAACTCGAGTTTCTCACATCTAAAAAACTGAAAAAAAATCAAAATATTTAAAAGGCATTAGTAAAACAAATCAAGAAATGAAAATCTTACCCATCTAGAACTCCCTGAAGACATACTAGCATTTCTTCTTTGACCCTCCAGTTTTTGTGATTAAATGCTGACATTAGTTTTTCAAACATCAGCTGTTTCAAGAAATTACACAAATTTATTATAAATAAAAGAAATTTCTGAAATACACAAAAAAGAGTACAGAATTTGTTTTATCTTTCATTCTTTATACAAGTTTCCAACTTACACTATACAGTGACATTTCGGTAACAATCCAAAGAACTTCAGATTTGGAATCATCCTACTCACATAACATCAAATGTATTTTTATCAGTTAAACCTTAATTTTATAAAGTTCCCAGAGAAAACAAACTGTCATTTGAAAACATTTTAAAGTGATAAGATACTCTTAATTGTAAATATTTAAATGAATTTGAAATAGATAAAAGGGGGTATTATAAGGTGTATTTACTTGGAATAATTTCATGTAGAGAGAACATTACAAGACCTTGTGGTAAAAATTAAACATCCATTCAAAAGAAAGGAATTTACTTTAATATCAATAGTGACATTTTATTTCTTCCTTTCATCCTCTTGGCATTACTAAAGTAATATTTGTTTTAAATATATTAAATTTTAAGTGTTCAATTTAAATTATGTTCAGTGACAATTTCTTTAACATCAAGTTACACATAAAAACACAACCATTCATGAACTTCAGCCATCACTTTAAAAGCTTTCTCTTTTGTTCTTTTCACAATATTTCATACTATCTACTCCTGACTATTATTCTACTTTTTTACCTTACTTTTACCAGAGAAAAGAACTACAATTTTCTTAAACTAGGACTCTTTCTTCAATAGTAATTTTACAAATTATTTTAACTTCATTAAAATCTACATAGGAAATAAGATTTCAAAATCTTCATTTGATGATAATTCAAATGTGGGACAAGTGAACGCAAATGAAAATCTTACCTGTGGAGATGAAACTTGAATCATCAACTTCAACATGAAATCCTTGGCACAATTTCGCACCTAAGATGGAATGCCAACCAACTTAACTACAACCACCAACAATAATCATATTTAATAATTTACAGTTGATCAAACCACCAAAAATAACTGATTTAGTGCTAGAACCACTTTGGGTATTAATATATTTTCTATACAAGTACTACTTTTGTAAAATAACACATCTTCTAATCCCACGTTAAAGAATCTGTTAAAGTTAAGTGCCTGTTGCACTCCTTGAACAAATTCAAGAATTGAAGAACATTTTTGAGCACTTAAGATAATCATATATTTAAATAAAATCAATCCACTAAACTTGAATTTGTTAAACATGTTTAAAATCTTGTTCTGCCTTAGAAAGTCCTGATAAGTATTTTATTTAGTAATGGCTATGTAAAGCAGGAAGTGATTTTTAAATTTCTTTCTTTTCTGGCCCTACACAGACATCCAGTTAGAACATATAAACTGCTTTGTTGTAGATTGATAAAGTCTTGTTCCTCAGCTCAACATGAGTAAATCAAGACAAACGTGTCTGAAGAAACAGTACTCCAACATAAAAGTTATAAATAAAAATTCAAAATTATTAACAGCTTTTTGGCGATGTTTTATCACATTTTCTAGCAAAAAAAACAACAAACACTTTGCTATTCCATAATTATAAAACAAACAAGTTATTATCTTTCGTGATTGCTTTAAATATTCTTTGACACTACAAAACTGGAAGTTGAAACCCATTAAAAATTTATATCTTATAACAAGTTACAGAGTAAGAGAGGTTTTAATTATTTAACAAAATAATATTCCAAAATCATTTATTCCAAAGCAAGCAAAACAAAATATCGCAAAAACACGTACTTTGGCTTTAACCTGAAACTGAAATAAATGAACACATCACTCATGTTCTATTTCAACTCAGCAAAAGTGCTATATGATAAATATGATCCTTAATTAACTATAAATTACATCACTATTACTATGAACAAGTAAAATCACCAAACCTGTGCATCAAAATAACAGCAGCTTTAATAATAAGTGATGAACAATGTTTTATTGTAATAAAACAATTGTTTTGGAAGACAAGAATACGAAGCCTACATAATATAACAAAAACACTGACAGTGTGTAAACCTTTCATTGTTAAAATGTATTTTCTTTTTTTGTGTATATTTTTTTACTTTTTCATGCAAGCACACCAGTCAAAGTTGTTCTGGTACAACTATGTCCCTCCTTCTCCCTTTTAATGTAGCCAACTGTATAGTCTTGTGGAATATGATCTAAAACCCTATGCAGACAATTCTCTTCATCCACATGCAGAACACCTTTTAAGGATTCATCACAACAACCCTTAGGCTTAAAAATATTTATTTGTTTAAGGAAAAGCAAAATTGAACAGCGGTTAACAGATGCTTGTACTGCATCCAACCTGCAAAAGAATGGAATTCTATCCTGGGAGGGTAGAAGAAAAGCCACCATGCTCACCTGCTTGTGCCATTAGAACCAGATTCAAAACCAATAAACTTGTATACCTTCTACAGCAGGGTAAGGACTTAACATCTTACTACACTGCATTCACATAGGCCATACATGAATGAAGAGTCAAGCCTCACTGTAGCCTGAAACATACTCTACAGTTTCAATCTTACTTTCATATGTATTAATCCTTTTTGAACTTCTTGTTTTCTTTATTTTTGAAAATTAAAGTTAAAACGTTTTTATAGTACTTACTTACATTAACTCTAATTAAAATTGGGCATGATAAGTCACTTCTGAAATATTAATACCTAATTCAGTCTTCAAGATGGAATACTGACCTTTATTAAGCACTAATACAGTACTGGCATATAGTAGCTGTGTCAGTGTTCAAGATGGAATACTAACCTTTATTAAGTACTAATACAGTACTAGCATATAGTAGCTGTGTCAGTGTTCAAGATGGAATACTAACCTTTATTAAGTACTAATACAGTTCTGGCATATAGTAGCTGTGTCAGTGTTCAAGATGGAATACTGACCTTTATTAAGTACTAATACAGTACTGGCATATAGTAGCTGTGTCAGTGTTCAAGATGGAATACTAACCTTTATTAAGTACTAATACAGTTCTGGCATATAGTAGCTGTGTCAGTGTTCAAGATGGAATACTAACCTTTATTAAGTACTAATACAGTTCTGGCATATAGTAGCTGTGTCAGTGTTCAAGATGGAATACTGACCTTTATTAAGTACTAATACAGTACTGGCATATAGTAGCTGTGTCAGTGTTCAAGATGGAATACTGACCTTTATTAAGTACTAATACAGTTCTGGCATATAGTAGCTGTGTCAGTGTTCAAGATGGAATACTAACCTTTATTAAGTACAAATACAGTAACTGGCATATAGTAGCTGTGTCAGTGTTCAAGATGGAATACTAACCTTTATTAAGTACTAATACAGTTCTGGCATATAGTAGCTGTGTCAGTGTTCAAGATGGAATACTAACCTTTATTAAGTACAAATACAGTAACTGGCATATAGTAGCTGTGTCAGTGTTCAAGCAATGGTTGATTTTCATGAATAAATACATAGTGTTTTCTCACTAAGGTTACTATTTACTGGAAATTTTAGAAATTACTGCAGTTTTCTGTCTGAGAGACACTACATTTAACTTACAGAATCTGTGCAAAATACCCTGTTAACACTTTCATCTCTAAAGAATGAACTGGATTAACACAAACAAATTATGAGTAATACTTCCCAGAATAACATTTATAAAGAAGTTCAGCTACATGGATCACGTAGAGATACAACTTCCTGCATCCTAGTTGAGAAAAACAATTTCATGGAAGATGGTAAGCAATACCTGAAGGAAAGATTTCTGAACAGTGATGCCAGCATTGCAAGTGATACCACAGCTTTTGACACTTTCATCTGGCTAACAGAAGCAATGGAGAAGTTTGAGAATGAAGGAATATCAACATTAGCACAAACTTTCAAGAAGCAACCATCAACTTCAAAGATGCGAGGTGAAGCTTTGACACAATCTTTTGAATAAAGTTCTAACAGTGAAAGTTTCCAAATTTAGTAAGATTGTGTCAGTGTTGCCTACTTACTCTGCTTGATGTCAGTGAGGACTCAGCTTCATGAATCTCATTCAAAACAAATTGAGGTTATCAATGGAAGTAGAGAGTTTCACTAACTTGATATTTATTAGTGTTAACTCTCTTACAATGAGTGGGTTTGGTATAATATACACAAGTTCGTACACACATTTGCATATATTTAGCATTCATACACTAACTTTTGATACAATGTGTGTACATTCTCAAACTTTTGTAGACTTTTAGTAAATTTTACAATTTTTGTACACAAAAGAAACCGATTTTTGTAATGCAAATATTTTTACTCAAGATTTCTTTGTAAAAATATTGACTTTGTTTCATTACTAGTTAGAGAGCAAAGTTATTTTCCTATTACATTTAGAAAAATAGTCCTATTCTCCATCCAAAAAATACCAAGCATTGTTTGTGTAATCTGTAAAACCTCCTTAATACATTTGCATTCAGTACAACTTAGCATTCAAATTATTTTGTATACCCAAACTATGTGGGGTCTGTCAAATGACAGATCTCATAACCACTATAAAAAAGAGAAAAATTATGTTGTGTTATTCTAAAATGACTAAATATTAGAACAAAATAATCCAATTAGTCTAAGTAGCTTAAATCAAATAATATTACATATTTTTATTATACTGACCCTCCAGTCAAAAGCTTCCAGTAGCTTGGTTAACATTAGATAGCTTTAATTGATGCATTGCATGTGTATTCATGTTACCATATCCAACGGTATAAAACTGCTTTCTAGTCCTTTACAAAATGACCCTGTCTTGGTTGTCTGTCAGTGGACTAGCATTTTTGTGATATAGTCACATTTCAATTATTATATATACATATATATATTATTATTACTATTTAGAAGCATATTTTTAAACTTATTTTTAATAAAATATATAACAATAAATAAAGAAGTGGAGAAAACAATTATTTTTTCTTGATATGATCTTTAAACTGGGTTGCTTCTAGATGCAGGTTGCTAAGCCTTTTAATATTTCGCATTGACAGAATACAAAACAAAATGTTTTTTTAGGTTTCCATATAATTTTACTAAAATTTACCAAGTTTGGTAACTAAGTTATATTTAGGTCCAAAAACTAATATGAAACTTCAAACAGGCTAAAGGCACAACCTACTTCCTTGAAATCTTGATTTTAAAGAATGTGGTAGCCTTTTAATACATTAAAATGGCTTGAAAAACTACTGCAGTGACATTCTGAGTTGTCTTTTGAATATTTGTGTGTCACAGATTCGTGTGTGTATATAAGGGACCATTTCCAAAAATGGAAGGAGGTGAATGGAGCCCACTGTGCGTGATCCAGTACATAAGAATACCTCAGCAAAATAAAAAGATACGGGATTCTTACTTTATATTCTGGCTTTTCAATATTGGTACTTTGAGTTCCTAATTTGCATGAAACTACAGACTTAGTATTTTTGGATCACAGGCATGTAATGTTAAACAGTGCTGCATTTAACATACCACATGACTTACTAAAATCTATATTTAGGTGTGTTTTTTTAATATTCACCTTAAATTAAGAAATTAACTCACATGTAATATTAAAATTTGAATCAAAATCTACAATTTTATACTTAACTTACTGACATAAATTCATAAAATAGTAGTTCAATAAAAGTTTAAACACAAGTTAACAAATGCAACGACATAGCCTTTGATCTGCTACCCATGGTGAAAGAATTAAGAGGCCATCACTGAAAAATCTGATGTTTCAATACCTGTTGATCTTCGATATTTATGTTCTAAAACCTCTAGACATGCACATGGCCACAACAAACCTCTTAAGAAATAGGTTCACCAGGAAAGGGGTTACAAAGTTGTAACTGGTGTTTTTATAAACTGCACATATTTTGGAAGTTTAACATGTGTTTAAAACCACAATCACATAACCAGCTCAAAATATGTTCCACAACTTTTCTATATCAGATATTGCTCCTTGAATGGACAATATTTGTTGAGGGCTGGTTAAATGCCCATTATAAGTTCAAATTAGTCATCACTACTTGTTCAACTGGCTTTCAGTCATAGAAACATCAACATCTGTCGATCTTTTTAGATCTCCCATTCAAAAACACAAAATTTATCAAGTAGTTACTGACCATATCAATATCCTGCCTTTTTATTTATTTATTGTTATTATTTTACAAGACGGCCAACTCAGCACATTCAATTTCATCAGTCATGGTTGTCAATGATAAAATAAGACACACACATGAAACAACTCACCTGATCTTTATTGTCTCCCATTCGGTCCACTGTGCCAGATAAAACTATCGATAAAAGAATGATAATCTTCTTAATTAAAACAAAATAACTGGAATCATGGCAACATACTATCAACATACCTTCATGCTGGCTCATACATGTAATTTATCCTGCAAGTGTATATCACTTATTTAATCTTAATACAATTATTTTTCATATTATATTTCTGGATGCTACTGATAGTGAATTATGTAACCAATAACAAATGTATTAAAATAGCCAACATTGAGACATAAGTCACACTAAACAATACTATACCTCTCACTGAATACCTAGAGAATTTACAATTTGATGTGAACTGGCAAATAGCATCACAAATTTGCATTTATATAACTGAAGGCATGTTTACCTGTAGAAATGTAAGGCCTGAAATCATCTTTCATTCTGTCAGCCAATAAACCAAGAATTTCAAGCCCATTCTGGGAAATCTACAAAAAAAATCACATATATTTGAAGTATTTCATCCACAAAAATATTAAGTGAATAATAAAGTGGTAAATAATAAAGAAAAATACTGCATAAAGACACCAAATACATGATAAAATACCCCATATTTTATTTTCAATTATAGCCGTCTTTTATTCTTAGGCCAAAAACACTGTTAGAACATACACTTTCTTTCTAATTTCCCTGTGGTTAATTTGTTGCAAAAAAACAAATTGGAAATGTTCTCAATTTCACTGTGATGTGTTCAAACATAAAAAGCATTAAAACAGCATTAACACAATTATACATTTGTCTACAAAAGCAACAAGACAACTTCAAACCATGTATTTCCCTAAATTACACAGTATAAATGCATTAATTTGTTATACAAATTATCTAGACCTAAACTTTACATTTACCATTGAAAAGTCATAAAACTATACAATTTTTAGAGATACTGATTGAAGTATATCTGATATTTTTTTCATAGATCAAGCAACTACTACAGAGAATCAATCATCGTAATGGACACATAAAACAAATACTGCATATATGTCAGCAAAAATAATTTATAAATTGTTAACAATAAGGAAAAAAAATAGAATAAATAAATTTAAAATGTTTTGTTATACGGAAATTTTCCAGAAGTCCTAACTAATAATTGAATCTTTTGCACTAAATTATGTCATCAAAAAACTATTTATCAGTCAAAAGAGTTACCAGTCAGTACTATTTGTACCCTTAATACTACAGAGTGCAAGAATTACTGCATCCTGTACATCTTGTACTAAAAATACTGTAAGTAATATTACTGTTATTGTAGCTTAAAGACAACCTAAAATCTTGAACCATTTATTTTGTTATGAATATAATACTGAAAATAGACAATAAAGTAATACTCAGTGTAACATCATAAAATGTTGATCCTGCAGCCTAGATTGTATTATCAATACTCATATCATCAGACACGTAGATGGAAAAACTATGTTTGTATTATCAATACTCATATCATCAGACACGTAGATGGAAAAACTATGTTTGTATTATCAATACTCATATCATCAGACACGTAGATGGAAAAACTATGTTTGTATTATCAATACTCATATCATCAGACACATAGATGGAAAAACTATGTTGATTCTGCAGCCTAGATTGTATTATCAATACTCATATCATCAGACACATAGATGGAAAAACTATGTTGATCCTGCAGCCTAGATTGTATTATCAACACTCATATCATCAGACACGTAGATGGAAAAACTATGTTTGAATCAAAATGTTTTTTCTCTAAGAACTATACTTGTATGTTAAAATGTACAATGCGTGTTAATAGTTATACTGGTCAAACTGGAAAATAAAGATTTAAAAATAAATAAACAAGTTAGAAACATGCATGAGAGTGCATAATAATCAGAACATTTTTACAATTGTAACTTAGGTACCCATAACCTACCACAAGAATATTTTTTTCCTGTTTTCTATTGTAATGTTGTTGTAATCAACATTTCTTTAAATGTTACTTAAAAAACTTGTTTTTTTTTGTTTATTTACAAGTTTTACTTATTTATGTTTTATTGTTTATGGATTTTGTATATTGCATGCACTTGGTTTACGTTAACTTTTAGGATACTATTACTGGGATGCATGTGTTTTTATGTATATTTATACATTTTTAATGTTAAAAATTATGCATTTATGTATTGTTTTCAATTAAGTTGGCTGAAGACCAATAACAAAGATGCAGAAGTTCAAACTATGGATTTTAAAAATACAAAGTTTCGACATTTTAAACCTGGTGGTGCTTTTAACATTTATTATAAACACACAAACAAGCTGTTTTATTTACATATGAATGATATTCATTTAAGACAAAAAAGGGGTCATACACATTTGTCCCTTGGACAGTCTATAATGAAGCATGCAACCACAGATCGTTCCTGTTATTACCGAAAGTAGTGAATTACATGATAAGGCTTCAGACAAAACTCAGTCACGAGAAGCATCTAAGTTCTGAAGTTGGCATCCATAAAAGCAACAATGGGTAACATTATAATGAAGATTGGAAGGTGAAATATGAGTACTCTACACAGAACTGGAAGTTTGAACAAATTATGTTAGAAATAGAGTTAGGTAATTAACTCACTATAAAAGATTACTTACAAACATCAATTAATGTCAGCAAAATAAATGATTAATTGTGGTTACATTAATGATCCATATCAAAGTTAGTGTTTTGAGTTATTTTAATTGACAAAGTAACTGAAATATTATCATTATGATTTTTCAATAAATTCAGCTTAATTGATTAGTGCAAAACTCACAGAAATAATCAATCAAATTTAGTAATTATTATTATTTTAAATTATTTCAACTATCTAAGTCTAACATTATAATAACTGAATAGATAAATGTAATAAATTAACCATATCACCTAGATAGATGATGAAAAGACTGAAATGTAGTATCTGAGGTTTAAGTAAACTAGATTGACTGGTACTCTTATGAATGAAGACAATGACTGTATCCACTCAGGAGAAGACAAATAACACAGTAGTTCTGTTGATGAAAAAAGAATTGAGAAAATCAGTAAAAGGCTTCTGATCTATCTCAAATAATGAATGCTAGTCAAGTTTGGGACAAAATCCTCTGATTCAGTCATCATCCAACTTTTGGCATCTTAATATTTAAGAAATTGAGAGTTTTGTCATGATCATGAGGAAGTTATGCAAGGTTATAATAAAATATTATTGTAATAGGTGGCTTCAATGCAAAGGCAGGATTAGCACACTAGTTGAGCAATATGATCTTGAAAAACAGAACACACCAGTTCATTTTCCAACCAAGAGTTAAGGCTTAGTTACGAAACAACTGATTTAACATCATCTTGACATTTGTATACTTTAAGGTCACTGCAGGACAACAAAAAATTGTAAAACGTCAGACTACATCTCATTTAAAAAAAATGTTTTAGTAACTATCATAATAATTATAACTTATCCAAAAGCACAATGAATCTCTGTTGCAATACAGTAATCAGAAGAACAAATCTAAACAAGGCCTCTTTCTATGGAAAATGGGACTTAAAAATTTGGGGAAGAAATACAGCCAAAAACTTTGTAAAAGGTTAAAATCTAATGCAGATAAGAGCTTTCTAATGCAGATTCTGAAAAACCTCTACATTAAAAGTTCTAATGTTATATGAAATAAGAAAGAAAAGATATGCACAAGAAAAGCTATCAAGAAAGATCAGATTTATAGGAAAGCAATTTGTATAGATAAGCAGAGTTGTGAACAAGAAATGTGCAGATACTAAACCAATATACAATGTATCAACTGCACAGAGAACTAACAGCTGAATGTGAAACCTAACTTATCTTCTGGTAGAGCAATCAAAACTAAGAACACAGTAGCCAGAGTGTATAAGAACTGTACAATAATGCCTGGCAAGGGTAAACAACTGTAAAAGTGGTAAAGGCAATTTCAAATGGACCAGCACTCTAAAACGATGGCACAGAAAGCTGTCACAAGTTTCTGGTAAAGAAAGAGTACATTAGAATTTTTAAAGAAAATGGACATTTTTATAAATTAAATCTCTGACTAATTTGTATTGCAACTCATGAAGAAGATGCAATGACAACAGGTCCATTTTATACTGATTCTCCAGAAACCTGAGAATATGAAATGTGTCCAATAAAGAACTATCACCTTATCATTCACACCTAAAATGTATTGCTGGAAATAATCTTTAAGAAAATTAAACAAAGTTGAAAATTAACTTTCAAAATATCAAAATAGTTTTAGATAAGGTCAGGGCAAATAAAAATATCCAGCCTTAGGATGTTAGGTAAAAAGGTCACACGAGTGGATAGAAATGTTTGTGACAGAGTTAACAAAAGTTAACAAGTCCTGCAGAAAATCAAAGTAGATTAACCAGCTATCGTAAGTGTCATTCCATGTCAAATCATTCAGATTTTGGAAATTTTTCCAGATGACCCCCTCAGAATGCATTGAAAAAATTCACATGTGCTCATCTATCCATATAATGAAAAATTGCCAAAGATTAGATCAATATCTCTAAAATCCTGATTTTTTTTTATAGATCATATTCAGAGATGTAAGTTTATATGGAAAAATTTGAAAAGGCTGAATAACTGGTGACATGATCAAACTGTGGCCTGAAGTAGGGCTATTTTTAGCTAAATCATAAAAAGTTGCATGCAACTAAACTTTTTTACAGTAGATCCATCAGACTTTTAATTACAACAGTTGCTGCTTTATCAACTGATTTATTAATGGAAATTTGAAAACAAACTTCAGGTTTGTATCATATTAAGTCTTAGAGCTACAGCTTATTAAATAAACCACTTTTTTTACAATTTTGGGTTTTCAGGTGATTTTACAGCCTCACTATGAAAATTCTAAGAGATAAACTTGGTTTGAAACCCTTTTTGAATTCTGAGAGATTAATTCAGTCAGTTTAGCAAATTTCAGCCTTCTACCACCATTACTCTTACAGCTTTAAGCAGCCAAATTTGCCCAAAATGAATTCGCCAAAAATAAAACAAAAGTAACTAAATTTTACAAGGCTGTATATCAGAAACTTTTAGAGATATTGATCTAATCTTTGGCAAATTTTTATTATATTGGTAGATGAGCACATGTGAACATTTTCAAGGCATTTTGTGGGGGGTCACCTGGATGATTTGACATGGAATGACCCATAATCTAGAATAATTTATCCTAGAATCTGGATACAACAGTTTAAGTTCATGAAATATTAAAAGCACTTGGATTATAGTTCAATGAGGCAAATGATGGGAATTTGTGATATCACTCACATTATATAATTTATATGCAGTGATTGGTGACTGGAGGTAAATAGTTACATATAAAAAAGGGGTTACAGTTAAAAAGAACAGAATCTCTTATAACAGTAATGGTAATGATACAGTATCAAATGAATCTGACAAAGAGTTACAGTGGTTACTTGACTGGAGGTTAGATAATGGTTATTTCATGATCCGAGAAAGCTCTCAGAACATTAATTTCAATTGAAGGTAAATGTTTGGAGCATGTGGACAAGTTCAGACATTCGTGAACAAATATTCATAGCAGCAACAAGTGCAAAAAACAGACAACATGAAAAAGTAGTGACAAAAAACTCAAAAATCAGAATTCTCTAATCTCAAGAAATTACTTTGAAGATATTTCTGTCTGGAATTGAAGAAAAACTACTTACATATTACATTTTTTTAGTACAATGCCATATGGTAGATATGTGGATCCTATCTATTGAAACATCTTGATATACACAAATAACAATGGTCAGTTAATGCAGACAAAAACTAGGAAGGAAATATTAGAAATTGCAAAAACAAAAAGATAACTGCTGAGTACATGTATAAATATAAGGTATGATACTTTTGGCACATAATTAGATCTGAAAAAAGGTTAGAAAATTTGCTGGACAAAACTGACGAGAAAAGAAGTGAGAATCTTACTTAGATTAATAATATTAAAAAATGCACTGAAAATGAGAAGCTTAAATTCAATGATCAGAAAGCAAGAAATCAATAAATTTTTTGTTGACCCACAGGATTTAGGTTAAAATGTCATGATTCATAAACAGATTAGACATTATAATCAAAAAATATGTTGCTTTGAAAAAAAAGCATTTGTTACAATCACAATGAATTGCAGGTCTGCAAAAGTAATTACCTAATAATCATAATTAGCAGCCTATATATATTTAAAATGTAAATCAAAATAACATGCTTATAAAATAATGCAATTTACCCCAAGACAACAATTTCCAAGATTATATAAAACATAGAGCAATGTGCAAATGTATTAAGATATACAAGCATATGGCACCAGAAATTTATTTTATTATATGATTAACATTATTTCAAGAAAAACAACAAAAAAAACTATTTGATATCTGTGAATAGACAACATTAAATTAAGAAAACTTTCTTGTTTTACTTGTCTGGTAAGACTGATAATGGCTTGGAATGACTTTCTCAAATATGACTTTTACTTGTTTAACCATTAATTCCGAACCTTGGGGCATAAAATATTTTTGTGTGTGACCCAAACAGATTACATATAATACAAAAAAAATCAATATATGATATCATTGCAGCTCCTGGAAAGCATTTAGAAACATCACATATAGCTTCAAAGTCACTGTAAAGAAAGACCAAGAATAGAGGTTGATAGCATTGTGCAGAACACACAAAACATAATTTACAACTTTTGTTTTTTAAAGCCCCCTACATTTTTTTTTAGATATTATGGATAAAATACTACTAAATTACTGTAATTTCCTCTACTGGAAGGAAAAATTACAATAATTATAATACAACCAATTACAGAGGTAACCAAACTCAAGCTTACATCCTTTATTTAATGTTCTTTATGAGTGTACAGATTTAAAAGCTGGTAACCTAATACAAAATATACATTTTAGCAGTAAAAACAGAAAATGAGTCTTCTCAATACAAGTTCATGATAATAAATGGGTTATTAGTTCTACAGCATTTACTACTAAAAATAAATATGAATCATATTATACTGTGTTAATGTGAGTAATTAATTCATCACAGTTACATGTATAATGACAGCATTAAGCATGTAGGTTGCTGTGGTTGATGAACTCTTACTGCCACTACATGTATACGTGAAAGTTAAAACAGAAGGCAATGGTGAAGTAGAACAAATGTCAAAAATAAATGACTCAACTGGGAGAGCATGCAGCTTAACAGGAAGTAATAATCTATTACACTGAAAACAAACTATATTACTTGTGAATAACTAATACCAGCAACAAAATATTTACACACATAAAAATTGATTAAGTTTGCACTCCCAAAGTGTTACTATCATTGACATGTATAAATAACACCAATGCAAAATGCATTATTTAAAGCACAGTTTACACACTGAAAATCTGTTTGAATTGCCTTAGCACTCATGGTCAGTCTTCTGTGGAATATCTGGTATCATTGTTATTCACCGATATGATACTATACTGTTAAAAGTGTTAAATTTTAACGTTTTAAGTTAAATCATATATTTACAAGTCTTAACACAATCTAAATTTAACAACCAAACCATGAGCTAAACCCAAACATAAACCATCCTTAAATTGACAGTGACAATCAGTACAACATCCAAAATCACACCAGACTATATAAAAATCAAAATAACCCCAGGAAATTACCAAACATAATGGCACTCAATTTTAAGTATCTGTAAGACAAAAAAAAATTATTATTATACAAAATAAAAAGCAAATGTTACGAATTGTAAAAGAAATCCTCAATTAAACAGTATACCTATTTTTCAACGTCCCCTATAATCTCGTATTCTTTTAAAATCTTGTCCCTAAGACATGCACTCAGCAACAGTCAGTTGCAAACTGTTAACCTGAAGATGGCACTAACAAAACATTGTTCTGTACTTTATTGTAATTAAAGTTTTGATACCCATTTTACATTTTTCAGCCCTGTTGATCAATATGATGACATTTCAATAATGTTTGGAAACTTAAGTTATTTGAGTACATGTAACCTCACATCAATGTTTATCTGGATGCCAAAGTCCAACATATATACTAAAATATCGTAAAGAATTCAACAACACTTTTTAGCAAATGTTAATTTATCAATTCAACTGAAGTCTAATGTGAAATTATGTCTTTCTTCAAAAACAAAATAAAGAAACTAAACCAATTTATATATCCCTAAAAATCACTAAAAAACATCAGAAATACTTAAATTATGGCTAATATCCATATTTAATCTTCTAACAATATACTATCAAAACATGACTAATAAAAAATATGCATTAATTTTCAGTTATGGTGTATAACTTGAACTTTGAAATGCAAAGGTCATCATGAAAATTTATCCTGACATTAAAATAATTTTTCAGAAATTTTTAGTATTTTAATATTTTTACATATGAATCATGATCTCTCAGAATAATTATCTCTGAATTTTTAACAGTGTCTCAATTATTTGCTAGAGCACACATAAAAAGATATAAACCCCACTTGGGAAATTACATTTAATAATAATGAACAGCCTACACAAATGTAGTAAGTGTTACCGGCAGTATTCATTCTTTGTTCGAGGTTTGCTTTTGTTATGTAAAATGGCAAT
Source organism: Carcinoscorpius rotundicauda (assembly GCA_011833715.1). Taxonomy (NCBI): domain Eukaryota; kingdom Metazoa; phylum Arthropoda; class Merostomata; order Xiphosura; family Limulidae; genus Carcinoscorpius; species Carcinoscorpius rotundicauda. Next base: position 18,024,995 of record CM022399.1, on the reverse strand, counting down.
TGCATGTACTAACTTGTGCCAATATGTTTACAGTTTTATTGTTCCTACCATACAATTGTTGCCTTTATAACTCAATTCTTATTGGAAGCCATGATACATAATATTTGGAAATAATATAAAAATTAATTTGATGTGCTTAAATTTGCTGTTTTAAAAGTCAACAGCAGCTTGAAGAAATGAAGGTTTAGTTTAACAATTGTTGTTAAACAAATTTCAATTTGCAATGTGTTATTTTTCAATTTGATATCAAATATTGAAAGAAACAAAGTTTAAGTTTTTTCTAAGCTGTTTTGAATATTATAAATAAAATATTCCATAATAGGAATCTAAATGAACATTAAAATTCTTACAATATTCTTGAACATTTTATAACGATTTACATCACAACACTAAGTTAAAGTAGGAACACCTTTAAATATGGTTTCGTTCCTTTGAAGAGTGAGGAAGAAAAGGGAGAAGAATAAAAAAAACACCAAAACAAAAGGGATGAAACAAAATAAAAAGTTACTCATTTGTTTAAACACTGCTTACACCACCGCTAAAAATGACTACCCTTTACTTTGTACCCAATCCTTCTTGATTTACAAGCTACGAATGATGTTAAAATGTCAAACAGATTGGGCTTGTAGAAGATTTATGCAATTCATATATAAAGATATCTGACAAAAAACAGTTTACTGAAAAATGTACAAGTGTTGTCTATAATGTTTAATGGTTCAAACGATGAGTGTTTGTAAACATGAGACTGTGTATGCTCAGATTATGATGTAAAGTGAGCCAAGAAATATCTTTGTATAGAAAAAAACATGAAGTACGCTTTTCCAAATAAGTTCGGCAGCAAAAGTTTATAATAGACAGTATGGACAATGCAAATTGGAACTGCAAGGAAAAATTAATAGCCACTGGTTCAGATGGAGCAATTGTAAACTTAGGGGAAAAAACACAGTGGTAAAACTCTTTAAAAAAATGAAGTGCCTCTTCTTGTTGTCATGCATTGTGCAATTCACAGACTGGAACTTAGTACATTATGCAAGGAAGGATAAAAACACAAAGCTCTTTGGTGATCTTAACACTGTTTTGTTGAATTTCCACAAACATATTATTACAAGAACTATCATAGCAAGAACCCAGAAACAATAGTTTGGCCACCTCACTGGGATGCCTTTGAATGTGAACTGCCATATCAAGCAACAACATAACACAACGAATACAAGGCAAGGGGAAGGGCATAAAGATGGTGAAGTCAGGACACCACAGATAACATTAAATACTATGGAATAGCCCTCAAACCCTCAGAGAAGCTTTGAATTGAGAACATCAAGTCTCTACATTTTTACTCAACACCTCAAAGGAGACAAAGGAAGGAAAATTAAAACAAGTACTATCATTACAGCACAAAAGCATTGACAGCTTTAAATTTTTGCTCAAGCAACAGAGGAGAATATAAATCCAGCATATTTGAAAGGTATCAGATGTTAATGTCCTGACATCTTATGGCAGCAAATGGTGTTTATTGCTTAACTTGAAAACACTGTAGGGGTACACATAAGACAGCTGTTTCTTAAACTTCTGAAATACTAATAATTTCATGCATTATATGCAAGTCTAAAGGATATATTATCTATCTTGAGCAAACGTTCATTATAGTTTCATTATAGTTGTGGTTATCTGATGCTGTGGAAGCACTTGAAGTATCTTGCCTGCAGCTTGTTCCTAGACAAAGTAGAGATAATACATTTTAAGGCAGGAAACTTCATGATCCCATTATAACAGAAGAACAGTGCTAGACAAAACAAAATTTCCTCATTCATTTGGTTACTGACCATGTGAATAAGAGAACCAGTGACACAGATTGTGACCATCTAATAAAAGACATTCAACAGTTAACTTTCCAGAAACTGAAGCTAATATTAAAGTATATGAAGAAAATGAAGTAAATAACTTGTGTGAATACTAGTCCACAGTTTTCAATAGGATGAGATGTGGCATTCAACATTTGAAACAGGCAGAATAGCCAACTTAGAAATATGAAGAAGCAAACAAGAAGCATAAGTATTCAAGAATTCCATCACAGGTTTTTACTGAACCATAGTATAAAAACACTTTAAAAATATCATCATGCTAGCTGAAACAATTTCATCATTTATACCAGTTTTAAGTACAATCTGTATGAGAGCCTATTGGCTAGCTCATCTAAATATAGACATGTTGAACTTCCTCACAGAAGTTTCCACTGAAGAGCCAGATTCTATAGACTATAATACAGAATTAGCCCTAGCATTATGGTGGCATAGGAAGAAACATGCAAGGCAAGCAGATTTTGCTAATCCAAATGAAATTGTGTAGTATTGTGATTTATCACATATAATGTCATACCTCACAAAATTGTTGGCATTGGTTGATGTTAATGTAACATTAAAGTCTTTTATTATTATTATTATTTAGAGTAATAGCTATGGAATAAGCAATTCTTGCATAATAAGTTTAATTTTCAAAATGTCATTGTTTTTAGTTTAATGTTTCTTCCCAATGTGATTGAAAATGATTTGTAACTCGCAAATATGCCTAAGTAGAGCATGATCACAGATACCAAATAGTAGAGCATGATCACAGATACCAAATAGTATAACACTTTTACAAATTTTCTTAAATTTCTTTCACCCAGAATGCTGCTATACTTATCCTTTGTTACTTTTATTAACTTTGTATTTTTTCTTTTCTTTTGTCATTTTGTGTTTGTCCTTTCTGTTTAATAACACTTTTACATCTCTTTTTGAGCTTTCTATCAATGCTTTCTAATATACGACTTTTTTATTTTTAGTTTGACAAAAAAAAATATATATTTTCCTTCTGATATGTATGATATGCACATACAGTAACTTTCTGAAGGTTCTTAAGTGTTGAATATAATGTAATATATGATATAGTTTTTCATAATTTAGATGTTGTAATTTATCATGCTTCCTTTTACATGAATGTCAGTGCAAGTACTGAAATAAAAAGCATTTGAATAATTAATTTTATTACTTTTAAAGTTTACCATCAACAAATATCTAATTGCAATGGCTATTTTTACTTGCACAAGACAACCTTTTCCATCTTTATAATGTGATACACTGAAACAGACAAATAATAAAACAATAACTGTGATTAAAAATGTACTTAAAATTGCTAAATAGCATTTCAATAGGAAACAATGAATATTTGCACATATACTGCATCTTTTATATTTACCACTTGTAAACAAAATATGCATGTTGATTAATTTATTTTAAGGTCAGAGAAACTGCAAAAAACTTCAGGAGTAGTGATTTCTTAAAGAATTGGTCCAACAATTGTAGGGACATAAAAAAAATAAAACCTAAATACAAAATCAACTATCACACTATAAGGCAAGGAAAAACAACTAAATTCTAACGACAAAGAATCTCCAACAATGCTTCAGCAGTTTGATGATTTTTGTAAATAAATAATGCATAAGGGTTTTAAAATAGCTGTTGAAAAACTAATTCAAAATTATCATTTTCTATTATGTATATCTACTTATTTTGAAATAAAGGAACAAAACTTAGATAAAAAAATTATAAAAACCCTATAATCTGAACATTTCAAACATTTTCTTCAAGTGCAAACTGAAAATGGTGGTATGAATGAATGAGTGATATACGAGGAAAGTTGAATGATGTCACGAAGGTCACCTGCACTTCCATGAAGTTTTTGTATATTTTTTTTATGTATTGTTGCATATCTCATATTTGGTGAAATAAGACTAAAAACAAGTGTTGGGTAGAAAGATGTTAGAGATGTTTTGTTTTGGAAATGGTAAAAAAAAACTATACTTACCTGCGGTTAAAGTAAAATAAAAATGATATATGAAAATTTACTGAAAAGAGATTGTTAAGCACATTAATTTGTAAAGACTTGTGGAAAATTACATAAATAGGAGGGGATAAAACATTGAAATATTACACTCCATGAAAAAGAAAAAAAAACCTTTTTCTATCATCCACATAATATTGTCACACTGCAAGTCCATAAAAACTACAGGCTCCTTTCCTGACAAGGAGTATGAGTGAATATATCTTTCATTTTGCAGTACCATAGAAACTTTAAAATTCCTAAATAAATCCAATATGGAACACAAAATATCATTTACCTTAAAATATAAATAATATATAAAAAGTGAAACCACAAACCTCTGAGACATACCCAAATGACCCTTACAGCAGGCTTTGACAAACCCAGGAAACAGGTCCCCATGGCAACTACAAAATTCTACATGGTGCTGTATTTTTTACATTTTAAATGTGTGTAGGACTGCAATAAATATAGGATTTCAATGGTGAATTAAGCAATTAGTGTTTTCACAAATAAAGTACTGTGGTTGCACATGTTACTAATTTCATGCCATTTTTCTTCTTTCTCTTAATTCAACCAACCAGCACACATACTTAGACTACAACAGGTCCAAAGGCAGTTAGTGCAGGCAATATCATTAGCATGCACTCACCGTATGAGTTAATATATCTTTCATTTTGCAGTACCTGGCTCTCGAGTTCTGGGACTGATTCGTAGATCTCAAAATATTTGTTGATGTGTAACTAAGGGAGTGTTTCAACAACTATTTTGTTACACTGAAAAGAGCACTTCAACCAACATGGTCATTCTATTAGCAATGATAGTCTTAGCAATTTTAAGACCACTGCTAATCTCAATACAGTTCAACCTCATAGAATAAATTTAGGTCACTCATTCCAGGATATAGAAAAATAATTTTACTTTGTGTAGTGTAAATCATCAGTTAATTCTTAATCTTACTACTCATTACTATTTATTTATGATAATTTTCCCATGCATGTCTTTAGATATTGATCTTGATGTTCATAAAATGTCACTTCCTAGAAATCCTGGTGACCTTCATGACATCATTCAACTCTCCTCACATATCACTCATTTGGTTCCACCAACATTCTCCGTTTGTCCCTAAAGATCCATCTTTCAAAAACACCAGGCTACAGGATTTTGTCATCTTACATACAAGACATTTTGGACTACATATTTTTCTGATATTACAAAATGTTGATAATGTACTTGATAGTTTCATTAAAATACACTGATAGTAAAGTAGTTTAAGTTTTGTAAATCACTAAAACCTCATGATATGCACAGAAAAGAGTTCAAAAAGTGTTTTGTTGATAAAGGGTCAATTTCTCAATCAGGAATGTGAGTTGGGTGAGATGGTCAAAGAATGATGAAGCATAGCACATGAGTACAGGAGATAGAACACATTGTGGTAAGGGAAAAGAAGATATGTTATGAACTTTACTGCCTCATAACCAACAAGAGAAGAGAATGAAAACTATGGATGAATAGATGAGTAAAAAAGGCAGAAAAGTTGTTCACAACAATATGACTATAAAGAAAGACCAATGAAAAAAAAAAGCTGCTTTCACTGATAGACAAACACAGCAGAAGAATGGCAAGAATGTATCAAAGAATGCCACTTAACTGGAAAGCATAGTCCAATAGATGAAAAGACTGGACAAATCCTACATGTGAAGATATCCCACAATGAAAAATGAAAATGTGAGGAGAAATTGGAAGCAAGAAGGGAAAGAGGGAAAGCCACAGATAAGATGTGTCAACCATAAGATTCAACAAACAACTACACATATCGAGACAATGTCCTCATGAAGGAGATAACTAGGAGAATATAAAGTATGGTGTGGCAAGGCTTAGCTGAGGAAATTGACAGCTAAAGTATATGAAAAACAGAAAAAGAAATCCCAAAGCAGAGAAGGATAACAAAGGCATTCATGACAGGTATACCCCACTGAGAGCAAACTCCATTAAAGATTGGGGGGGGATAGAGAAAAAAACAAAATTACTTCTTTACCTTGATGAACCAACCCACTCTTGCTGCCTCTTCAAGAAGGAAATGACTATGGACACCAAATGTTAAGGAGCTAGTAGCCTATATAATGGTAAGTCCAGAGACTCAAAGAATGGAGATGTCATGCAATAGGCACACAAAGATATGTATCCACTAAACCAAAGCTGTTCATCCATAGACCCAGAATAAATACCCAATGAAGGAATAGAAAAGATGCCATGGTAAAAGGGTCAAGAAACTGAGATGGGAGAAGATAATGACTGGTCTTCAATCCAGTCTTCTAATGGAGAACAAAAAAATTGAGAAAAATACTAGACAAGCAGGAACCAAGAGGTCTACAGGATCTTTGAGGAGCGCTCTTTCCAATTTGGGGATAAAAGAAAACAGTAAATCAACTATAGTGGAGGAAGAAATGGAATAACAGATATATAAAGGGGAGAGACCAAAAGTAAGGAAAGAAATCTTCTATGAAAACCTAGAGAACTCAATGATCATTGGAGGTCTCCCAAATATCCAAGAAGTGGAGCCTGACCCCAACAAAATCTGATCCCTCACGACAGTTACCAGTGTTCTTTATGAGTACGCAAAAAATGAAAATAAGGACAAGAATACAACATGGGCAGAGGACCAGATGTAGGCTCAGGAGAACATAAAACAATAATTATATCAGGAAAAGAGGAGAAAGAAGGTTGTGATAAATGACTGCCCAAAGAGGATAGCAAGTTATGCAACCTTGTCACATAAACCAAAGATCATGAAGAATTACCATGACCCATAAGTAGTGTCACATAAAAATGAAGCAGTCCATAAGTCCCTGAAGAAAGATGAGAGACAAACCTCCTACAAGCATTGCATCTCTCCCCATCAAATTTCAACAAACAAGCCAGGTAAGCACAAAAAAGTTGATGAAGTGAACCTCACTGAAATGGACCACAAAAGTAACCAAAGTTCTCCTGAAAAATCTTTGAAAAAATTATGAAAGGTTTTGAATCAAAGATGCAACATAAAATATTAAGGGTAAGACAAGTTCTCAAAAACTGGGCCTGAGAACAAGAGACTGAAATCTCAGAATAAAAGCCTCAAAGCAATAAAAATGGATTTAATTGCTGAAAATCCAAATAAAGACAGACAGAAACATGAATAGTTGAGGGTTGAGTTACTACAAAAACTTTTAAAGATGATTGTTTATACCCGGAGGAAAAGGAAAATGCAAGTAACAATAATAAGAGAGCTCACATTAAAAAAAAGTGGAAGCAACATAGGAAACAGGAAAAATTCTGCAAACTTGTTTAATCACTTACAGGAATGGTGTTGAAGGATGAACTTCCTCCAAATAAGCATGGAATGATGGCATCACAAATGAAGAAGCAGTAAAATATAGGTCTTAACCATCAATGTCCTGTATGCTGTAATTAGCTCAAAGATATGCCACCCCATGTGCAAAAAATGGAAAAATTGGTCCCATATGGGAAGCTACCTCCTGCCTAACTAAGGCTTGTAACTTCTTGGCCTATAGTATTAATCCCAGGATTTGGGTAGTAACATTATGCTGTCTCCAGCAGAATCTTATATGGTATTTACATTAAACTGAAAATTAATACTTCATAATAAATGCAAAAAATTCATAAGAAAAACAATCATAAAACAGGAAGCAAATGGTAAGAAATACCAAAAAAACAATAGCATATATAAGTATGGAACTAAATGACATTTCTAATAAACAAGAACCAAAAGAAAGCAAATTATATGTCCAACTCTCACCACGCTAATCAAGAAAGTGAGGCACATGAAATGTAAAAGAGAGGGAGACAACTACTTCAGGGGAGAGTGTTGTGCTCTTATTGATGGAGAGTTGTTGCATATGTCACATATGCAGCTTAAACTGAGGGGGTATAAAGGCAAGCAAGTCAAATAAGAGTAAGTCTTTTAATACAACAGATGGCAAATAAAAATTATGAAAGCTGTGTTAGAGGAGGTATACATCATACCAGAAATTAAAGCATACACATGGAAGTTGTGTCACTCTCATCATGGTAAAAGGCTATTTTCACATGACATTGTTACTGTGCACTAGCACAATTCATGTTAAAGACACGTGAAATTAGAGGGGACTTGCCTCAAGGATTATGGCATGCTGATCTCTTAAGTAGATATAAAGAAAATATTAATCCTTTTACAATAGACTCATAATAATATACAAGAATTCATATACATGTCTGCACATGTTAAGTATTTATAACTTTTACTCAATATGTGCATTAAACTTTTTAATGAAGTACTTTTATTAAAGACTTTTGTAGGAGTTTTGAGTTTGTTTCATTACCAGTCCAAGTGGAAGTAACTTTCATGTTATGCTTAAAAATACTATTCTTCATACCAAAAACCTCAAATTTATTTTATGTAGTCTTTAAAACATCCTAAATATATTTCAAACACTCGTTTTTGGTAAAATCATATCTTATCAATTATTTAATGATATATTTTAGTGTTCAAGATGATTCCAAAAGTATATTGGAAAGATAAATTGTGAAATTAGAAATACAAGTAACTGTGCTTTTTTTTTTCATTATTATTGGTTATAACATTTCAAAGCACTTTTAAGTTTGAACCGCTGAACATTTCACATTTAATTTGTGTTCATTTTATTGTCAACAACTAGAGGAGAACTCTGCACAAAATAAACCAATAAATCACCAACTGTTCAAGTAGACTGTTTATGTGACACTATAAGCAACAAATTATGTACAAAAAGACAGTTGACTGAGCCTGTGCTCTGAGAAGAGGACGGTCAATGTATAGGATTAGGTACACTAAATATTTTCATGGAAAGTTGAGAGTAATCAATCATACTGCATGTAGAATCAATGAAAACACTCATGCCAACCAAATGATGTGTAATTTAATGGGTTATGTTTGTATCCTAGTGTCCACAACAAAAAACTTTCCAGAATAATACATTGCACTTTGTTGACAGAACTTTTATTGTACAATTCTTTGCCAATATAAAAAACACTGTTAAAATATGTAAATAAAACATCTGTACATCTGTAACTTGCTTAGACTCATAAATATGTATGCACTTCAAAAAGAAATTAAGATCTATCACAGCAACAATTTGATCATCACCATTCAACAGTTTGGACAAAATTACTTTTTCTTCGAAACTCTTTACAAAAAAACTATTGGAATCATGTGAAGTACAACGTGTCCTTTCTATTGGTTATAAAAATTAAACAAAAGGTTTGGAAAGAAAGGAATTAGGAAGCACCATTAGTTGATTTCTTATCAAATCAATTTGGTGAGAGGTTCTAAACTTATAACTTGCCAGTATCTAACATTCATGTTTATAATTTGTTAATCAACTGTAGACATACATTGTAGATGTGAACACATAAATCTAATCAAAGTAACAAGACATAAGGTGTTATCAAAACCTAAGTGTCAAATATTTAGCTTTTTATACATTTCCTTTTATACTGAGAAATTAAACAAACTGAGACACAAACTATATTTTGATACCAATTTCACTGATACATAGTAAAAGTTACTTAATAAACTTTTAAAAAATAAATTGAAAAAGACCATTATGTGCAGTTACACTCATCAATATCAAAAGAGATAAACTGCAAGTTATCAATTTGGATCTCTGCAATTCATTCACTGCTTATATGTTTTAGTCATTCATATAAAGATATACTAGAATTAACTGCACTAACTGTCCTTAAATTTGATCAAAGTAACTCAGGAATTGTTGATGGATGCTGTTCACTAGCGTACTAGTTCAAAATTATCAGTCTTATAATACACCAATGATCACAACGCACAGAGCACTAACTTTTTTTCAGTAATGGGATGCAAACCATGAATCCACAGCCCAGTGCATAAACACAAAAGCCCATATTTCAAGAATAATGAAAGCAAGAAAACCTAAACACCCATTTATATACATGTATTGTTAATGTCTATTCACCAAGTATGGGTTTAAAAGACCAAGGAAATAATTACTTCATTTCCATGGCCTAGCTTTAATGTAATCTGCATATAGTTAACATAGGCTACACGTAAACTATCATTTAATTATTTTGATTTTTTTTAATCAGTAAAAACTGAAAGACAACCATGCACAAAGTAATATGGCAGTTCAATTGCTGTATATATGGTGTAAAAATGAAATTGGTTTTTAATTACTGATACACTTCAACAAAATATAGAAAGCTGAATAATTATGTATCAATATTAACTCTAAGCCAAAAGATGGAGACATTTTTCCTCATTACAGTGGTTTCAAAATACAACAGAAGTAAACGAAACTGATTTCGCTAGAGAAAAAAATAAATTACAAGTGTGTATGGCTTTCAGCAAAATATCTAATGATAATATTAAAAGTAATAATTTCTTAAAAGCAGTTATTAAATTTTCTGAAAGCTATTTACTCTTCTTGGAAATTGTTATAAATATTACCATTGTAAAATGTGCTTATAGTTCTATTGCTGCTGTAGACTTCACAAGCCAATGTAACACAACATTCCATTTACATATGCAAAACAAAAAAGATATGGCAACATAAAAACCAGCATGGCAGTTTTATACATTTCTTTTACCACTGGAGAAGTACAGTGAAATAAAAGTATACATAATATGTTAACATTTTTATATAAAAGCAAAGTAAAAAACCTAAATACCTGCTCCAATTTCTGTATGCAAGTTAAGTTTACTCAACAAATGTGGGTTCAAGGACCAAGAAAATGTATTTCATATACATGACCTAACCTTAATGTGCATGTAGTTAACATAGCCTACAGGTAGGAAATGAAACAATTTTGAAAGTGTTAATGAACACAGACAGAACAATATGCATACATACAGAATATTTGATTAAATTACCTTTAGTCTTTATAACAAGTTACCATGATTTCTACAGTGAAAACAAAAATAATGCTGAAAGAGAATCTCTTATGTTATAAGCAAGTATCTAAATAGAAGTTATAATGTCAACATCTAGACTTGTTTTTCCCCAGAAAGAGAATAATTTTTAAGTAATGCACTGTATTCTTTAATTTCACATTAGAAGAGGTATTACTTCTTTGTTACAGGGCATGCTATTTTACTCCATGTTCAAATACTACATCAATACTCCAAAGTTCACACTATTTGTAAATTGCATATAATTATAAAGATAGTTTAAAAGTATTAAATAACTTTTTTTTACATGTAACAGAATCAGAAGCATTTACTTAAACTAAACATGTCAGTGAGATACATGTATTCACAAAATGAAAAAAGTGACAAGTTTTGAGATACATGTGTTCACAAAATGAAAATGTGGCAAGTTTTTTTTAAACATCTGTAATTTGTTCAAAAATATCATACAACTGAAAAATTTCCAAGTATCAATACTTACTCTTATCAAAACTAACTGGTCAAGAAACTGAAAAGTTAATTTACAAATCTTCAAAAAAATCTACAAAAAGAATAATTTTCCTTATCTTAATTTTAGCAATTGACACTGGGATAGTTTTCCCAATGCTAAATTATTTTATCTTTATTTTTCAAGTAAGAAAATAAATTTTATTCTATGGAATCTTGTGGGTCTTTTATTCATACTAATAACTTAAAGATTATCAACTAGTTTAGAAAATCATAATTACTCAGAATTACGTGCTTAAGGAAATAACGTGAAGTACATGTACTTTAACTGATTGTGGTAATTTAACAGTTCTTTCACTATTAATATTAAAGATAAACGAAAAAGCAGACAAATCACATATCAGATAATATAAAACCTACCTAGAAATGTAAACAAGCAATTGTTCAGTTTATAACAAAGACATTTACAATAGTTACCCATGTTTCAAATACATTTTTGACACATAACACAGACACCTTTTAATATTTAATCATTTCTATGAATTTTTATAAACTACAGTGTATTGTGTTATAAGGGCAATTAAACCTTTAAAACACAAGTGATCTAATCAAGAGCCAATGAACATGTAATGCTCCTGAATAATTCTTAAAAGAAAAGCCAACATTCAACAAATGTTGCAAATGTATGAAAATAATATATCCAATATTGCTTGTGGTATAAATTTATTGCATTGCAAAAAATACAGTTATTTTAGCAAACCACACAAAAAGAAAGAAATGTTTAACTTCAATAAACAATGAACTCATATATTTAAACAAAAATAATAACTCGTACATTATTTGAGCTAAATTAAATTCATATTTAATACTTTTTATAGATATCTTCATAACTGATCATTAATATTTAGAACACAATAAATCCCACAGTTTTCACTGATTTTACAGAAAATAATTCAACAGTTCTCTCCAATTCAGTTGAAGTAAGCTACAGTCTTGTTACCAATCAAGGCTTTGAGTATTTGTGTTTAGTAAATGTATCTGGCAATCTTGTCAGTACAGCTCACTTTCAATGAATACATGTGCAAAGTCCAGTCAACCACTCCTTTATCCAACACAAAACAGAGCTAACTGAAAGTCTAGTGTACATTCAGCATAGCCTGTAACTGATAGCTTTTAAAATTTACAGTACAGATTATCAAAGATTGCTTTGCCCAATATTAACATTTTCATCAAGATAAGATTTTGTGAAGTTTGTATGGTCTCCTAGTGTATTTTATAGTGGGTGTGCATGCATGTAAAAACAAAAACAAACTGTCAGTTAAACATGTGACAATTCCCCATCCAACTATTAGTTTTGTGTTGCTAAAGGTGGTTTGTATGTATGTATATTTTGTGCTGATGTTTTCTTTGGCACAGATACTAAAACAAAATTTATATTTCTGTTAATAAATAACATTTTATTATACATACTATGTGCAGGTTGGGTTAATAGAGAATTTTGTTTTATACACAATGAAAACAATGTTTCTCAAACAAAGATGTAATAAGAGCTACTGGTTCAAATTACCATTTTTTTTAACCCTGGATGTGTATATCCAAAAGCCATAGGAATTCAGTAGCATGAAACAAATTTGCATTTTATCAGTCCACAAACACAGTTGAAAAAATAAACAGTGCTATCACTGAAATAAAACTAATATTATCTGATTATACACTGGGTTGTCTTGCAGCTTGTTTCCTTCTAGATTTCAAACTTTGACTCAGGTTATTTTGAGACTATATGGTAGAAATTCATTAACCAAAATATGCTATTACAGTGAAGGTTTTTCTTTCATGCAAAAAAACAAACATTTAAAATTTGGTTACACTATTACACAACTCAATTTTAATAAATAAATGTGTATCATTCTGTCTTTATAAAGCTAAAATATTACAGTCGTTTACAAAGAGAAGTTAAACATTAACACTACACTGTATATATTAATTTTCTAACTTTACTTATTCCTAAATAGTTACATTTCAAAAGTTAACATTTTAACTAAAATACTAGGTTTTCAATCTGTTTAAAAACATATATAACTGAAAAATAAAATTAGTTATAATTATTCACAACAAGGTTACAAAAGTATGTATACAGATGCACACAAAACACTACAATATTGTCATATATATATTTATAAACATATAAAATAATATTGAATTGTCTGCTACATGTCTAAATATACACTATATTGTAGCAAAGGGTTACTAAACTGAATAAACATGTCATGATTTCTAAACTTTTAACAATGCAAGCTTAAGGTACAGCTTCAGAAATATCCAGTGTTCCATACCTCAACTACACAAACTTGGATGTTAAGCACTGTAGCTTACACAAACAATTTGAAATAATATTTCTGTTATTAGTAATAACAATCAGACCTTGCAGTTAAAAAGTTCAGATTTTAAGAAAGCATTTCTTTTAAAAATAAAAAACCTTTTAGAACTTAGCACCACTAATGACCACGAGTAATTAGTTTATAAATATAACTGTATTTGGTTGATACATAAACTTTTTAAAGGAGATTTTTTAAAAAAGTAAAATTGATATTTACTGACGAACCAATGAACTGAAGCCATTTGTTTTAAAGTTAATTAAATCTCTCAGATGTTCCTGACATCTATTTATATCTTTAAGACAGTTCTAAAAATTACTAAAAAAAATGCTTGGTACAATACAAAAATATTTTACAAGTATTATCAGGTAAAAATGTTTGGCTGGAACAAACATGAAAATTTTTTGTCAAGATGTAGATATATCCTTGGAAAAATATTAGATGTATTACAATCGCAAAATATTTCTGCTAATAATGACAAATGTATTATAGTCTTAGAAATGTTACTTTTATCTAACAGAATAGACAGCCAAAGGAACAATTTGCCTTCAGATGTAGCAAAAACTACCATTAAGAAATTTAAATAGGGAAATACATATTGATGAATATTTTAGGAATCAGAGTAGAAAATAAAAAAGAGTTACTTTATGTAGTTTGGAAAAGGGTATGGTAAAAAAGAAAAAAATCTAAACAGACCAAATGGCAGCATGCTATCTCTTAGAAATTGTGTTGCAGAACACTGTCTTCATCAGGAACATAGCATAAATAAAAAAAAAAATGTCTGTACCATATTATATAATATGTAGAGCATAGTAAGTCATTTGAAAATAACAGAATAAGAAAACCATCACTAAGTGAAACTAATTTTCTAAAACAGTTACTTAAAAACAACACTAATAGTTAATTAAACAAAGTAAAACTAGTATTTTTTATTTATTAGCTTATCTACATTTTGTATTGCTTTGCTAGAAGGTGATAATGGCATTATTATAGTATACTGTAAAAGAAAAGTGAAACATACAAGTTCTTTTTAAAATACTTAACATGTACATTATGTAGTTTGTTCATTTAAAAACTCCATATTCAAAGAAAAAAATTTAGTTTTTAGACCAGCATAATATACAATACATCTTCAAACTAATTCTTCACAGAAAGCATGCATTTTTATTATTATTAACAACTGAGTAGTATTTGAGTTGTTTTTAACTTCAACACATAGAAACAAATACTTTATTCTTGTAAGGTTGATGAAATTTCAGTTGAGAGCAAAAAACCCTAATTATATAAAAAAGGTAGTAATTTAAAATATTAACATTAACATGAAAATAGGGACTATCCAAGACAACTACAGTCTTGATCACTAGCTTACCACAAAAACAGGGACTATCCTAGACAACAGAGGACCAGATTATTAGCTTACCATGAACATTTGGGACTATCTCGACAATAGAAGTCTAAATTACTAGCTTACCTTGAAGTTACTACCATTCAGCCAGGAAGCTACCGAATCAACAAAAAATCCAAATTCTTCACATTCTATTGAGTTATTCTGATTTTCAAGATATTTAATGATATCATTTCCAAGTTGAATACGTTTTTTAGTGTCCTGATTACTCAGCTGTGGAAGAAAGTCATCTAGACTAGATGCCATTGTCTTTGGTCTGATGTAAACTTTTCTGAAGACACCACAAGGGAATAGTGTCAACCATACACCACAGATTCACGCACACCTGTAACATAGAGAGAAGAAAACAAAAGATTTGTGTAACACTGAAAAAAAAAACTCATTCCAACATTCTTAAAATAAGATTATAATTGATCTACTTACTGTGTAACAGAAGTCCTACATTATGTTGATATTAATATTTAAATCAAAAATGTAAACAACTATACATCTATTCATTATTTTCTCACATTTCTGTAAAAAAATTAAATGCTATATACATTATAGAAAACCTTTGTATTCTAGCAATATTCTCATAACCAACAGTAAACAGTTTTACATGAAAAAACTATACATATATCTGACGCTACTTCATTCTAATTTTACATAAAAATCTTTATTACATTCCTTGATTTTTTTAGATCTCAGTGCATTCAAAATCTGAAACCAGATAAAAAACTACAGTTGTAATGTAAAAAACGATAATGCATGAGCAATTTTTGAAAAGAAATTTTGTTATAAAATTAACATTCCTTCCCGACTGTGGGGTCCAAACAACTCCACACTGTGAAGTCAATAATTCTGAATTTAACATACGTGGAAATTTAAGCAAAACATTTTCCCAAACTGAAAATGTATTTCCAGTAATACTTACTTCTGCTGACACTATACCTATTTCTTTAGTTCCAAGATTTCTATTCTTTGCCTGTCTAAGCAATGAGAATGCTCGCTCCAGTCTTTCACATCCCATTTCAACGCCTTAGGTAAATTCTAATCTAAAATAATTCTTGAACAGCTCCAATGTGCCATCTATCTAGGTATGTATATAAGTACCTCATTCTAATAATGTAAATACTTTTTTGAGACTTAAACCAGCTTTTAATGAGGAGATAGGACAGGAGAGTTATAATCACTGGAAATATATTTAAAAATAGGAAAATGTTAGCTATCAAAACATATCCATTGACACTACAGCTAGAATCCCACAATGAGATGGTTAAGGGGTTAGTGCAAGCATGATTCATACAGAAAGTACCTGTATAGAACAGGAGTGTACCAAAAGAAAAAAATATGCAAGAGTGGGGCCACTGCACTACATCCAGAACAGGTATTTTCTTTACCTGGATCTTAGTTCCAATATCAAAGGTGTAATAGAATTATCAGATTTTACCTTGTAGCCAAAGAGTGGTGCATTTCACATCAACTGAATCACAACATGTAAGCAAGCAACAAATAAGTGGACGAATTTTCTCATCTACATTAAGAAGTCCAAAAGGCAACATCCTAGGCTCGAAATGATGGGATCACGTATGCCACACTCAACACAACGAACAGAACTAATCCAGTCCTGAATTGTGAACATTCATCTTACTCACCAACTATGTGGAACTTGTGCTCAACCAGAAACTAAAAATGAAACCACTTCTCATTTGGAATTTTACATAACATACATAATGTTTAAGGAGAACATTATAATCCATTGGTCTAACTTGGCTGTCCCATCCTCGAAGTCAAACTAAAACTATTAAACAACAAAAACTTAAATCCAGCCCTCATCATTTACCAAAGCTTTCTTTTAAACTCACTCAAATTTACTGTCTCCACTGCATGTGAAGAAAACCCATTCCACAAGTTTACCATCCTATTTGAAAAAAACAAACTTAATTGAGAACAACTTCTATCTTGCCTGAACATACATTTTTTTCCCATTTTACCTCCTCATAGATGTCCTACTTAAATGTTTTTCAACTTTCTTGAACTTCTAAGAGCTAAATCTTCCATAACAACAGTCAATTTAAATTTCTTAAATGTGTGATACTTTTCTTAAATTTTCTCTCACACTCTTCGTTAGCCAACCTGTTTCTTTTTTTACTTGCAGCTACCCTTTTCTATTTATAGTGAATATTTCTGTTTTACGTATTGAAAAACTTTTCTTCAATGTCTCCAAATAACAGCTATCCAATTCATAGATAATTCTGATTACATCCCTCCAAAATTTGCTTTTTTCAAACTTGAAATCAAAATTTCTGATTTTCATATGCACCAATACATCAAAACTAATATAGCAATGGTCACTTGCTCTTAGGTGTTCCCCCATTAAAAAATAGCAATAAATATGAAATAGTATTATTTCAAGTTCCATGACCAATTGTTGAAGAAATCACGAACAGTTTCCAAAAACTCGCCTCCCCTCACTGTTTAACTCCAGCATATCCCAATTAATATCTGAAATTAAAAATTACCTAAAGTTATAATTTCATTAACAGCTTAAATCTTTTGGGAAAATTTCTAATTTCATCAGTTTCATTTGGTGGTCTCTGACAAATTCCTACAAAGAGCTTTTTTTCCTTGATATTCACTAACAGAAATTCAAATGGATTCAATCTCCTTGCTATTATCCTTAATATTCGCAACTTTAACAAGATGTGACTCACACTTTACATATGAAGCCACTCCTTACCCTCCCTTTACGACTGTCCTTACTAAATAATGTATAATCATGTAGTTCAAAGAAATTTGTCATCAAAATCATCTACATCTAACCACTTTTCAGTTATTACCATTATATCAAAATCTTCTATTTCTAGTAGTACCCTAAACAGTCATCATTTTTATACTTCTAGCATTACAATGGTAACACTTAAGCCTATTCTTATAACTACTTTTATAATAATTTTCTTCTACATTGATTTTGTTTTGTTCACTTTATCTTTGCTCTCGCCACTATGTCAGCCCTAGTTTAAAACTTCTCTTACAGCTAAGTTAATAGCCCCTGCAAATATGCCAGACCATTTCTAACTTAAGTGTAAACCATCCATACATTAGTTCTAGCCTAGTATTTAACCCAAGTGACTTATTTACAATTTTATCTCCGCAATTAATTCTTAGCAATATTCCTGACAAAATTAATTTTTAGCCTATCTTTAAATGCTTTTATCAACCCCATGACAATACTTATTAATTAGCTCCCCTGACTTACTCTTTCTTATACTGTTAGACCCTATGTGCACAACAAAGACAACATCATTGCCAATCCCCTTTGTTTTATCTCTTGCTCTGTCAGCTGCAGCTTCCATTTGTGCCCAAGGGTAGCATAATCTAACACTTTACACCAAATTTACCTTATAGACTACTCTATTCACACGCCATGTCAAGGAATTACCTATAACTCTAAGCTCTTGAGGTTCATAACCCAAATTCTTCTCTATTCCTTTTGCTTCCCTCCCTACAATAATTCATCTACATAACGAAAGGCCTGAAATCTATTGCTCAATAGAATAGGGGCTTTGCAATTAAGTTTGCTACTTTTAACCCTAATACTACCCTTTCTAACTTCCTGAATGTCATTGTTAAGCTTTTACATGCATGGGAGGCATTACTGAAATTTAGCTCCTATTGAAATTCTGCTGCCATGTCTCACAGTTTACACTTCTTTTTTACCTATGTTCTCAACTTTAGTTAGAATATCCTTCAATTTTTCCTCCATCCTGCAAACTACATATAAATTCAACATCCTCATTAATAGTATCCTGAAAATCCAAAGATCCCAAATAAAAACTATTTGTTGCACCTCTCGCCCTTAACAAACTGTGAACACATAACTTGTATTATTTATAAACATTCATTACTATGATTAAACACCAATAGCCTACTGTTTAAACTGTTAAGCCTAAGTTTAATAATTTAGTATTTATTAAACAAAACAATGTATTTGCCTTACAATCTCACAAGAAGTTTAATTATAAATAAGCCCAAACAAGTGTTATGAACACTAAGCATAATTATGAGGAAATAGTAATTAACTTCCATGAACAATATACAAAACTTTACAATGATCAAAGAGAAGGGTCATAACAACTATAAAATCCCAATTTGGTAATTGAAAATACCAATCATGCCATAAAACACCAAAGATTTTAGTATACCTGATAAAACTGGGGATTCAAACACTGTCCAGTATTTAGAATACCTTAAAAGAGAGGATAAAGAAGCCTTATATAAAGCAATTATAGACAAAAAAAAAGACAATTCTCATATATCCAAGTTAAAAAAAGGACATTACAGGGACTTTCATGTGAAGAGGGTTTAATTTTGTTTTAATACACCCCCAACAACAAATATTCCATTCCCATTAATAAACAACTGTAGTTGGTTTATAAAAATATTTATTTAAACCCTCACATCAGGCAAAGAACAGCATAACTTCTAAACATGAAGACTGAGTTTCCAAACACCTGTGTGGAAAATGTCTGATCAAATTTGTCTCAACAGACACTGTCAGTGTAGAAGAGGCAGATGTTCCTGTAGTTACTTAAGTGGAAATCGTACTTGAGCTGGCCAATATGGTACGACCAAGAGAACTTGACAGGGAGTAAAACAAATCTCAGTCAAAACATTGGGCAATAGCTAACTTGGGGAGAAGACATACAAATGTAAATCTATTTAGTCCTGACTGAATGCGTCTATTGTAAATATGTGAGATGAGGTATCAGAGACCAAAACAACTGTAATTGTGAAATGCAATGAGTCACAGAAGCATTGGCCAATGGAGACCTGAACTGAATGCAAATGCAGTGAAACACCTTGTGATATATCATGCATTCTGTCTGAATAATTCAGATGGGTCAGAACAAGTGATCTGCAGTTACATTCACAGTCCTGGAACAGGAGCCACTAAAGAACTGATGCAACAGAAATGAGCCCAGAAGAGAAGATTCAAGATATGAAAACAAAGATCTTGAGAATGTGTGCCTCCCTGACAAGAAGTCCAAGATATCATCATGCAATTTTTGGAATGTATCATGACTGGACAATTTTCCTTTCAAAAGAAACATACCTTAAACCACTGACAAAGTACTGCAAGAAGTTTGAGAAAGTTAATGCAGAAGACAGACTCATCTTCTGTCCAAGTATCCTGGACTCTGACCTTGAAGATAAGCTACACAACCCTGAAGAGATGCATTTGTGAACAGATGAATTTCGGAATGAAGGGGTTAGAATTGATACCCCACTAGTATTGTTGCTCTGATCAAACTACCATTTACAATCAAAACATTGCTCCTGAATAATTAGACAGGATAATCCAAAGGATCAAAATGTGTGACTGCACAGTAACCATGAGAGAGACCTCACATGTCCTCATCCCAAAGGAATGAGACGCTTGAGGGATGCCCACATCCCCAAAAGTAAAAACCATTTGCTCAGTAAACAAAAGAGATAGAAGTAAAAGCCTGACAGTTCTTTACATGGCTTGAAGCCTGATAGAAGTTCATTGAGCACAACTTGAGTATTGAAAAACACACCCAATGGAATGAGATATTGCAGTGGTGACAAAATAAATTTCTCAATTCTCATAAGAAA
Organism: Carcinoscorpius rotundicauda; assembly: GCA_011833715.1. NCBI lineage: Eukaryota > Metazoa > Arthropoda > Merostomata > Xiphosura > Limulidae > Carcinoscorpius > Carcinoscorpius rotundicauda. The sequence goes on along the minus strand of CM022399.1, from coordinate 18,004,336 downwards.
AACTGCTTTTGTGACTTCTGAAAGAAGAATCTAAGAGTGTTGTTCCACTCATTAGTGGAACAGAGCCAGAAAAAAAAAAGTCATCCATAACTATGTGCACACAAGCACAAAGATATAGTCAATGAGAGAAAGCTCAAACAACTCTACAAAAGAAATAAGGTGGTGATACAAGACCAACAGGTAGAGTCTGAAATCACAACACCTGACTTATGTACAAACCTATGAAACCCCCAAGAAGATTCTGCTGTGTGAATATGGTAATGAACAGAACAGGAAAGAATAGAATCAAATGCAATAGGAGAGACCCTCAAAAATTCATAAACCCAGGTAACCAAATGAAGAAAAGCACCTAAACATGGTTGACCAAAATAATCCTCTGTTGCTGCCAATATAGTAAAAGAAGGAGTCAGACAAAAAGAGAGTCCAAATTCTTGCCAGTTGTTCCCAGATCATTTGCAAAAGATGCCTCAGAACCCCTCCCCCACCAGACAACCTCAGTCCACATAAAAGTCTCCATCTTACAAAAGATCATATCACAGACAGCTATAACTGAGAGTGACCCCTTCCCTGGTTGTTAACAAACACCAGACAGCTAAAGTGGGGAGAAAAAAAAAAGGCTGGTTCATAGTTGTAGTATATTAACTCAGGAATTCATACCTGTCTGTGTGATTGTTTTTTAAATAATGTATAAATATACAGGAAAACTAGAGAAATGCTAACTGCATTCAAAATTATAACAAATATTAAATAATTACAGCAATCTTGTCAATAGAAATCTATACCAAATTATTTTTTGAGAAAAAGTGATTATTGGAATGACTTGATTATATACAGTACCTACACAAAGGGCACATTGAAGTCATGGAGAAATTAGTAAATTATTTCTCTCAGGCATTCAGTTTGGGTATAAAAGACTGGAGCAAACATCTTTAATGCATATATGGGCAGAGTTGAAACCATGTAGATCAATAAATAGCTATCGTATCAGCAGAGATGAGCATGTCTATGGTAAACAAAAAATTGTGTTTTACAATATATTGTAAGTTGGACTGCATTTGAAAAATAAAATAATATTCCTGTCTATTGTACAGTTTGGAAATTGCATTTGCAAAACCTATAGAATCTCCAAAATGCTTATCTACAGTTTTACCAGTATCCCTGTATATTATATATCCTCTATCATGAACTACTGCTAAATCAGCAGTGTAGATTAAAATTAATAGGTGATAAGTCTGACATCACATACACAATACCATGTTAAATGGCACCCTGTTAAAACTTTCTAGAAATATTTTTGCTAATAAACCTAATAAGTATATATGTATATTAATGTAAAATTGTTCAATAAAATATTAAAAACTAAGTTTTGGGATTATTTGACTTTTTTAATTTTACTAAGCATTTCAGTCATGTTATACCACTTTATCTTAAGTTATTTTGACCTTAATGCACGTACTGAGCAATCCAAGCTGAATGTTGTTTTTGCCATTTATAAGTCTATTCTATAAAATAATTTAAACAAAATAGCAAACACTATACCATCAGCTAAACAATTCTAAGGTTAGGTACAATAAGTAGTAGTTTTATTTATGAACAAGTCTAAACTTAGAAGTTCATATTTTAAATTAATTCCTTCTGGTATAGACTTTGACAAATATTTTCAGATCTGTAAGCCAGGCGTGTTTAGCCTAATTTCACTACTCTTTGTAGTGGGTATTAGAGCCAACATGTATTTATTTACTTTCACAGCAACAAGTGAGCATATGTTAACAATCATGATATCAACAACCTCTTCATAGCATTGAACTGACTGCTTTTGTTCCCATCCAAGTCTAAGTATGCATGCTAAATGGCAGAATTAAGAGAAAAACAAAAAACTAAATGGCACAAAATTAGTAATGTGTTGTGCAATCACACTGCTTTATTCCTGAGGAAGTGGTGAATCTGCTATTAAAATCCTAGAAATAGTTTTATTTAAAGACTTAAAACTGAAAAAAAAGTTCTTGGCTTCTGAGAGTCTTAACTGTTTTCAAGTTGTATTTAGCACAATCCTATGCACAGATAAAGTGGCCCTAAATACCAGGCACCACAATAAAATTGTTAGTTGTCATTGCAAATTGGCAACTGGAATTTGCCAGCCTGTTCTAATAATCATCTTACACTTCCACAATTTTATTTCTAGTATTGGCCACCCATGGTCAAATTCTCCAAGATGTCATAATTTATGTTAAATTAAATCATTCAGTTATTTTTAAGTTCCAGAAAAATATATGTACTAATCATTAAATATATATTATTCAAAATATTTTAAACCAAATATAACTTTTGTAGCCAAAATCTGCTCTTTTCAGTGTAGTGATCCATTTCTTATAGTTAAATGGACCAAAACTAAACACAATACCAATAACAGTGTTCCCAACAAGAGACATATTAGCATAATTCCCTATCAAAAATCAAACTATTTACAAATTTAAAAACAATGGTGGGAAGTTGTTTTATTCCAGTGGAAAAATGAATATAGTTCCTGCCACTTTAATAGTAATATACTAATTATTAGGCACATTTTTGTAGCTTTCTGATGACCTACTTAAAAGTTGTGTAATTTGAACAGTAAATCTGCAAAAATAAGCACTCTGACCACAAGAAGTTTCTACTGGTGCACTAGTGAATGATCAATTTTGTATAATAATAATAATTTTAAAAAATTGCAACATTATTTGTGTTTATTATGACTATATGTAGTGATGTAAGTTAGTGAGTTAATCCTGTGCCAAATTTATCCTTTTAAAATTATAAAATAATTTATAATTAACAAAATTACTTTTTAACACAAACAGTTACTTACTCTCAGTATCAACCAGTTTAGTTGTAACAAAAAATATCTAAAGTTGGCATAAATAATGAAAAACAAATGATCCCAAAATAAGACTTGAGAAACTCTCAATAAGTTACTTTCTCCTGACACGCTGGTCACTGGTTAGGTCTCATTACATAGTACTTGACAGTTTTTGTCTTCTAATCTAATAAAGGATACCAGTTTGTTGGAAACTGTACAAAAGATTACTCCTGTTAAGAAAAAAAAAGGATAACATGATCTTATAGAAGCTTATAGGATTATTCTAATGGCATCTTTGTTTGTACTGAGTTTCGAGGACAAGATAATGAAAAGATAAGGTTATTAAAGATAAGCTAATACAAGTTACTCTTGCAGTAGTGGAGGCTGGTATTTCACTGGAGTGAGAGATTTTGATAATTCACTTAATAATGATAAAGACTAAGGTTAAATTTTAACTTCTTTTCTTAGAGATATGTGCAAATAACATCCTTGAAGGATCAAATGGTCTGTTATGATCTTATGTTAATAAATCTCCATTATCTATTATCCCTTTTTCATCAATTCCACAAGAATGTTAAATAACTTGAGAGAATGTATTATTATACCTTTATGTCTCAATAAACAGTTAATTGGAATTCATTATGCATCTTTATAGATCTAGTGTAGACTACTGTAAGAATCCCTGTGACTAAACATGTACAGCCATAAACAGTACACTAAAAGAAAATTGTGCAACCTTGAAGTGATACAAGATTTTTGAAAACAGCTAATTGAAAACAATTATTCTATCAATATAAGGATATCAAAAACTACGCTTAGTTTTGTTTTGATATTATGGTTAATGAATAGTCCAATTAGCCTTGTCAACTCACTCTTCTATTCTTTATGGATTATATAACAAAACAGAGCATAATAACTAGGATGCTAAGAAATCAAAAGTTAAACAGATTAAAAAACAAAAATACCCAACATCCTGAAAGCTTATGAAAGGTAAACTTTCCCTCTTCAAGAGTAAAGCAGAAATTCATCTCAACAAAATGAAAAAGTTACTTTCTAAAAGGGCCCAAGTTATAGAATTTCATATTTTGTATCTGTTACAAAGTACATCATCATGCAAGATGCTTTTCTGTTATACTTAGTAACAGTAAAATACATACATGATTTTTAATACTGAAGATTGTTTGATCCAGAGTATAACAGTGTATACATTAAGTTTGTTGTGACTTAATTATAAAACACCCTAATTTTAAAATCTTGCAAATCACTATTAAGAACTGCTATTACAAATCACTAAAAACACATAGAAATCCATGTAAAATAGCATGTATTAAAGAATATATTTATAGAAAATATAAACATAAAACAAGATGTACTGATATTTTGTAGACGAACAGATTTTGACTCTTTTCCCAATATTATTCTTACCGAGTTATAATTGCTTAGGTAAATTATGTTGTAAAACAGTGTGAAAGGCAGTGCAATGGAAAATAAATTCCAAAGATCTGTTAACTCTCTCAGCATGGGCTCGATCCCAGTGTCTGACCTCTAACCTTTTTGTACTTGTCATAGTTTTCACGCTATAACTTAAATCAATAAGCATATCTTCACAAAATTTAGCATGTTATCAGTAAACATTACAAGGCTTTCATATGAAAAATCAGTTTTTAAAACAAGTTTAAAGCTCCTTAAGTAATGTTTTATTCACGACTTTATTTTCAAACATTGCCTATCCAACCTACAAATTAATTTTGAAGAATAAAAACACTTATGTATCATAAAATTGAAATTTCACAAGTAAAATCTTTACATCCTTCAGATGATTATAAAAATATTTATTAGAAAAAAAACTATATATTTATCTGTTATTTCCACTACTGTATCAGTATATTCAACAAGCTTCATAAACACCATAAAAAATTACAAGATAAGTATAAATTGTTCTTCCATTCGAGAATGACCATAAATTACAACAAATGCAAATGTTTAAAGAGCTTAACTTCATAACATTATATATCTGTCTGTCTCTGTGTGTGTGTGTGTGTGTGTGTGATTTTTAGTATACTGATCTTCTAGTATTGCCTGTCTAATATTACAGAAGTTGCACCAATGTGGCACACTTGCATTCAAGTTACAATACGCAAGAATATAAAACTTGCCTTTAGAAAGTGACCCATCCTGATTGTGTTTAGTGGACTAATGTTTTGTCAAAGTCATATTCAGTAATTAATAACCAAGTCATTAAACTTAATTTTCTTAAAATATAGAACAATAAATACAGAAGTAAAGCAAACAATTATCTATTCTAGCTCTGACCTATGAACTTAGTTACTACTGGACATAGGTTACTATGCCTTTTAAAATATTGCACATAGAGAATATAAAAGTTTTTTTTACATATGTACACAGTTGAATAAGCAAAAAATCATAAATTACCATATCATTATGACAGAATTCCATTGCAATTTATCAACCTTAGTAATTAAACTGTATTCAAATCTTAGAAAATTATGAAACTTTAAGTAAACTACAAACATAACCTTGGTTTGAAAAAATATAGTTCCCCTTCCACTGATTAAAATAGTTGAGAAAACCACACGAGGGATATTCTAAGTTGTCAATTTGTATTCACATGTTATATATTGAAGAATACTTCAAAAATGGAAGGAAGTGAATGTGTTTGATTTAATGTATAAGCCGTATCTCAGTAAATTAAAAAAAATATATTCAAGGATCTTATTTTATATTCCAGCTTTAAACATTGGTAATTTGAGTTCCTAATTTGTTTGAAACTGAAGACTTAGCATTTTGACGTCACAAACATCTAATTTTAAAATTTTGCATTCAACTTACCACATGATGCACTAAAATCTACGTGTTCTTTTAGTATTTACTTTTAAATTAGGAAATTCACTCATACATGACATTAAAGTTTAAATTATAATCTCTAATTTGATTCCAAACTTACTGACACAAGTTATAAAATTTCATTTAAATTAAATTTTGAATGCAAGTCAACAAATGTGATGACGTGGCCTTTGACCCATGACCTTTTGGAAAAGGTTAGTGATAAAAGATGTCATAAGATAATGATTGTGTTTATTAATAATAACTGGAATCATACCACAATCAGAATTTAAAGAAGATAAAACAAGAAACAAGTAAATACATACTTCCCTATTAATGAAGAAAAAGTGGTATTGTATATTTAATACTTAGATTTTATTGGTTTATAATTCTTATTCTACAAAAGCAACTAAAGAAGAATGTAATACTTCAAATTGTGAAAATGTTCATATATTTTTGAGTTGTAGAAAAAGGTACATATCAATAAGCATTATATTTCTATTTCAACTTTTTGCCATTTCACAGCTCTATGTATTATACAAGTCAACTTTCTCTTCACAACATGATGTTTTAGGCTTGCCACCATTGAAATTCCAGCTAATTTTTAATTGTACCAGTGACCTATGCACACACAGCAGGACAAAAAACAAAACAATGTAAACATTAGAAATTTATACAGTAGTTTCAGTGATTTATAGTAGTGCACCAAGTGTACTATTTACACAATACAGTTATGCCATTCATGGCCATAACTGTGTCAGCACACAAGATGTGAAGAGCCAATACAAAATAGAATAAAAAAAGAAGTCCAGCTCATCATCTCATCAACAGTAATTACTTCCTCCTCACATCATCAGTCCTACACAGAGGTTATATACACATCTTTTTGTATTCTTTACCTTTGTATGCTATACTACAATTTCAGTAAATAAATAAAATATATGTATACTTTTTGAGCACATGGGATGGGTTTTCCATTCCACTTGAATAATGAAGGTGTTAAGAAATAAAAGTGAAGAAAGAATGTCTCAAAAAAAAAAGTCTGCTTCTTGTAATCTTTGTAAATTTCTTAATTGTTTTAGAAGTACGAGTTCAATAAAAAGAGAGAAATTACATGTGACGGCAGTTATCCAATGAAATTATGAAGTATTCCACAACCTTTCAACAGGAACATCAGATGTGTTTCATTTCAAAAGTTTCTCACTGATATACAACCTTTTACAATATTATTTATTACACTTATAACTACCTCCTTGTAAATAAACTTATTCTTAGTATGCAGAAAATTTTGTTAATCTGCAAGCTTATATAAATGCAAACAAAATGATCATGAAAAACTTGAAATACTTAGTTTCCAAGTACTTATGTTTGCCAACATTATTCTTCAGTTTGTTCATACTGGTTAGATGCCAAAAGTAGTGATATGGTTCTATAAAATAACTATTCTGCCCAGGCATTTATATTTCAAATTGTTTAAATTTAATATTTTGAATATCACTACATTGTGGTAGGAACGAAAGCAGTACACGTGATAAAATAGGGAGTATAGTTTTTCCTTTTCGTTACACCTTTACATTTTAACTTTATGTGCTATGAATAATACTTTCGATAAAATTTTATAGTGTTAAAACAACTTAAAACTAAAAGTTCACGTTATTAACTGTTTTTAACCCTCGCAGTTCTTAACGTTGATTAGTTGAACCCAATTTTATAGTACCGGCAATGGCACTAAGCCTAACGCAAACAGATCAATTATGAATACCGTAGTTACGCCTAAGCCTTCAAAGCATTGTAATATTTACTGAATTATATTTTTCTTTACAAATTATACTGTCAGGGGACTGATATAAAGTTTAAAAACACTTACTTTCCGTTCAACTCTAAATTGCAACACAAGAGACGCCAAAAAATTTTAGTGATATTAGTTATTACCGATTTAATGGACTTAAGTAATTTAAAATTTTGAATGCATGGTATGATAATGCCAACAGCATTTCAAAAGAAATACAAAAAATATATTAACTTATTTTAAATTTAACTAATAATTCCCGGCTCTCAATCGCCCTTGTTTAAACACCATCACAGTAACGAACCAACTGGCAATAAGCCTAGTTGCCAATCCTTGCCGTTACCCAGTTGTTTGGACTTGTCGAGGATGTGACGTCATATACCGCAACATCACCAAATCAAATCAAAGTATATCTCTTTCCCTGTTAGCAAAAGTACATAAACAACACATATAAGAAACATTTAAATAGGTAAATAATATCAAAATGTAGCTCAATTTCGTGGATTTACAAGTAACTTACTTTTTTACGGAAATCTCGGTCCTCCACAGAAATGCTCGTGGTCTATTTTTAGGGCAACGAACAGGAAAGTAGACATGTATAAAAGTGTCTTGTTTATACGTTTTCTTTTCGTAAACCAAAATCACTTTTCTTCATTACATAAAATATCACACAATGACAGTAAGATATTGAAATTGAAAATCTTCTAGAGAAAAACTGTTTAGAAAATTTGAAGTTGTTATAGTCTCATAGCACTCGAGATTCTCTTCAGAAACCAAATGCTCATGGAATGCTTCTAAAAGTGTTGTAAAAGAAATTTATGTCTAATCACATCTGTTCACAACCTATCAAGCTAAAGCTTTGTCACGAACGTAAGTTAACTATGATGCATAATGATCGAACTATTTATATACATTTAAAACTTTAATAAACATCCTTGAAAGTTGATTTGGTACAATTTGATAATATATTCGTTTAAGTTTTTATTATCTAGCAACATTCCAATAATCCATATATAATTAAAATGTCACTCCTATCAATTAAGTTGATTGAGGAAAATATTTCCTCTTTTTCGAAATTCAAATTTTATTTAACGCTTCAGTTATTACTTTGGTCAGAATAACTAACTTAAATGTTCATATATTTATTATTTAGTTTTGCAAAAACCAACAGATAAAACTTTCTTAGTTCTGAAGACAATAAAACAGGATAAACTTGTTAATATAACTGTCCTTAAAAGTGGGCAAATTTACGTGCTGAAAAAACTCTTCTTAGAACCTTCAAGTTCAGCAGAAAAATATGATGTCAATCATATATATCATATGCATAATTAATGCATCAAATATAAGAAAATACATAGTAAACTGTTTTAATACAATAATTTTACTTAGGAATGATAAAAAACACATGCATATCCTCTTCATGAACATCCTCATAACTTGAATTAAATATTTTCTGCAACGTTAACGAACTACGGCCAGTTTATTTTAATAAGTCTTTTCGTTCTTGGTAATTAGACTCATGAGAAGACAATTTATAAATATTTTTGAATTTGAAACATTTCAAACTATGTAAGAATGTAATATCAAAAAAGTGTGTTAAATTTCATGTTGAGACTGACTTCAATGGTGAAGTCCATACTAACTCATCACTGTGGTCACCAATTTAATAGACTGATTGTTTGTATGTGTATTTTTTCATAGCAAAGCCACATCAGGCTATATGCTGAGTCCACCCAAGGGAATTGAACCCCTGATTTTAGCATTGTAAGAAATTACAAAAAAAAGCCTGTCTGACTTATAGCCCAGTATATTGAGCTTGAAAATACCATTCTTGATATGATGCTAATGTGTCATCTCACGCTATATATAATAAAACAAATATGTACTTTAAAATATTTAAGTTGATTTTATCAATAATTCAAGACAGGTGTGGATATATTTTTTGAAAACGTATAATGTGTTTTGAAAGTAAAAATAAAGGGTTTCGTGTCAGATTTTTAAAAGTAGTGGAAAAATAAATCACTGCATTGGAATATTTGTTTTTGAAATAAGTTGTTATAAAACTTTATTCTCTGTGAAAAAAGTCTTAAAATGACTTAAATACATTAATTATATCCATTTTTATTTCGTATCAAAAAATCTAAATTCATAGTACTGAAAGTAAGTGTAAGCGCCAAACCTTTACTTTTTTAGACCACGCCCTTATATTGACCACAAAATGAAGGATTTCAGTTATCTGGAAGCGATGGTCTGTAACTAAAGTACGTGAATAGTATTTTGACAATAAAAAAAAAGAAACATTAAAAACAAATATTATTATATTGCATTAAATGTTCAGAATGTTATTGTCTCTGTGAGCTATTTCATAAAATGCTTAGTATTATATGTTTAACTCTATGAACAGATCTTCAACTCTGTGTATAATAACATTAATGACGGATGATTATAAAGCATAACGCCGCCCTCTAAAAGACGTCATCTTTACATTACTGGTTTGATACGATTGTTAAAAAAGTTTATTATCATCTCAACAAATCGAATAAAATTCAAGGATTTTGTGTATCTAAACACAGTTGAGGCTATTTGATTTATACTTCTTTTTTATAGTTTATGTAAAAAAAAGTATTTAATTGTTACCCTCTATTCAATATATTTGCAATAAACACTTTTAGTTTATGTATTTATTTAACTGTACTATTATTTTTTTCATGCAATAACATGTTTATGAGCTACATCGCTGTTGGATGTACAAGACTTTAGTTTATTTGGTGACTTAATATTTAATTATTATAATATACAATATTTAATTATTATATACCTTTTATTACAATATAGTTAAAAGTAAATGTTTTAAAGGCAATAGTTATGATAAAATTTGTTACATAACTCTGTAATAGTCGTACCTTGTGTGAAAATTTCAAGTGTTGTAAAGTTGATGACGTCATATTTTATGAAACTTCTAAGTTTTTCTAGTTATGTAGTTTGAAGAAAGTTCCATGTCTTAGATGCGCAAGGTATATGAATATATATAAGCGACCAAGTTAGCTAAGGAAAAGAAAAAATTAGTTAGTGGAAGAAAATATAAAGTCAGATGGTGTTCAAATGATTACCCTTAAGGGGTCATATCTTAAAATGAGTTTCAAGAGTTTAACAGGAAAACAATCTGTATTGTCGAAAGGTGTTTTAAAGTAATTGAGCTTATCTGTGTGTGTTTTGATAAGAAGGAGACAATTATTTAAAGTTCAGGAGACAACTGTGGTAGCCCACAGAGTAATGTAAGTGAATATATCGAAGACTGTGCTGTAAGAAATAAAGTAAAGAAAAATAAATTGCTTTGTTAATTGGATTCTAAAGAAACTGAATCAGTCTTTGTGGACTTTTGACAAAAGGGGATGTCGTGGATTATGACAAATTAAAAATGGCCTTGGTAAAACGATACACACTTACAGAAGAAGCTTTTCGTCGAAAGTTTAGAGCAGTTAAACTTAACACTAGAGAAACTCTATTTCAGTTTGTGGCATATTCTACAGAGATACTTTACAAGACAGAGTGACACGGCAAAGTGTGAAAATAGATTTGAGGGACTGGCAGATCTATTAATACGTGAAAAGTTAATGATCATGTGCTTAACTGGCATGTCACTGTTTCTAAAGAAGAAAGCACCAAAAGACGTGAGCGGGATGACAGTTGTATAACTTGGTAAGAGTCGTACGTTATGTGTGTTGTTTGATTGTTGTAGTATTGCTACTTACACATTATTTGAATCGTCAGTATTTTTCTAGTTACCTTAATTGAGTATTGTCACATTATATTATCGCTTGTCTAGTTTATAGATAGTTTTAGACCTCAGTAAAAAAAAAAGGCAGGTTTGAAGTTGGAACCAGGAGGGGTCTGTTTCTCAGCAACTGTGTAGGTAGAGATAGATTGATTTCCATCGACCTTCCAAAAAACAGACAAAAATCCATGATGAAGCGATAAATACACAGCTTCCTACGTTTCATGCAAAATTATCACATTTTTTGCCAGTTTTTTCAAGACTAAAGTAAGTGCCTTTCGATTATACCAGTTGAAAGTGACAGCATATCGAAATTCTAAAAATCATGCAGGAGTAAAAGCTATTGCAACCGCAGTTATGATAATCCATGCAATAGTCGATCATGAGTTATTTCCTGCCATGTCAAAATGTTGAGATATCGTGCAAATACTGTACTGTGTTTATTGTTCAGAAAGAAAAAAAATCTTTGATAAGCTATAGAAGACGGTATTAGGTACTCCTTTGCAAAAATATATTTTGATATAACTGGCTTTATCCTATAGACAAATAAAGGTCATTTCTGTTTCTTTATCAAATGGGCCAAAGCTTATCTATGGATTCATATGTCAGTGTAGTTCATACCTAATGAACAGTATGAACAGTTGATACCCAAGTTTGAAACGCATAGAGAATTACACATGGGTGTAGGAAACAATTTAAATGACGAGTTATCAATACAGCTGTCATTTACAACTCAATAATTTGGCAGAAGACCTTATTTCGGCTATCAAGAATAATCTAGTGTAGTGTATTAACCTTAACTATATAGATTGGAACGTTCATTAACTTTACAACATGGTAACAACTGTTGAAATAGAACAGTGGTTGCCCATTTTTGTTTGGATGTGAAATACTGCTCCAAATGGATACGATATGTTGTGTTTTTCCCATTATAAATGTCCCATGGTGTCTATAATAACATGCGAAGTGGTAAAAATGTGCAGTAAGATGAAACCAGGTATAAAAGTTGAAGAGACTGAGGAACCAGAACACTGCGAAAAGTAGCAGTACTAACCATCTTGTCAGCAGTTTGCTAGTAGTGACCTTCTAAGTGTCATGGGTGGTATTAACTACTTGACTAGTGGTTAGGATGGTCAATTGATATATAAGCAAGTGGCCTAATATGAGTGTAATTTCAAGTTATGAAGTGGTCATTCATAGTGGCATGTTTACAGAGCATTATGGGCTAAATACTTAGTTATACATTTAAATAATTTAAAGATTATTGATTGTTTATTGGTAAAATGTAATCTTTACTTTATAGGCAACTCAATAGTGTGATGTATTCTGGCGATTGTTCAGTTTTTATGTTGAGCTCTAGCTGTATTCCTGTGTCGAGAACATCTATGACAGATGTAATATCTGGCACATCAACAGTTGAAATGATCGGATATTATCACTAGGAAAGATAATACATCTATAAAGCAAAAGGACTTTTACAAGTGTAATCCTTCCTTTCCACGGACTCAGGCAAAATTTTGATAACCATTGACAAGATGTTTGTGTAAAGAACCATCTGATAAAACTCGTATTATATAAAGGCAACCTTGTGTCACATTTTAACACAAGTTCATACAATGGAAGAGTTGTAATTATAAAAACAGAGCAGTATATAGTGGAGGATGTAATAAATCGCAAGCAAGAAAATTTTTAAATTTGATTTTTGCCTGTATTTTTATATGATTTTCTTCAGTGGGTTTATTTATCCATGAATGACGAAAGGTATTAATAATTCAATTTGTAGATATTATTAGTTGTTTTTATCAGTAAAGATATTTCATTTTTGGTTATTGTAGTTAGTTTCATTGACCTTTTTGTATATTGGTTTATTTTGTAATGAAAAATACGAATTTTAATCGAGAGCATGTTAAGATATGTTGATTCATAGATAACACTGGCATGTCAGACGAAATATCACGTCCGTTCGTTTGTAGCAGGTATTCTGGTTTAGGTGAACAGACTAAGAGATGATCGATCTCTCCTTACCGCACTTGTGGTTTGAGAGATTATTAGAAAGAACCACGTGATAAAATTACGTAAAGCAATTTTAATTTCTAAAGGAAGAAAAGAAGTAAAAAATATCCAAATTAATCGTCATTCGATCCTTATAACAGCTCTAAATAAGTTCTAACCTTGTTAGAGCGATTACCTGAATAAAGAAAATAACCAGATGAATAAATAAAATTTGAAATTTGAATACAATAAGTTAACAAAAATTAAGCAAAATAAATGAATGTAGACAACTGAATAAAGACCATTGTCAAGAACTAATAGGGTGGCAAGAGTCTATAAATCCTACAGTAAGGCTGGGATTTGGAAATTAAATGACACAGATTTAGATGACGAGATGGGAGAACTGGGGTATTCCGAGAAGACCCACTTTCACTAGACCAAACAAAAAATATTCTACCTAACCTAAACAGTGATAAAACTGGTACCTAAACTGGGAGAAAAAACAGGTAGTTCACAAACTAGATAGCTAAATTAAATGTTTGTTTAATGACTCATCAATAGTATAGTACTATAGGTAATTGGCAAAGAAGTATGCCATTTTATTCAAAGGTGGTAGATATTGGTTAAATGTAAGGGTGGAGTTGGCGCCAGTGGTGGTGGCTGTTAGAAGTTTGGTTTTTAACCACCACCACTGTTAACGTTAAATGATAATTATCATCATCTTGAATAATGCTGATCGGTATGAGTAAATTTAACATTTTTCAGAAAGTAAGAAACATTAGATTCATATAGTTTACCCAGGATTTCAGCTGATTTGGTTAAACAGAAGACATCTATAGGAAGAAAACTCTATTGATCATTTAAGATTCAGTAAAAGAGGACCATACCCTGTGGTTTATGTGTTTGAATAAGTGAAGATTATTCTGATTTTGTATTGCACGTTTAGCTTAAAACCCAGTAAGTTTAGATATTAAGCATCACTTCATAATTTATCCTGTCGATATTCTCGTTAAAAGGTAAACCTACTTACTATTATGTGAAAAAAATACATTTAATCTGAGAATATTTCACATATAATCTTATTACAGTGAAAATTGTGACGCCAGAAGCAACTTATAAGCATGACATTAGACCAATCACGACCAGTGATTGAGCAAGTCATTTGAATACCAGTACAGGATTGTGAACACCAATAGAGATAACATAGTTGTAGTTGTTTAAAGTAAAACAACTTTAAAATGTCTATTTTTAATTTCAGTTTTAATTTGTTTGTTTGCTGGTAGCTTTCATTGCATAAACGACAACCTCGCGAAAAGTGGAGTAAAAGTCTACTTTTTTCACAATAGATTTGTATATGTCTGGTGAATATGTCATAAAGTTCTTTGTACCTCTTCAACAAAAAATACTAGGACTAAATTACAATCAATCCATTTACTTTTACAAACTAGTGTGATAATTATTTTTAATCTCAACTACCTTGACAATTCACGGCATGTTTCTATATAGTCATTCCAGATGTTTCAAGAACTAACGGGTTTAACATTATAATTATAAAACCAATCGAGCCACAGTTCCTACACACAAATTACAATATTAAAAATGCACCGCTTATAACTTTGCCTCCTTCTGAAGTTCATGAGAAATTCTAATGAAAAATAAAACTACACTAAAATATCCATTCAACAAGATTTTCTTGTTGTTATCACTGGCCTTCCTGTTTCTGAGGAAGTTCTTATAGGGTAGATATTCTGGAGATTTTATTGATGGCTCTACTCTTGTGGATTTTATGGAAGTATTCTTGAAAGGAACTCCAAGCACTTTCACAAGTTGGAGTTACACTTACAAGTTCTCTTCTCTTAGTGACATACCTTAAAAAACAATTATAATAAATGACCA
The DNA here is from genome assembly GCA_011833715.1 of Carcinoscorpius rotundicauda. Lineage (NCBI taxonomy): Eukaryota > Metazoa > Arthropoda > Merostomata > Xiphosura > Limulidae > Carcinoscorpius > Carcinoscorpius rotundicauda. The sequence goes on along the minus strand of CM022399.1, from coordinate 17,989,204 downwards.
TTAGCCTGGATAACTTCTTTTCTGAACACCCACTTAACTTTGGAATGTGTCCTCTCTTACTACGAGTACTGTTTATTTATGCCACATCACTTTGATGGAGTCCAGTTTTATCGGCACTTTTAACTACATTTCTTTTTATCACAAACCAATTTAATTCTTTCCTGGGTAAAGCTATTTAATACATCGTTTTTCTTCACATCTAGCAGATCTCTTCCAGGTACTAATACCTAAGGCTAAGTAGGAGAATTTGACTTCAATTTGCTTCAGTCATTAGATGAAGTAATTATGTTAATAGCTCGTGGTCTGAGTACTTTATCTCTTGATGGTGCCGTGACAACCATTCCAGTTTTTACTGAATACTCTTTCTTTGATGTAATAATCAAACTATGGTGTACAGATACATCCTGGACACAGACTATGAAGCTATCTGAAGTTAGTCTGACTTCACATCTACATCTCCACTTGATAACGGTTCCCAAAATCTATTCTTTCTCGACATCAATGACGCACACATCTTTAAGCACATGGAAGGTTCTTACAGTGAAGGCAATTTCCTTGAACAGTTATAGGTGTAAAAACCAATGTTAATCATTACACTGAAAGGTTTGAACAGGAAGCCACGGAACTTATTTTAGAGATGAAATATTTACAGCTTAACTTCGCTTCATAAATCCAACTAATTCTTGATTTTTTAACGTATGATAAACTTCTTGTTGTTCAATTGACCTGGTTAGTTTCAACAGCACATACTTTGAGCTCTTATAGCTTTGGTAACAGCTCTCAATCCCTTATGGTAGAAACAACTCAAAACAGTTACCTCTTTCTGGTATCATTCGAGTGGAGCTCTTATTCTGTACAAGCCTTTGTCTGCAGTTTCTGATAATAAATCCTTTTAAGTTACACTTGTAACACTTAATTATTCGTTGTTAATTTCCACCGTTTTGTATAGCTATTTATCTAACTAAGTATTGTAACTCTTCTAAACTGTCATTAGTGTGAACTGATGTTTCACATTACTCGATCTGAGAAATTCATAACTTTGATATATTGTCTTTAGTTGTTGATCTATGACCTTAATGAATTCTAATTTCATTGCCAACTCCAGAATTTCTTGAATGTACACTTTGCTTCTACCTCATTTGTATATTCTAGTTTATTATTCCATCTAAAAATTTGTCATATTCCAATTAATCCATCTTTTCACAAGGAATGTCTGGATAAGGCAGATGGACAAGCCTTTCCAAATCCCCTGTAAGTTCAGTAAAGGTTTCTTTTTTATTTCTTCTGTGCTCTGTTCCAGAATAATATTTCTTTCAGGTAAGACAACTACAAAAGTTCATAAATGTATGACTCTCCAGTAGAAGGTTATTTAGTCTCGTCAAAGTTGGTTCTTTTAAACGAGAAACACTATGTATATCTTGTTGTTTCCTATTCCATCCATCCACTAAGTCTAAAAACATTCTGGAACTTAGTTTGGTAGTGTATTGGCTGAAGTAATGACACAGCAGTAATTGAAATTGGTATAAACCATATAAGTTCTCCTATTTCAAATTTTTATGCAGTTAGAATTTCATGCCGTAACTTATAAGCCAAAGCACAAAAAAGATGTGGCTGATTTAATCTTTCAATTTTGTAAGTTACTTTCCAGAAGTCTTATTTTGTCAACATTGTTCTTTTTCAATAATGGTCCTTTGTACCTTGTTGCCCCCTCTCTCGCAGTGACTCACTGACAATTCTGTATTTTTACGACATTAAAAGTTAGAATTTGATACCAATAATCAACACACTTTGTTGATGTCTTTTGACTTTGTCTATGTCCTCTTTTACTTTTCCAGTTTTATTACTATAATCTCTCTGTATGTCCCTTATAAGTTCATCAATCTTATCTTCAATCAGACTTATTTTTAATTTTATTACTTTTTTAAATGCCACGTCTTAAACTAGCCTTCATTTATTTTCTTGCTTTATTTCTAATTATCGTTCTTGTTTCTTTTTGCTCTTTCTCAAGTCTCTTATAATGCAGAAAAGTACTACATATACAAAAACATTAGCCAATAAATAAGCAACTGTTTAAAGATAGTTATGAAGTTACTTTCTGTTATCTATGTGAAACCTTGTAAGTGTAGAACTTGTTGTCGAAAAACAAAATGGTTTCATTTTCATTAAATGAATTGAAAGTTTCATTTTTGTTTTTTTAAAAATAATCCAGAATTACCTGCGCAACAAAAGAATGTTTTACTGGTGTAAGATGTGGGTTTATTTTGCTAAATAAAGTAGACCCCAGCTTGACGTCACGTGTTTGAAGCAAGAGTGAAATATTGTGGGTTGTTTTTTTTTAATTTCGCGTAAAACTACGCGAGGATTATCTGTGCTAGCTGCCAATTTAGCTGTGTAAGCTAGAGGGAAGCCATCTAATTTCACCACCACCAATAACTCTTGGGATACTCTTTTACTTGCGATTAGTGGTGTTGACAGTAACATTATAAAGCTCTCACGGCTGAAATGGCGAGTACGTTTGGTATCACGGGGATTCGATCCCATGACTATCAGATTGCTTAATAAATACGCCTACAAGTTGTGATAGAAAGGTACCATGGGAGACGTGTCAGGCTCAGTTTGAAATCGTTATAAAAGTGAATGGGTGAAATACTGAACGACGTTCTATGCGTGTTGGTGCACATTTTAAAAGGTTCGACTTTAATAACGTAAAATAAACAATTCATCAAAGGTGTGTAACAAATATCGGTCATTGACGATTGTCTTATCCAAAGAGATTTGACTCAGATTTAAAGCGAAATGTTAATGGAAGGAAAGGAAGAAGGATAAGACCTTAGCTGTGCATGTTCAAAATGTGTAAAGACTTGTCCAGTAATGTTATCCAGATGTTCCACGTGAAGTAATGGATTCGTGGGCATGCAACCGTTCCACAAGTGAAACAGTAGATGAGCAAGTGTGAAATCATAATATCAAATAGTATAGAAACATAAACTCTCTGTAAGGGAAGTCTATAAGAATTCAAATTATATAACTATATGAATTTGTTTTGTTTGTTTGTTTTTGGAAATTCGCACAAAGCTACTCGAGGGCTATCTGCGCTAGCCGTCCCTAATTTTGCAGTGTAAGACTAGAGGGAAGGCAGCTAGTCATCACCACCCACCGCCAACTCTTGGGCTACTCTTTTACCAACGAATAGTGGGATTGACCGTCACTTATACACCCCCACGGCTGGGAGGGCGAGCATGTTTAGCGCGAAGCGGGCGCGAACCCGCGACCCTCGGATTACGAGTGCACGCCCTAACCCGCTCGGCCATGCCAGGCCAAACTATATGAAAGTAGCAAATCACTAAACAGAAAGTATTTTAGTTGTGACGTAAAAAGACACATTATCAAGAACTGTATGAGCATTTTTAGTTAGGCCCTGTAAACTGCAGGGCAGAAGGGAGTTCAATAGTAAATTAAAGTAACATGTTTTCAGGAACTTTCCCAAACACCAATAGAAAATACAAACTGTCTCTGAGAGAGAGTCCATTAACTCATTAATGGGAAGCCTTGCCACATGTTAATGCCACATGTACTAGTTCTACAGCTAATCGTTGTTCTACCCAGCCTGGTAATGAAAGACAGGAAGAAATAAGATGAATTTATATAAACAGTAAATGGTCGCAAAGTTTCAGGAATAGAAGAGTTAGAAGTCACCCTAACGATTGGAATTTCCTCTGCACAATGTGAAAGTGAACATTTTATGTTGAGGAAGAATGGATACTGACAATACACTTCATACAGGAACAGGAAGACTTAGATGTGAGGTTAGAGTAGCTTTGAATAGTTTCAGAATCTATGACTCAGGTATTCTTGTGTACTTATACTACCAGGGATTGAACTTTCATTGACAGCAAAGATAGAAACAGAATATAACCAAACTAAAGTGTATTAGAACAAAATCTACAAAGAAGGCTATCCCGAGCCATGGGTCAGCCACCGTAATTGTATTTGGAAGTATGTACAGCAACTGAATTGCTAAATCGTTAGTTGTGTGTGTGTGTGTGTCTTCTTATAGCGAAGAGACATCAGGCGGCCTGCTGATCCCCTCAAGGGGAATCGAACCCTCGAATTTAACATTGTAAATCCGTAGACTTACCGCTGTACTAGAGAGGAGCATCGTTAGGTTTAAAGAATGTTTCTCCATTGATAAACAGTAGCTCGAGATTCATGTCGAAACTACTTTTAGGTTATCTCTAAGATTGAAGCCACCAGTAGATTTTCTTTACCATGTACCACAGCAGGGCTCTCATAGTGACAATAGAGAGAGTAATAATGAAAGGACAATAGGTTGTCTCATTTTTATCACATCAGGCACAGAAAAGCATAACAAATTGGTGACTGCACAGTTCAGTGATGTTAAATGAACAAGGAAAGAGGAATTTATTTTTAATTAAAATTTTAATTGTATTATGTTTCGAATATTTAATAATGATTTAATGATTATATTGTCTGTATCTATAAACATCAGTGTTGTGAGCTAAGATTCTCTTTATTGTTAATTATAAAAGTTTAATATTTATCTGTGTGTAATACCTTTGTTTATGAAACTACACAGTTCAAGGAAGAGGCGGTGATGAAAGTTATATTTTTGTTTTTTTTATTTAGATGATTTTGTAGAGGGTATTTAAAATCACATAATTACCACAGGTCTTAACGACTAGAACTATTTTGAATGTGTATAACTTTTTATGAATGATATACAATACACGTGTTACACGAGATAATTGATAAACTCTTAGTTATAACACTTTCTAATAATGATTAACTGACCACTTATTTGTAACACTTTCTAATAATGATTAACTGACCACTTACTTATAACACTTTGTAATAATGATAAGCTGACCACTTATTTATAATTTAATCATTGTTTCTTGCTTTGTATGAGTATTACCTGAATCCATTTTTTTCATTTCCAACACTGCGTTATTATAAGAAAATTGTGTGTGAAACATAACCGCCTAACTTTGATAGAAAAATTGGAAGAGGTCATTTGCTTTTTCTGCTCTGTGTGTTAAGCACCTACTGTATTAATGATATAACTGCAGTAAAATTTTTGACAAACTTCGTTCCAAATTTTACAATCAAACCAATCGGTTATGAGAGGCTTAGGTTTTAATCTTTTCAACACACGTACACACGATGATGTATTTTTGTAACAGGAGACGCAATACAGTTTGATGGGAATAAATTTAAATAATATGTTTGTTTGTATTTTGAATTTCGCGCAAAGCTACACGAAGACTTGTTGCGCTAGCCGTCCATAATTTCGCGGTGTAAGACTAGAGGGAAGCCTGCTAGTCATCACCACCTTCTACTAACTCTTTTACCAACAAATAGTGAGAATGACCGTAATATTATAACGTCTCAACGGCTGAAAGTGCGAGCGTGTTTGGTGCAACCGGGATTCGAACCCGCAACCCTCAGATTTCGAGTTTAACGACCTACCCACCTGGTGATGTCGGGCCTCTTAAATAATTTATCAATAGGATTTTAAGTGCATTATACTTTTACTGAAAAATAAAACAATTATTTAATATATTTATATATAATCATTAAATAATTCTGTTTGCTCGGTTAACTACAATTTTTTTTTTAAAGTGGGTAGAGGTTTAGGTTTTAAAGACCTTTGGGGAGACCCAAAAGGCAAACCTGGGGTGCTCAGAAACTTCTGATTCTCTTCAGCCCCGCGCATGAAAGAGGGTTACAGTGATCAGGACTTGTAGGATAAATACTTTGTAGCTTAGCGACTTGGTAGATTTGTGCTGGTCGACTGGGGTGATTCGGGCGTAGTTGCAATGAAGGCCAGAGAGCCAGAGGAGAATGTTTTTTGAATTAAGCACAAAGCTACACAATGGGCTATCTGTGCTCTGCCCACCACGGGTATCGAAACCCGGATTTTAGCGTGTAAGTCCGCAGACATACCGCTGAGCTACTGGGGAGCATCAGAGGAGAAAAGGAGGAGAGAGCTAATTTGAAGTGAGATAAAAATAACAAAACTAACGAAATGAGCATAGGTAAGTAAGTCGGGTTTCATCGGTAATGTATCGGTGAAAAATCCCATAAGCACCGGACCACCTCAAACTAAATACCTCTTGTTACTAAGTTTGTTAAGTACAATGCTACACAATAGGTTATTCGTATCTTGCCAATCGCGATTATCGAAACCAGACTTTCAGCATTATTAGCCCACAAATATACCGTTGAGTAAGTGAATAGGTTTTAATTAATTTCTACAGATGACTAGTTCTGAGAGCTTATCTTATATAATAGTTATCTTTTGGTTACGTGTTTTATATATGTCAGTATAATTGTTATCAATTGGTTTTGTGTTTTATGGCGCAAAGCAATAAAGCTATCTGCGCAGCTGTTATAAAGTAAAATGATTAGTTATTGATTGTATGTCTGATAAATGTCAGCACAATCAACACCTGGTAAGTACTAAAGGTGAAATAATTCAGTATTTCTGGTTTTCAGATGTTTGTGATTAATTAATTTATTGTATGCGTGGTGACTGTTGGTTTAGTTGTTGTTAAGCGCAAAGTGTTCAATGAGCTATCTGTCCTTTGTCAAGCAAAGTGTACAATGAGCTATCTGTCCTTTGTCAACTGAAGGTACTAAAAACCGGGTACTAGAGTGGATCGGTCTGTCACTGGGGACGTGAGCAGTGCCAATAATTATTATCTAGAAAATAATGAATTAGGTTGATCGGGTGTGACCTTTTTGTTAACGTATCGGGTTCTGTGTCGGAGACTCCAGAGCTTGAGATGTTATTCCGCCGAGCGCTTTCAGCCTAAGGCCTGTTATAAAACTGACAGTCAATCTAGTTTTGGAATGAAAGACACAAATAACGCTCTTGTAGTGGTGTGCGTTGCTTACTGGCTGCCTTGTTTTGTAGTTACCCATTTATTTTTGAAGAATGACTTAACTTCCGTTGTTATCGTGTGAAACACCAAGTGACAAGGAAGCAGAATGATAATTTTTGGTGGGAAAACTGCCATACTACCAGGGGAGTAGATTTTTTACACCCGATGGGGGGGGGATGATTTTTGCAACCACTTATGTGAACTGTTCAATTTGCAAATTGGTAATCTCTGATTACATGAGCCTGAAAGCTGTAAACATGCAGTCACAGAGTAATCTTGTTGCCACGATACTTGCATGTATACTTAGGCCTATTGATTGATACTTATGAACTATAGCTTAGATCGAAAAGCTTAGAAGCACGCCTGTGTCAAAGGTCTACATTTCGGCTACTGAAAAAGCCTACATCTAAGCCTAATTATGTAATTCGATTGGTAAGAACATGAGAATCACAAGAACAAACACACAATTTGTAGGCTTGTAATGCAATAAAACAATTCAAAAGATCAAACTGTAGTGGGGATGATTGTATGCACCATACCCCCACCTAAAATGAAAGGGGATGTATACCCCTCATTGCCCCAGGATCTACGCCCCTGTAAACTACTTTTATGTTTTATAAGCTGTAGCACATTTTGTGTTCGTACTTCTTCTAAACATAGATATTCAAATTTATTGTTTGAATGGTTTTCTTGAATAAACCTGTAGAACATTCTGAACTAAATTCGTCGTGGATTTATTTTTTCTGGTGTATATATGGCTTACATCTTTATTCAAAGTTAAAACCAGCTATGCCTGATTTCTGGGGTTCTCTTAATCTGATTACGCAGTCCAAGTGCACACAAAGTGCCATTAAAGTCGAATTTTTTAATTCCTTAATTAAAAACAAATATAACAGTTTCGTGATATATGTAAATACTTACAAATAATTGAAATGTGAGTAAATACTTTGTAATATTTGTAAATACTTTACAATGACCAATAACAAATGTGTTGTTTGGAGCATATACAGTTTATAAAGTTTGTTTGTTTGTTTTGAATTTCGCACAAAGCTACACGAGAGCTATCTGCACTAGACGTCCCTAATTTAGTAGTGTAAGACTAGAGGGAAGGCAGCTAGTCATTACCATCCTCTGCCAACTCTTGGGCTACTCTTTTACCAACGAAACGTGGGATTGACCTAAGCAGTATAATGCCCCCACGGCTGAAAGGGCGAGCATTTTTAGCGCGACGGGGATGCGAAACCGAGGCCCTCAAATTACGAGTCGCACGCCTTCAGACGCTTGACCTTGCCGGGCCTAATTTATAAAGATACTTGAATATTTTTTAAAACATTGCCAAATAAAATTCTAAAATCGCAACAACTATCCCTAAACACGGTCAGTACTATAATACCAGAACTAAATAATATAATTTGAATAAAATAAACATGTAAAGATACCAAAAAAGAACCTTTTGTGATAAATATTGAGAAAGTAATTCATGAGATATTACTTATCGTGGTAAATGAAAAAGAAAGTCTCAAAGTTGGATTCGGTGAAATTTTATTGTTACACGTATTTATATATGATATAAGTATGTGTTTGTGCCTATATTGCACACTTCCTTGTTTTTCGTAATGTAAAAAAATGAGACACAAAACACATGTTGCTGTCAAGCCACAGGCTTAATAGCTATGGTGAAACTTATCTTGGAACAGCTGGCCACATGTGGCTATTTTATAAGACATTTATTTTGAGTGAATATTTATTTTTTTATTTCAAAAATATGACTCTTTCTGTTATAAGCTCTACAAATTATAAATATTTGACAATATTTCGGTTACCTATAGTTTTTGCTATGTTAAAGCCCGTGAACATATAATGGTAAAGGTATTTTTATTGAAACTCATGAACACATAATGGTAAAGGTATTTCTGAATAAAACAAAGATTGTATGCTGAAGTTTGGAATCTCTGAAACTGATAACATAGTTTATTCTTGTAGAGGATAATGCTGGTAGAAGTAAGATAGGAAAGTTTCCCTTAGTTTGCGAGCAAGTGCAGCAAATTTTCATGTGCCGCACGTGTAACAAGCTCACAAATTATTATCAAAACTTACGGTTTTCCGTGCAATTTGCTGTTTAGAATTGTAATTGATTTGGCTTGCTGATTATAGTAAACGCATTCAGTTTGGAATACACCGACTTTTGGATAATTTTAAAATATATATTTTTTTATTTATTTACAAAAACTAGGGGGGCTACTAGCAGGTTATTTTGAATGGGGTAAATCCTATGTATTAAATTTTACAGGTAAGTTACGTCTTCTGACAAAATACGCAGTTAATTTTTCTTTGTTTAACGTTACACGATTCACACTGCCATCAGGTCATTTTTGTGGCTTTATGATGTATTTGTACAAATTTAGCAAGCAACACAGCAGTGAGATATGTGTAGAAAGTGGCTCAAGAAACAGGCGTCGTGTTTCCTTTTTTTCTCAGGAGGATTTGTGTGTTTTGGAATTTCGTACAAAACTACTCTAGGGCTATCCGTGCTAGCCGTCCCTAATTTAGCAGTGTAAGACTAGAGGGAAGGCAGCTAGTCATAACTATCCACCGCCAACTCTTGGGCTACTCTTTTACCAACGAATAGTGGGATTGACCGTAACATTATAACGCCCTCACGGCTGGGAGGGCGAGCATGTTTAGCGCGACGCGGGCGCGAACCTGCGACCCTCGGATTACGAGCCTTACACGCTCGGCCATGCCAGGCCCTTCTGAGGAGGAGGGGCATAATCTCAGCACCTATGGTCCAAGGGTAACATAATTGTGCTCATTACAGTTAGTAGCCCATTCAGTGCAAACGACATTTAGTTTGGTCATCGCGAACCTGATATCAACACCTGTAAGGCAGAGTTGTTCAATTGTTTATATGACGTCTCCATTTTAATTTTTACAACACTCTGTATGAAAAAGCCGCTTAATATTACACATGGCACAGGTACCTTTACTGATCGCTGGTTATTGGCGAAGCTGCTAGTCCTATGCTATCCCCTACTTCGCTTGAATCCAAATGAATAAATTCCGAGAGAAGATATATTTGATAATATATACGACATTCAGAAACGTACCATCTATAGAAATAAAACACTTTATGTAAAATTATCATTCACGAAGTAACGTCTTGGAAAATACCGTAAATATTCTGAGCAGGCGCGGCATGGCCAAGGGAGTTAAGGCATTCGACTCGTAATCTGAGGGTCGCGGGTTCGAATCCCCGTCGCACCAAACATGTTCGCCCTTTCAACTGTGGGGTCGTTGTAGTGTGACAATCAATCTCACTATCCGTTGATAAAAAAGTAGTCCAAGAGTTGGCGGTGAGTGGTGACGACTAGCTGCCTTCCCTCTTGTCTTACACTACTAAAGAATGGACGGCTAGCACAGATAGCCCTTGTGTAGCTTTGCGCGAAATTCTAAAAACAAGAAAAACAAATAATATTTCCAGCTTAATAATAACACTAGAGAGAAGGCAGCTGGTTATCACCACTAACCACCAACTTTTGGTCTACTCTTTTACCAACGAATAGTGGGATTAATCGTCACATTATTACGCCCCCACGGCTGAAAGTGCAAGAATGTTTAGTGTGACAATGATTCAAACTCGAGACCCTCAGATAACCAATCTCCTCCGCATTTCACGAAACGTCAAGGCTGGTTGACCTTTTCAGTACTTTTGAACAGTTTTAATATTTTAACTCAGTCGTTTACATCCGCTTATCTTGTTCTGAGTCATTCTCGGTTAGTGACAGCTTTAGATGCTGTATTTTCAATTGTTTGAACATAAAGTTTTAGGGTACTGTTGCTTTGAAACAAACGTTGTGAAATACGTTCTGTGGAAACGAATTATTCACTTTTATGTTTTTATTGTTTTTTTTAAAGGCTAATAAAAGCAATGACATTGTGTTAACACTTTATTTTTACACATTACCCAAATAAAGCAAAGCAAGCCATTTGTTACAGCTTTGAAATACTATTTTAGTTAAGTCACTCTGACGCGTCGTTGGTGTTCGAATATATTTTTCACGATAGAATCTTAAAAGTTTAAATTAAAATAAAATGAGACTATTTTCCTTAAATTCTAGATAGTCGTTGAATGACTGAGTAAAAATTTGATAGTTTCCTGCTGGGAAATAAAATGTTGGTGCCTAAAATATACGTTAGACTGAGGTCAAGGTCGAGTGAGAGACACAGAAAAATAAAAATCAATCAATTCAGAAGGTTGTTGAACTTACATCTCTATATTCATGTAAGTTGGGTATTGATTGCATGATAAAGCACGTGCAATACAGCGTCAAGAAGAGGAATTCCAAGGAAAAGGATGGGTTGTGTATTATTTATTTTTTTGTTTTTACATTTAAACTTACATTACGAAATGATTTATAAACTGTATCGGTTGGAGTCAATTGTAGGTTAAGGACGTTGAACTCTGAAATGTCTTCTCAATCAAATTCCTTAAGACAGAAAATTTCAGATGTTTGTTTGTTCGTTTTTGAATTTCGCGCAAAGCTACACGAGTGCTATCTGCGCTAGCCGTTCCTAATTTTTCAGTGTAAGACTAGAGGGAAGGCAGCTAGTCATCACCACCCACCGCCAATTCTTGGACTACTCTTTTACCAACGAATAGTGGGATTGATCGACACACTATAACGCTCTCACGGCTGAAAAGGCGAGCATGTTTGCTGCGGCGGAGATGTGAACCCGCGACCTTCAGATTACGAATCGCACACCTTAAACCACCTGTGCATGCCGGGAAAATTCCAGATGTAGTTGAAAGGAAACGAAATAGAAATCGACGCACTGGTTTAAAGAATGAAGATTTAAACTGTTTTGTGAATCGTAATGAAACACTGTTAGTAAATGATTATCTAATAAATTATAAATTAGATTATAGACGACTGTAGGTCTACCTGACTTAAAATGCTAAATAACAAAACCAAAGTCAAAAGAAGTTTGAATTTTGTGATGTTTTAACATATAACCAACACCAACTCAATAATAGAGGGACTTAGAAACTCCACAAGAAAATACAGGATTGTTTATATTGTATCCAACTCATATAACTGACACTAATTCAAACAAGGAAGGATTTAAAATCTGTATAAGTCAATACATAGTTTAGTATGTTACAAATTGTTACATACAACCCACATAACTAACACTAACTTAATAACGGAGGGATTCATATCAAGTACAGAAGAATACAGGATAGAATACGTTATATTCACACCATTTTAAATATGCAACTCAGCAAAATACGCGAAAAACACAACGGATAAAAGTCGCTTTAAAACGGAATGTGTCAGAGCTGCATTTTGTCACTGAAAGAGCTGTTGGAAAGAGTACGTAACGGCTCTTTACAAGTTAAAATATTCATACACTTGGATGATAAAGATGCTAATATTCATACACTTGGATGATAAAGATGCTAATATTCACACACTTGAATGATAAAGATGCTAATATTCACACACTTGAATGATAAAGATGCTAATATTCATACACTTGGATGATAAGGATGCTTATACCGGGAATTAAGACCTTCTTAGAAATGATGTCTCTTGTACTTATTGGCATTGGAAAATAAATTAATACGGATTATCTTGGTTCATTTGAAATGCGTTTCTTTCTCAATAAACTTCATTAAATTAACGTCTGATAGAAAAATGGACTAATTTTTTTTTTTGTGAAAAATTAAGTAGTATTTTAACCAGCGTGATTTATAAAATTACCGTTGTAGAACGAGTGATAATAATTGAAACGAAGGAAGGTCATAATGTCATACTTTCTCAGAATATCTTGCTTGTTTTTAATATCGCGCAAAGCTACACAAGGGCTATTTGCGTTAGCCGTCTCTAATTTAGCAGTGAAAGACTAAAGAGAACTAATCTTACAAGTTAATGACTAGACAAAAGATCACCAACTCTTGGGCCACTTTTTTAATCAACGAAAAACATAATTGACTGTTATATTATAATACTTCCACAACCGAAAGAGATAAGTTGTTTGGTATGAGTAAGGTTCGAACCCGTGGCCCTGATATTACAAGTCGAGTGTCTTAACCACCTGGCTATGCTGGGCCTGTGTAATGGGGGGAGGGGTCTCTGAACATTATGTTATGTTAATAATAAAACAACAAGCTGCAAAATGATGTTAAACACAACAGTAATATCACAAATACAAAATGAGCACTTTAAGAGTAGTACAATAGCGTTTACATATTTCGTCCTCTAACAATGAAACAATACATCTCAACATTAAAATCCAATACATAATATCTACAATCCACTCATCAACGAAATACAAAATATTAAATAAAATAATCTTTTATTGAAACGTACAATAAAGTAGCAAATATATATTCAGAAGAATTTGTTTGAAGTTAAACCACACAAACGACTATTTGTGCGCGATCTGTTAAAGATACGGAAATATGGTTTCTAGCGTTGTAAGTCCACAGACATTTCACTGTTGAGCACATAGAGAAACTTTACACTGAAACAAACCATTTAACAATTAATTAATAGTCACAGCAGAATATTATGTTAAAATAAGCAGAAATAAGTTAATTATACACTTCAGAATAAAAAGTAATCATACTAAAATTAAATGAATACCCTAAAATACACGAAAACGTTGTCTTTAATTTCGCGCAAAGCTACACGAGAGCTATCTGCGCTAGACGTCCCAAAAGAGATAGTTGAATAATTTCCCCCCATTCATTCGTAGTTTGTCATTATTCGTTAGAACAAAATCCGTATCAACTGGCTGGATGGTGACGCTACTTGAATATATACCACTGGTTTTCTTGTAGCTTCTGTACCAACCAGAAACTCTGTCATATCCTTGTACTTCGATGGGCGTGCATAGAGCTCTATCCAGTGTTTAAAGAACAGGTCGAGCACCAAATCTTGGGCACAGTTTGCATACTCTAAACTTTAATTCAATCGGGAGCCACAACTAAGGCTCCATCGATTTTCTGGGGTTAAAACAATGGCATTTACTGCTTGCCTTTAATTCTCTTGCACTTACTGTGCCAATGGAAAAATAGTATTGCCCGATTTTCTGTGTGATGATGTTGCACATTACAGTTGATGGGGGCTGGGAGTCCTGTAATGACTGTCCCATACAGTCTTCGACACATCACACGCTGCACTACAGTGCTAACCCACAGTACTTCTTGTTTACCTCTCACTAAAACTGATCTTCAAACAAAGAACTCGAATGGCTGTTTAGGATACACTATATACTAGTAGTTCTGTTTTCTGAATTTAAAGCTGTGACAATGATTCGAATGATTGGTTTTTGTAGCATTCTCAAAACTCTCACATTCAAGAAAGGAATTTATCCAGTCAGGCTTCTAACATATGTGGCCAGCTCTTACTCAGCCCTTTTACTTATTGAAAATTTCAATTTCTTAAGTGAAATAAACATTTTTTAAAGAAATACTTGAAAACTTATTTGCAGAAGTAAAGGGTAAAATACAAGTCAGAATAAATCAGATAAAGTATATATCCTGGCTCCTATGTATTCTTTGATGTTCTCAAGTAAAAGGGATTTTTTCAAGTGGGACAGGACAGGATACACAAAATAACCGAAGTTTCTTACAGGAACTGTAAAAGGAAGTAAATCTGAATTATTTTAACTCGATTCAGCTTGTTAAAGAAAGAAATTAGACACAACACGAAATATACAATAAAAGACAGGTATGTTTAACAAGCACAAGAGTGCGTGTATTTATTTGAAACAGCCGACAGTTGCCTTTACTGGAGATCTAGAAGATATTGAATCTGTAAGACCATGTTAAATTCTCGAACATTTTCTTTCAGCCTGAAAAAAACTAACATCATATTTTGGTATAATTTCATATTTCACAGGTAATCTTGCATTATCCACATCACTGTTGGTCATCTCCATTCAATATAAAAGAGGTCGTAAGCTCAATATATTACCTAGCTGACCAAAGAGAAAGACTGCTTCTACCTTTACACATAGTATGTGAAACTTTAAAGAAGTTTTCCCAACAGGAATACAAATATGATACCTCAAATGAGTGACACAAAACAATGAAGAGCTAAAACGAAACAAACGTAATGATTTTCTGGTCAAAGTTGTTTACGAAAATCGCATATACACCTAAATAAATGAACCATTTTGAAAATTTATTTGTTGACATAAGGATTATTAAACATCAAATATGCCCGCAAACTGATAAAGTTTGATTGCTAATAACATTCGTTAACGTTTAGAATTAATTAAAGTTAAAAATATGTATAAATTATTAAACAGAAATGGGTTCCCAACCAGTGTTAGGATATAACTTGTCCTTTTGTGAAAAACAGATCAGCAAGTTATACAAGCAACCTTCCACTAGTTAAAAATATCAATACAACTCAGGATTGACTGGATCCCAGTTTCAAATTTGCGCTCCACTCAAGTGACCAATGGAGCTGAGAACCGGTTTGTCTGTTTATGAATTTCGCACAAATCTACCCTCATTCAGCAGTGTAAGACTAGAGGAAAGGCAGCTAGTCATCACAACCCGCCGCCCACTCTTGAAATACCTTTTTATCAACGAATAGAGGGAATGACTTTCACATGATATATCGCCCCTACGGCTGAAAGGGCGAGCATACTTGGTGTAACAGGGATTCGAACACTCGACTCTTAGATTGCAAGTCGTGAGACCTAACACTTCGAGCCCATACAGTGTGCCAGAGGTCAGTTTACGGACTTCAAATGCCAAATTTCGAGTTCGGTTTTTTTGCACGTAACTCGTAATCCCTCTTGTCTTACAGTACTAAATTGGGAACAGCTAGCGCAGAAAGCTCTAGTGTAGCTTTGCGCAAAATTCAAAACAAACAAACAAACAATACTTGGATATTTTCCTTTGGAGCATAAAAAAACAAAACAAATAGTTTCTTAATACTTTAGTTCTTCCTATATCGTTTACAGATGGTACTGTCTTAATCTTGTAACTGTTAAATGTTTTTGGTCCTATACTGTTAAATTTCGCTGGTTGCTCATTCGAAAGTTTTGGGCTGAAACAATCGTTGCCATATAGAATCATTTACTCGTATGTCATAAGTTTATTTAATATCTAGAAGCTGCTTTTTTCTTGTAAACATTACAGAAGTTTACTGAGTATTTCAAATTTGTTATAACATCATGTGGTAAGCAACCGAAAAGAAAATGTAGCCTGAGTTTCCAAAACTCTAAAAGTGGTGGCCTGGCATGGCCGAGCGCGTTAAGGCGTGCACTCGTAATCCGAGGGTCGCGGGTTCGCGCCCGCGTCGCGCTAAACATGCTCGCCCTCCCAGCCGTGGGGGTGTACAATGTGACGGTCAATCCCACTATTCGTTGGTAAAAGAGTAGCCCAAGAGTTGGCGGTGGGTGGTGATGACTAGCTGCCTTCCCTCTAGTCTTACACTGCAAAATTAGGGACGGCTAGCACGGATAGCCCTCGAGTAGCTTTGTGCGAAATTCCAAAACACAAAACACACTAAAAGTGGTAAAAAAATATCAAAGAGAACATTGTAGGTTCACTCCTGCCATCTCTTGATAATGTTTGTAAGCTCTATGGTTTTCTTTCAAACAAAGTATGCTTATTGCAACAACCATTTAACAGCAGATGTTAATCGAAGGTACTATATTTTCGTGACATCATCAGGAATATTCTAAATATTTTAAGCCTATTGTCATGCACCACCTAGTTGATGTCTAAACTGAAACCTTAAACAAATGTATTGTGTGCTTGACAAAACATTCTTTAAACGAGTGTGTGGTTTAAAATGCAAACTGACCACAAAGTTCATAATTTTCAACACAAAAGAGTGTAATAGAATTTCCTATGCTTAATCATATATTTCCACACTTCGCAAAAACTGACTCGTTTTATTTAATCTTTTTGTTTTCTGCTTTTAAGTTTCAGCTATAAAATTAAAACAACGATGCATGAACTCTTTATGCAAAAGTAACTTTCACCCAGTTAACAAGATTTGCTAACAAGTGATAGATAAAAGAATGCCTATAACACTGTTTACTACTGCAAAGTCGTTCATTCTCTGGGGTGGCTCTTTTACATTATCTAATGCAAAATAATTCGAAGTCCAGCCAACGTAACGAAAACAAATGAGTTTATTTCTTTATTAGCGTTTCTGCAAGCTAGCGCACGTTGCGACTTGGACGTATACGTTCACAAATGATGCAAAGGTAAACTTGTTTAATTTCACAACTAATCGATCGAGTATTCAATTATATACAGTAACTAGCACTGATCCAAATAATTTACTGTAACTAAATACATTGAAGACCAACTAATAATCAACTATTTTCAACAACGATATGACAACCACATGCTGAATACGTCTTTTTGACATTAACAACTTATAACAGATATTAATCGAAGGTACTATATTTTCGTGACGTCATCTAGAATATTCTAAATATTTTAAGCCTAATGTCATGCACCCCTTAGTTAATACCTTAATTGAAACCTTAAACAAATGTCATACAACACTACACCTTCTCTGGACTGTTAAGTTCTCTGGCTCGTCTTAACATACAAATTAATCACCACATTAAACTGTCCTTTCACCAAGACTTTATAGTGGTTTTCCCTTCCGAAGTCCATGGCATGTAGATGGAATTGTCTCCTGTCAGTTGTTGTAACTGGCTGCCATGTCACTGGGTGAATTCTTTTATGATTGGTGATCGAGTGAATCCACTAAGTATTCTGTTCTTGATGATCCTTTAAAATTGGTTTCATCAAAAACTGTACGATCCTCAGCAGGTTATTTTCATTGAGAGATCCTTCTCTGGTGCTACCAAATTGGCTATTATCCACCGATGTATTTTCAAAGATGATCAGAATGTATGATTTTTGGCTTAAATTGCTTATTCTTGTGCATTCTGTAAACCACATCAATGCTTCTTTTCAGGACAAAATATGGTCCACCCAAAGTCCTGTTTAACTTTAAAGTTCGTTCTTTCTTGTGGTGAGGATTGTACAGCCGTGCCATGTCACTCTGATATAATGCAGTCTTGCCATCATTAACACCGTAATGATTTCTTATTTTATTGCTAGTTGATTTAAATCATCCTTGGCTAAAGTCATAATCCTTCTACGTATTGTGTAATACTCTTCTGAATGACTATTCTCTGAATAAGAATACAAAGGTCCAATAGTCTTTTACGATATATCCCAGACATTAGTGGTGATGGTATGTTACTTCTATCTTCATGCTCTGTTGGATGATAATTCATCAGTAATAGTGGAAGATCTTAATATTATAGTTTCTAACGTTTATTCACAAAATTACTAACAGTATGTGGGTGTATTTTTCCATCACATCCTCAGAAGATGGATGGAAACTATTGTCCTCTTATGTTACTCTTAACACATCTGTTGGTTTATGGTTTTATAACTAATCCTTTTGTTTATTTTAGACCATAGTCAGCGGAAACTGATGTCTTAAAACTATTCGACTGAGAGTTTTGTAACTTCAACTTAGTGTATTCAGTTGTTTATATACGAAAAATGCAAAGTTTTCTTTAAAGATGTACACCTACATTGTTTCAGCCAAATTTTCACATTATCATTTGTTATGACACGTGTTAACGAATTTATCATTTCACGAGGAGTGTCCAGATAAGATAATTGGGCAAGCTTTTACAAGACTTTAGCAATTTTGGCTAAGATATCTTAATTTTCTTCTGCGTCCTCTTTTACTCTGGATATTTACAGTTAATAATTTTATGTAGTAGCTACGACTCTCTGATGAATATTACTTAATGTTCTAAAACTAGTCTTTTTAATTGGGTAGCAAGATAAATATTTTGCTCTTTACTCTTCCATATGTTTGCTCCAAAAATAATTCGAACTGAGTAGATCATAAAGTTCTTGCAGTCACAGATGGCTCAACAGTAGTGACAATAAGTAAAGATAAAATATATTCTTTTATTCCATATTGTGTTATAAATAGTGATTTATTTTGATTTTTTTAAGCAGATGCAGAAAGAAGTGTGACTGGTTTATTCACCTTACGCACAAAATCGTTTTCCAAAAGTTTCATCCTGTCACTGATGTTCTTCTCTACTTCATTGATTTTTGCTACTATAACCTTTCCGTACTTCACTAAAACGTTTCTGAACTTCTGTTTAGTTGTTGTTAGCCATCTGCTTGCCTCCTATAACTTCGGGGATCTCGTCTTGAATCAGATTTAGGCCCGACATTGCTAGGTGGGTTAAGGCGCTCTATTCATAATCTGAGAGTCACGGGTTCGAATCCCCGTCGCACCAAACATGCTCATCATTTCAGCCGTAGGGGCGTTGTAATGTGACGGTCAAGCCCACTATTCGTCGGTAAAAGAGTAGCCCAAGAGTTGGCGGTGGGTGGTAATGACTAGCTACCTTCCCTCTAGTCTTACACTGCTAAATTAAAGACGGCTAACGCAGATAACCTTCGTATAGCTTTACGCGAAATTCAAAGAAACTAACAAACTTTATCAGATTTATATTTGATTTTACAAAGTTCTTATATTTTCTGTAACTCTTGCTGTACCAAGTGGAGAGGGGGAAAGTAAATACCCAGGATAAAAGATTCATCTATTATCACTTATTTACTTATTTACACCGAAGTGTAAAATGTTAAGAAATGTATTTTTTAAACTTAATTTTGCTTATGAAACGCAAATTAATTACTATATACATATTCTATATATGTGTATCTCTATGTACATACACAGTATTGTACAAAAATGTTGGAATTAGAAACTATTTTTTCATTCTTTTCATTTCAGTGGACTAATTATTCCATGACACTAGAATTGACTTTTAAATCAAACTTAAAATTTCCAGCGATTTGAAATCGTAATATGTAACATAATAAATCAAAGACTTATCCAGGATAAATTATAGTACATGAAATGAGCAAAAACAAATCCTAAGTAGCCTGAAGTTTATTACGCCTGTTTCACATTTGTTAACTAATGAGGTACACTGATCTCATGGCAAAAGCATATAGATGAAACCTGAACTATTTTATTAGGGTACACTTAATTAAGGTAAGAACAAGAATATACATATGCAAGTTTGTTTTGTTTCTTTGTAAATCTTGTTGGAAATTAAGTCTGAAAACTTTGACACTGTTGTTTGCCTTGAAACATTTAGATTTATAATTATAAAAGAAAGTGGCGTCTGATATTTTAATTTGTGTTTGAATTTCGCGCAAAGCAACACGAGGGTTATCTTCGCTAGCCGTCACTAATTTAGCAGTGTAAAACTAGAAGGAAAGCAGCTAGTTATAACCACACACCACCAACTTTTGGGCTACTATTTTAATAACGAATAGAGAAACTGACCGTCACATTATAACACCCCCACGACTAAAAAGGCGAGCATGTTTGGTGCGACCGAGATTCGAACCCTCGGATTACGAGTCGAACGTCTTGACACGCAAGTTATTTTGTACAGTACTGTAAAAAATAAATATTTATATGTAATGCTATGCAATACATTAAATGTGTATATGCGATTAACATTAGCACTGTGAAACAATAATCAACTTAAGGTCCGGCATGGCCAAGTAGGCCGGGGGTTCAAATCCCTGTCGCACCAAACATGCTCACCCTTTTAACTATGGGGGCATAATAATGTGATGGTCAACCCACTATTCGTTGGTAAAAGAGTAGCTCAAGTGCTGAAGGTGGGTGGTGATGACTAGCTGCAGTGCTGATGGTGAGTAGTGATGACTAGCTGCCTTCTCTTTAGCCGTACACTGCTAAATTAGGGACGGCTAGCGCAGATAACCCTCGTGTTGGTTTGGGCGAAATTAAAAAACAGACAAACAGACTTAACACAAACTAGAAACAATGCAATAAAATTGAAATTAAAAAGTATACCACCGTTATCATTCTTTGTCATTATTTTTAGGTCATAATGTTTGTGGTCATACACCTAAATGTGTTGGAGATATTCCATTTATCAGACAAAATCGAAACGCCGATGCAAAACTCGCCAGCAACAAAGGAGAATCAGATAATGGTAAGGAAATGAGTGTTTGAAATCACAATTTCTCGAATCCTATAGCCTTTCGCTGTTTGCATCCAGTTGTGGGAAGGTAGTTATCCTTAATATTAAGACATAACTTTAATATGGAATTAAACATCTTCCTCTAAAAAAAAAAAAAACTTACATGTGCAAAGTGAAACTCCCAACGTCCACCCTTTCAAATTATGTTATAAAAATAATAATATTCTTATAGTAGGAATAAGCCACCTTATTTTTACAGAACTACCAACCTCCACACTTTTAGTTAATAATTAGTGATGTTAAATAAAACAAAGGACTATTACAGTTTAAGCACAAATCGAATAAGATGGGACAAACCTAGCTTTCGAATTTGAACATTCAGTTCCACTATAATTTACTAGTCTAGATGTTTGTTTGTAGAATTTCGCGCAAAACTACTCGAGAGCTATCTGCACTAGCCGTCCCTAATTTAGCAGTGTAAGGCAGCTAGTCATCACCACCCACCGCCAACTTTTGGGCTACTCTTTTAAGAACGAATAGTATGATTGATTGTCACATTATAACGCCCCCACAGCTGAAATGGCGAGAATATTTGGTGCAACCGGGATTCGAACCCGCAACCCCTGAATTACGACTCGAACGCCTTAACACGCTTGGCCATACCGGACCCCTAAATGTAACAATTAGCTGCTCAAATCAAGCAGCTAAAGCCTTATAAATTTTCTGTACTGTAATCTCCGTTAATGAGAACTTAATCTTTAACCAGGTTTCATGTCTATCATAAAAAAAGTAAAACATAATAACAAACCAGTCCCGATAACCATTATTCTTTAGTTTATTTATAAATAATTTTACATTATCCATAAAAGAATTACTTTTATAACAAAATGTTATTTTTTTTTAATTGGGAGATAATAATGCCTTTTATCAATACCGGCGGAACAGCACTGTTATGGATGGGAAAATCAAATTTCCTTTACTTCCTAAAAATAGTAAACTGTATTCTGTAAAGTAATATCTAAATTATAAACAGTGAATACTGTATTCTATAAAGTAATATCTAAATCTAAACAATGAATACTGTATTCTGTAAAGTAATATCTAAATCTAAACAATGAATACTGTATTCTGTAAAGTAGAATTTAAATCTAAACAATGAATACTGTATTCTGTAAAGTAATATCTAAATTTAAATAATGAATAAATAAGTTATAAGATCTGTTGGGTATATTATATTATGTTTGGATCGAAATTCAGGTCTATGAGTGAAATTAAATAATTTATGTAACGAGAAGTATACAATTATAAATTAGGGTTCAATACCTAATTCATAAACAGGTCAGCGATGATTGAAGAGAAATTAGAATCCATTGAAATACACACTTTTTATATATTTCCTCATTAAAACTGACATAACTATTACATGTACAAAACAAAGCATATTTTAAAACTTACTTTGTGAACTTATGTTTCGAAATGATTATTTCTGCATTTATAGATTTATCAAATAAATCATTAAAAACCCTAATTAAATTTTTATACATATTTTAGTACATAATTTAGCGAAGTGGTAAATGTAATAACGTAATTGGTTGTTTGTAAAAATAAATAAATTATTAAGCAATAGAAAACCGTAATATTGTTCTTTATGATCCAAATATAGTGGTCAGTAGCTTCATTTCTTCAAATAAAACATTTAAAATGTTGTTAATCACTATACAAACAGATTTAGTATTTGAAGAGTTGGTAGTAAACCTGAACTCGACAGTAGTTTAATGTAATTTCAGAATTGCATATAAAATGTTAGGCTAAAGCAAGAAGAGTCTGTATAAATATTATACTTTTAATGGCTTTCATAAAATTACTAATAATTGTATTTTTATTTAAAGTATATTTGTAAGTGTATTTCTTATATTAATTTCTTTATTTAAAATTTGTCAGCATAGTTTTTACATATACAGCCAAAATCATAACCTGTTTTATTAATAGGTTTAATAACATATATTTTTTGAAGTTTCTTTGTTTTATTTTAAAAATTATTGAAAGAAATATCTATCTTATCTTTAGCTAAATTCAAAGTTTTTTATCGGCTTTTGTAGAAGTAATAGAGAATAAATTCCATTAAACAATGAAACATGGGGTATTGAGTTTTACTAATTTAAATAATATAATTGTCAATATTTTCCATATATCACCTTTATTCTTTATCTGTTACAGTATCTAAATTACTTGCAACAACATGATTATGAAGAGACAATAAATTCACTGTTGATACAGTTAGGGAGTAAATTATCAGTTTATTTATAATTTAATTCCTGAACCATTTTTTAATGTTGAAGATAAGAGGTTCTATAGGTTTATTATATTTAAAACTGACTAATGTTTAATAATAAACATAATTTATTTACTTAAACCTAGGTGGCATAGTAAGCACTGCGTTAGTCCCATTATCAAATTTCAAGTTCTCAGAAGGCAGGGAATTCAATTCTGACCAATGACGTATTTTTTCTCTATCGTATTTTATATGTACTGAAATATAATGATATTAATAATTGGAAATTATATCGAAGAAAACTGAGCTAATAAAATATGTTTGAATTATTCTTTAAAGCAGTTTTTCTACAACTATTAAATATGATTATACAATTTCTGTGAGTGTGTTTTGCTTATAGCAAAGCCACATCGGGCTATCTACTGTGTCTACTAAAAGGAACAAACTCCTGATATTAGCATTGTAAATCCGAAGACTTACCACTGTACCAGTGGGGTACTTGTGTGAATGTGTGTCTTAAGTATAATAAGAAACAATGCCCAATGCACATGAAATTCAAATATTTTGATAAAAAATAAGTTCAGGTTGCTTAAATTAATTTATAAAGATAATTCTTAAAGAATGCTCAAGCCTTGTGTTTTATCAAAATATTTACTACCCAACAGAAAATAGTAGTAGTGTTGTTGTTTGTTGTTTAGATTTAGGTACAAAGCTGCACAATGGGCTATCTGTGCTCTGTCCACCACGGGTATCCAAACCCGGATTTTAGCGTGTAAGTCCGCAGACATACCGCTGAGCCACTGGGGGGCAGTAGTAGTGATGGAGACTTTTATGCAATGCCCTTGAAATATGTAGCATTTTCGGAATTAGCTTTGGTCAGAACGATTCATATAGTGAGTAAACTAAAGTATGAAGTTAACAGCGTTATCACTGTAATAATGATGAGATAATTTTCATGATTTTCGGATTACGAGTCGAACACCCTAACCATCTGGTCATGGACAGAGATATTTGATTGTTTCACAAAAGTTTCAAACTTCCCATTTTTTGCCCGTCTCAGGCATTATAAGTCGATCTTAGTTTGAGATACAGTGGTGTTTTTAGCTGGCTATTTAGCGTTGATTTTAAGTTTTGAATTAAGATGAATTTTTTGTTTAAATTTTATTCATCTATCGCCGAGTCTCTGATTTTAAAGATTTTCTTGTTTGGCCTTTCGCTACCATCTTTGTTTAGATAACTATTAACTCTATAATTATTAGAAAAGCTAGGATTCGTGTCATTGAATAGATCTATGTTTGAATCGCTTTTAGACTGAATTGTGGACAAGCTAATTGTAAAATGCTTTTGATTTTTACGTTTAGTTTGATGACAAGAGAACCAGAAGATGGTAACACCAAGGTGATAGAAAATTTAGGAACGTTGAACTCTGGAATCATGGAAGTTTAAGCCTTATTAAGATATTAAAAAATACCTTTGTTAGGGAAGATATTTTCAAGCAATTATTTTTTTGATATTGATTAATTATATCATGAAAACTACACTAATACGTAGCTGGTTTACAAGCTCCATGAATTAGAATGCTTATTAAATTTGCTTTATAACAATTATACATAACGAATGTATTGAAATGAAAACACAAACCAGCGGATATTGGTTTGTGCGAGTACCTAGTTTCGAACCCATGATCAATCACGTTGATGACCTTTAAACATAAAAGCAGCAATTCCGATTCCTTTTCTTCCTCAACTGTAAACCTGATAATCTTGTTTTGTTTTAGTAAGGCAACACTCGTGCTAATGTAATAATGGCAAGGCATAAGGAAGAATTTTGTTGGTGTTGTAACATGTAGAATGTTCCACCATTGCAAAACTGTTCCTTATGTTTATAAATGGTTGTTTGTCTGCCTGTTATGGATATTCTATTGTCTATAATTTAAAAAGTCATGTAATTTTTGAAATCACTCTGCTGTTTGAATACAATAAAAGTGACAACACAACTCATAGATTAAAGGCTTAAATTTAGACGGAGAGACTGCAAACAGTTTCGTGATGAGAAAATATACATATATTTGATAAGATGGGAACAGTTGGGGAGCCCATGATCGCATCTTCAATTGGTCACATGTTCTCAGTGAGATTCTTTTGTTTGAGTTTCATGAATGGATTTTTTTAGTTAAGCGTTTGTGAACTTTATGGTTTGTTGATTAACCTGGAAACGAAAAACTGTGGGTTCACGTATAGCCTTCCTTAATTATAACTATTGAACAAAGGGGAAACAGTCAGTCAGCAGAGCCCACAGTGCCACATGTCAGGTTTAAACTCGAATAACGTACCCGTAAACCAACGTGTGGGGGCGTGTTTAGCAGTCAGGATCACTGTGTTTAAGCCACTACCTGGCCACCTTTTTGTTTGTTTGTTATATATAGATATTTTCAAATAACACAGCAATAGACAACCTAATTAATATTATATGTGTCAATTTATTAAAGATAATTACTGGAATTACAAGTACACGTATTTAATTAAAAACTGTATTGTTTAAACAACACCTTTAATAGCACAGGACAGAATACATATATATATACACACAGACATTTATATGTAATAAACAGTGAATTTGCAATAATGTAAAGGCTAGGTTTCAACAATGCATATATCTATGTAACTATAATTAATTTTAATAACGTTTTCTTTAACAGTGACAGTTATCAATCCTGTTTACATATACGAAAGACAGTGATAAATTATTAACTCTATAAAAAAAATATCTTCATAATATTACATTTTAAACATCACAATATGACTGGCCTCTTTTTTATCACTGTCGACAAAGTCGACCATTGAAAGCTATGCATTTTTAATCATGAGTTAATAAACAGATTTAAAACAGCAAGAAAGTAACAAGTAACAATTAATTATTTTCTATAAAACATTAGTCTAAGAGGAATAACTAATCGTTTGGAGCAAAATAACAGCTCACTTCAACTGAATTACATTTAAAAATGGGAAGTAACAGCTGAATATTTTCCACATTTAACTAGTTGAGCATAACTTTTTAGTTTCATGAAAAATATACACTTGATATTTATCAAAATTATCGACTCACAGGTTAAAACACAATTAACTGAACAATTCTGGCTAACAAGGAGGTTAGTTACAAATAAATATATTCAAAAGAAATAAAATTCATATGTATATGTTTAACGTACGATAAAGTATATTTCAATTCACGTATATATATTTTTATTTCAGGAATGTTGCAATACAAGGACAATGGCACTAACTCTTTATACAGCTATTAAATGAAGTTTTAAATACCAGATGCTGTTAAGAGCAAATTTAACTAATTAATATTTCCATATAACTCAAGGCAAACATATTTTTCAGAAATGTCTGGCTTCCAAACGATATTACTACATATATTGTTCATTCACATTATAAAATACAATAATAATATTATTAGCTGAGTTTATACAAGAACCAATAACACTTTAGGTAAAGATAGAATGTTTGATGCTACACACAGGGGGGTAGATTTTTTACACCCGATGGGGGGGATGATTTTTGCAACCACTTATGTAAACTGTTCAATTTGCAAATTGGTAATCTCTGATTACATGAACCTGAAAGCTGTAAACAATCAATCACAGAGTAATCTTGTTGCCACGATACTTGCATGTATACTTAGGCCTATTGACTGATACTTATGAACTATCGCTTAGATCGAAAAGCTTAGAAGCACGCCTGTGTTAAATATGTACATTTCGGATACTGAAAAAGCCACCTAGGCCTAATTATACAATTCGATTGGTAAGAACACGAGAATCACAAGAACAAACACAAAATTGTAGACTTGTGATGCAATAAAACAATTCAACAGACCAAACTGTAGGGGGAATGATTGTATGCACCATCCCCTCACCTAAAATGAAGGGGGATGTATACCTCTCATCCCCCATGATCTTCGCCCCTACCTACACAGAGGAATGGATTTAAAACACATTTGCAGTTTGGTTTAGAGGATCGAGAATGAAAATAGTGGATAGTTGGTGAATAAAGTTTGAAATGGACTGATTTATGAGACACGTGTTAAAGTTTGTAAATGAGAAGTACCTTTCTTTTGTGGCATTAATCGTACTTACGTTAGATATTTTTCGTGACTGTTTTTAATTATTATACATATGAATAGCTGAAAATATTATAGTCGGACATACTTTGAGGAAAAGTTATATAATACGGAAGTAACTTTGTTTCAATAATTCGTAGTATTTATTACAAGTTACGTAATGATATGAAGGAGGTATGAACATATGAACTTAATTGTACATTTGTGCAAATTACCTTTCTAATATATTATTAAAACTAATATCACAAATTTCATTTAATGTAAATCAGAAATCAATGTCGTTTTAAACAACATTAATTTGAAATATTTGCAGATAAAGTTACTGAAATTTAAACTAATATAATACAATATCCTTGCAAAATTTAAAGTAAACATATGATAAAAGTTTTAAAATGTGGATCAAGCAAAGTAATAAATACATGAAGACTAAACTAAACCAAAATATTAAGGAAATAAAAACAGTTTTAAAACAATATTTTTATCCTTTTTGTTACAACTGTTCTTTAAATAACACATTATTTACAAGAGAATCATTATATTGTATACTATTTCAACAGAGCATACGTTATTTATATGCAAGCAATTATACTGTACATTACTTTAACATATGGAAAATAACGCACGTAATTTATATGGAAATCACTATATTATACATTAATGTAACATAGGGTAATTAACACAAATTATTTATATGCAAACCATCGTATTTTATAATATTGTAACACTGAGTAAGTAAAGATTGATTACTCTTACTCAGTTTTAAAAATCAATCACGATAAAAGACTATTGGATTACTTTAATTATTTTGTGTTTCCTGGACGTAGAACAACATCGATTTGGCGTTTCTTTCAAATATAATGTTTACCATCTGTATCATATTGTCGACAAGCGATTAAAGCTACAAGATCACCTAAAGCTCCTAATTTGCCTATTAATAAAAATCAAACAAGCAAAATCTAATACAGCAATTACTACGCATGCAAAGAGTCATAAAAAATTCTGTATATATATATCTTTGCTCCAGTTGGCTCATCGCTGGTCTTGTAACATAAACAAATAACGTATTGTTTTAACTATGGCTTTTTAGCTGACGTTTACCACCAAAGATTTGACGTCATGTTTATACCATGGATACTGATCTACGTATGGACATATAGGAAGAGTTACCGTTGTAAAAGATTTATTTTACAGCAGTATGTGCGCTGCCTCACTTATACACATAGGTTTGGTACATCTGTCACACTTAATTCATACTAATAATTGACATTATCATGTTAACCTATTTCAGATAAGGGTTACCTACGTGCTACCTTCAGTACGACTATTCTCGAACATTAAACTAGTTAATTAGGCACACAAAAAAAACGATAATGGTTTCTTTTGGAATTTCGCGCAAAGCTACACGAGGGCTATCTGCGCTAGCCGTCCCTAATTTAGCAGTGTAAGACTAGAGGGAAGGCAGCTAGTCATCACCACCCACTGCCAACTCTTGGGCTACTCTTTCACCAATGAACAGTGGGATTGACCGTTACATTATAACGCTCCTACGGCTGAAAAGGCGAGCATGTTTGGTGTGACGGGGATTCGAACCTGCGACCTTCAGATTACGAGTCCAACGCCTTAACCCACCTGGCCATGCCGGGCCGACCATAAGGATATTCGAGCTGTTGTTATTATAATATAATTGACAATAGTTTGATATTAAAGTTTTGGATTTGATACCGGTGAGACTATCAGTCTGTGATATAACGAAATGGCTAAATCAGTATAAATAAATTCATAAATTAATGTTCCTAAATAAGTGCTATTCAAAACATTATTGTATACGAATTTCATAAGAATATTAAATGAAATAAACAAATAAGATAGAACGAATATGAAAGGTAATCATGAGAATAATTTCATAAAAATTAGTTAATTTTTACTCGAAAGCCTATTTCAACAATACAGTTTATCGACTTTTACTGAAAATGAATACCACGAATTATATCACAGTCGAACATCATTCTATATGCGTCACCTGGTGGTTATCATCAGAAGTACCTATTCTGACGTTTGAAGAGCTTCTAGCATTCGAGTTTGCGTTTCTCGCAGATTGCGTCGATTGCGTCTTTCCTTGAGCTTTTCTTTGAGACCCACTTCCATCCTGGCGAAGTTCATTGCTTGCCCTTTCTTGAAGTCCTCAACTTCTTCTCGATGGCGTTTTCTTAATTCATCGATTTTACCTGAAACGAACAAACTACCTTCGTTAGTTTTCAGTTTTCATAATAATCATGGAACATTGTCGCACCATTTGACAACGAAATACTTCCCTGTTAAAGGAATTTTTGCGAATCACAACGGGAATAATAATTATCGTTCAGATACTTTGTTTCTTTACAGAATTTGAAGTGCATGCTGAAAAAATTTAGACACATTGATAATAAAATCAGAGGGAAAGAAAACGAATTTAATTCTTAACATAGTAATAAAAAAAGCAATCTTTATTTCAACCAAGATTTCGACATTTCTGCAGTGATGAAACTTTGGCTGAAGGAATTTTTATTATTATTATACAGAGAATGAAAGTTGTTTTGTTATTAACGTGATTGTCAAAATAGTTGTCACATAATTGACTTTACCAAACATAAATACAAAACACGCTTATAAAACCACCTGCAAAATTAACAAGTAATTAAAATGTCCATGTTTAAATATAAAACACCTCCAAAACCTTCCGAGTTTTTAACTTAAAACTTGAACAAAATGATGAAGGCACATTCATTTCGAAAGTATCTTGACAGCACCTTAATTGATTTATTTATAAACTAGCAATATTATATGTTATACGTAATAATTCTAGTATTTTATTTTACTCTGTTATTAATCACAAAGCTATATAATGGGTTATTTGTATTCCTGAACTTGAATATGAGAGTTGTAAACTGTGAGATTTACCAATGATCCACTGAGAAGCTTTTCCTGAGGTTAAAATGTCAACGGTATGACATTTATTTATACGACATCTCTAAGTAGCTTAGCGATTGTGTAAAAGCTTGTAACGCTATAAATTAAAGATCGGTCCATCAGTACAAAGGAAAGCGCGTAGAAAGAAGGTTTTTGTACAATTTTGCGCTCAGAAATAAACACGTTTTACAACGTTAATACTCACTACACGAACCAACCAGGCATATTAATGCAGATTTAAAAAACAATGAGTCTTTCCGGAAAGGTTCGAGTTATTTTGAGTAGACAAAAAGATTTAGGTCGCTGTATGAGACCCGTGACTGGGCCTGATACCTTAAGAAACAACATGGATGAGTTAACTCGTAAATGAAAAGTAAAACGATGTATGAATAACATATTTTTGAAATATTTTAGATGTATTTGTAAATATGATGGTTTAGATATAGCACATAAGCTAAGCTATGGGTTTTGGTTGTATAAGTGAAGATATTCCAATAGATTTAACGTACTAACTGATTCGTAGGTTCATCAAATCATTACCACACTGACAGCAAAACATAAAAACACACAACAAACTGCCACAACAGTATCGTTATCTTCAGAAATGTGGAATGGATTCACATATAATAAATAATTAGTTTCAATATTTTGTGAAACTAACGGCATAGTAAAGCCCAAAAATACAGTGTTCAAGTCGAAGTAAATGAAAAATGCATTACAAGGTGAGTTCCTTATATTTCTGCAATGAAGAGTAAATATGAGATTTCATAAAGCCCAGTGTGGTACCACTATAGATTTCATATAGATTTCATCATGTTATATTCTCCTTGATATATATATAAATATACAGATATTCGTTTTAGAGGTTGTGTCGAACTTCGTTCATTGAGATTTATTGAAATAATCCTAAATTACCGGTTTCCGTAATAACCCTCCCTGAGCTTTGTACTAAAAATATATGAGCTGACCCATGTGACAAGTATGGCCATGTAGTTAGAGCGCTTGGTTCGCAATTTGAGAGTCGTGGGTTCGAATCCATACCCTACTAAACAAGGTCGCCTTTTCAGCCTTGGAGGCATCGTAATATTACAGTCCATTCCACCATTCGTTGGTAACAGAGTAACCCAACAGTTGGCGCTGGGTGGTGATGACTATTTGTCTTACGGACTGCTAGTGCAGCTAGTCCTCACGTGGCTTTGCGCGAAATTCAAAACCCGACTCGTGTGACGGGTGTTAGAAATATAGTTGATGTTATTTCATACAAATATTTTGAATAAAGAGCTAGTTAAAAATAACTTTAAGATTCATTATTTTTATATTAAATCCCTTCATTCTGTATGTGGTTTTGAAAACAAAAATAAAATCTCTTAATTTGTTATAAGCCTAAATTATACGAACGTAAGAAAGAAAAAAAGGTACAGGAAAGACTACAGAATTCACTGAATATCTTGATGGGTGTAGCTTCACACGTTTACCTGCCTATACAGAGCTATTAGACATGATGTAAAATTACTTACCGAATATCTGCTCATTGGATGGTGGAGGTGCCAGGTCGCAAAGAGGAACTGGGGTTGGTAGTGGGGCCATTTCTGGAGTTGGGGCAAGGTTTTCATTCTATGTCGAAACAACACAACAAACTAGTTTAGTTTCCTTAGTTTCTGGACATAATATATAAAATACAGTATAAAAATTATATATATATATATATATGTACACACACACACACACACACATAAACACAATACTGAAGACATTTTTTTTATTTATTGTAATATTGAAAGAAAAATTACTGTCAAAACCTTTGGACCACAAAAGTTTCTTTCCACACATTTCAACAGTATAAGTATGTATTATAATATGTTAAACCGAGTATCTGTATAATCTATATAATTTCACACAGACTGATAATGCTGCATTTCTATGGAACAAAAAGAAAGTAGCACCTTTGAAATTATTAGTCACCTTGTCGTTACTGTTAAATGGTTAAACAAAAAGAGTTGTTGATAATATAACCAAACCTTCTCTGTACTCGCATCATTGAAGTTTCATTAGAAATTCGCTTTATTACTGAACACCAGATATCTGATGTGATTTAACCATTACGTGGTTTCAATACACGAAAAACATAGACAACAACGACTGCATGCTGGTAAAAGTCATTTCATGTAACTTAAATAACTATTACATCAATACATGAAAATCCCAGAGAAGAACGACAACATATTGGTGAAAGTCATTTCATGTAGCTTAGATTAGAGGACAACAATAAAAACTGTTAGTGGAGAAAATTCAAGTGATTCAGAGCAACATGAAGGTGTAGATTTGAAACATGTAGACAGAATTTGTTAATCACCTCTAGATTTTGACTTATTCTAATATCTTGACATTTGATCAGCACTATATGAAGAATATGCAATCAA
Source organism: Carcinoscorpius rotundicauda (assembly GCA_011833715.1). Classification (NCBI taxonomy): domain Eukaryota; kingdom Metazoa; phylum Arthropoda; class Merostomata; order Xiphosura; family Limulidae; genus Carcinoscorpius; species Carcinoscorpius rotundicauda. The sequence goes on along the minus strand of CM022399.1, from coordinate 17,956,469 downwards.
CTCGCAATATGCAATAGTAAAAGGCATAGATGTTTAGATAAATGCAAACGCTGACTGCATTATAGTGATATAAAATTACAAATATAATGTTTATATATGTTATTTGTACTTAATATAATTGTAACGGATTGCACCGCTTGTTCATACGTATTATTTGTACTTAATATAATTGTAACGAATTGCACCGCTTGTTTTCACGTTATTTGTACTTAATATAATTGTAACGGATTGCGCCGCTTGTTTACACATGTTATTTGTACTTGATATAATTGTAACGGATTGCGCCGCTTGTTTATTCATGTTATCTGTACTTAATATAATTGTAACGAATTGCACCGCTTGTTTACACATGTTATTTGTACTTGATATAATTGTAACGGATTGCGCCGCTTGTTCATACGTATTATTTGTACTTAATATAATTGTAACGAATTGCACCGCTTGTTTTCACGTTATTTGTACTTAATATAATTGTAACGGATTACGCCGCTTGTTTACACATGTTATTTGTACTTGATATAATTGTAACGGATTGCGCCGCTTGTTTATTCATGTTATCTGTACTTAATATAATTGTAACGAATTGCACCGCTTGTTTACACATGTTATTTGTACTTGATATAATTGTAACGGTTTGCGCCGCTTGTTTATACTATAATTTCACTTAATATAATTGTGAAGGATTGCGCTACATTTAGGAATAATATATTACAGTTTCACGAAGGGAAAAGTTCACACATAATTATCACTATTTGGGGTGTAAAATTGTTGACCACATGAGTGTTGTACACTTTTAACTTGACACAATGGCTGAATAAATAGGGAACAAAAACGTGATTTGCAGTTTCCGTAATATGATGTGAGCCCAGAGATCACCTAACTGACTGTTATTTTTACATAGCTAATGTTTCTGGATATATCGGATTAAACAATACATCAACCCTTTGCTGCACCTGAAATAAAGCCAGTATCTCATGGGGATGCTTTTCCATTACTACATCCATCAGCAAATTAGGAAACAGGAGAGTTATCTTGTGAATAAGACAATGACTTGTCTTCATCTAGTAAGTCTGTTTCAGTGACACTTCCACAGTAACTGCCTCATTGGACCACATAGTAAATGATAGATTTGCTGATTCGGGACTTCTCTATATCAAAGCAACATGGGGAAATTCTTGTCTCTCGTTTGTAACAATAGAACTTAATAGTTCCAAAAACTAGAGTTTCAGTTTATTGAAGTCGCCATTAAAGTCTCGCTTCTCATTACAGCTTGTAACATATTTTGCACTTATGTACAAATATTGGTGCACTAGTGGAAGGATTAGTGAATGTCATCCTCAAAAAATGTTACTTTTTCTCAACTCATTTTAAGTTAGTCTGAAAACTTTACTTTTGCACAAATAGAACATTAAGTCATCGATTCCTGTTACTCGTGCTGTGAATATAAGTGCTTTTCTTATAGCAAAGCCACATCGAGGTATCTGCTGAGTCCACCAAAGGGAATCGAACCTCTCATTTTAGAGTTGTAAATCCGTGGACTTACCGCTGAACCAACGGTGTAATATAAAAATTAAAGAATTTTTTCAAATCACGCAGATTATGCATTCCTAAATCAATTTTCAGTTAATAAATAATTATTAAAAAGTTATTTGATGATATATAAGAATATGCTAACTAAACCTATCATAACTCAAAACTAGAAATGATCAGTAATTTTCAACATGATATTTTGTTTTTAGTAGTGGGTAATTTTGTAGTTGTTGCTTGTAGTAAATATTGTATGAAAGATACAAAATAAGATGTTTACATACGAGTGAATGTTATTTCAGTAAATCAATGCTCCAGGAAAAATAATTTTAGAAGGTAAGGAATTAAAATCAAAAGATTTAAGCAAATCAGTTACATGTTCTTTAATGTTTAATGATTTAGAACAAACGTGTAAAACAGGAAAGCACAAGCAACAGTAAAAAGTTGTTACTCGTATGCTTTTAGAATCTAGTGTTGAACAAAGTAAAATTATACAAATAAAGAAATAATCATTAATATCCATTTAATATTCTAGCTATACAATTTTAGAAATTGGCACTGAAGGAAATGACATTCTACAATTAAGGAAATGGTATTGATACAAAACTGCTTTTCACATAAATGTGATTTCAAACTAATATATAATAGAACGTTTAAGTTCCAGCCACGTCACTCAACAAAAATAAGCAATCTGCTGACGTCATTTAAATAATGAATATTTTTGTATAAAAAAGTTTAGTAAATAAATACATTACATGTTAGTTGATTTCAGCAACACTCATGTTTGTAAAATTAAGTGAGAAACAATGAATAGTTACTGGTTTATTTTTAACGTTCTAAACTAGAAAGGAACTACATAGCAAAGGCTAATATCAGAAAATATAAATGCTTGGAGATTAAATAATGATTGGCAGCTGTGCACGCTGGTTTTAAGTATTATCCCTCACGGTTTTGAAATCTTACCACAATAACCGAAATTTCGTTCAAAACAGGTATACGTATAAATAAAGCAGAATTACTAAAATAAATGCCTTCTTTTAAGTTCTATCAAGAAAATTATTTACTTGGCCAGACACTTTTGCGGCCTGAAACAGCTGTACTCTGTCTTCATTCATGGGCGTGTCGTCTATTTCATTTTCTGTGTCTGAAATAAATAACCAATTCGTTGCTTAGCAACTGCAAGAATGACCTAAACATAACCTTTTTTCTATATAGCTAAATGAATAATCTAAAGTTCGAGTTAGTTATACAGGCAAACAACAGCAGTTTTATTGAAGCAAGTACATGTGGATATGACTGAATAATGCTGACATTTACAATCGATTTATTAGCAACTGTTTATTATAAACACACAAACTCGCTTCAATAGAAATATAAAGAAAGAATTCTTATAACGACATATTCAAAGGAACCTGTTTATATATCATATGGCATCGTATCCATATTTATAACTACTTAATTAAGTTAGTAATAACACTATACACCACTTCTGTACGGAAGGATATTAGGCGAATATGAGAGTATGTTGACAAAGAATTATTTATAAGCTTAATCACTGGGCACGGTAGTGTCTAGTATGTAAATGAGAAAAAATGACAACCACATTCAATCTATTTACCCTATTATGCTTGCATATAAGTGTTAAAGTTGAATTATTGTCTTATTTGAGAATCTAATTGTTATTATTGAGTGTTTCACAGCTTGATTAAAAAATATAATGTTATATTTTCATGGAAAAATAATAAAAACGGAAACCTATTGTTTATCAGTGAGTTAAGTTTATAAGTATATATTATTTCCATTTTCATAAATACATTTAATTTCTCTTCGCTAGATGTCTGCACAAAATATTCTTATATTACGACCCTTTGTTACTTTCATTGCAAAAACATGATAATTACGAAACCAACTTTAGTAAAAATAAATAAATAATAATCTAAATCATATATTCAAGGTAACAAGGAGATCAAGTATTCATGGAATTGACAAATCATGGAACTGGTGTCTGAGTTTTAAAACATCGTTTTCTTACTAATCAAAACAATACATTTTATATTGATCTATTCCTCTTACAATTGTTTTTGAGACTGCACCGAGCACGTGGCTAGACATGTTTGTTATAACCATTAATAGTTTGGGACCTGTACAGTGTCCTCACTTTTAAATAAACATAACCTTCACATGTGGGATAGTCCATTTCATGCATACGTGATGATTTGGGGTGAAGTTCTTGGTGTATTCTATATTTTGTGATTCATTCCTTAAACAAACTATAGTTATCAGTGGTTCTATCATACTTACATCAGTTTTCGATATGAAACTATAGTTAGAAATGGTTTACCAACCATACAGCATTTTTATATAAAACTATAGTTAGAAATGGTTTACCACCTATACAGCATTTTTATATAAAACTATACTTAGAAATGGTTTACCAACCATACAGCATTTTTATATAAAACTATAGTTAGAAATGGTTTACCACCTATACAGCATTTTTATATAAAACTATAGTTAGAAATGGTTTACCACCTATACAGCATTTTTATATAAAACTATACTTAGAAATGGTTTACCAACCATACAGCATTTTTATATAAAACTATAGTTAGAAATGGTTTACCACCTATACAGCATTTTTATATAAAACTATAGTTAGAAATGGTTTACCACCTATACAGCATTTTTATATAAAACTATAGTTAGAAATGGTTTACCAACCATACAGCATTTTTATATAAAACTATAGTTAGAAATGGTTTACCACCTATACAGCATTTTTATATAAAACTATAGTTAGAAATGGTTTACCACCTATACAGCATTTTTATATAAAACTATAGTTACTAGTGATGTTCCATTAATATACATTTTTTGTGTATTTAAAATTATAGTTTCCTGCAGTGTACCAACCATACAAGATAATTGTATAAAACTATAGTTACTTTTGGCTGTGTGATTTATATAACATTATTATATGAAACTGTAATCACTTGTGTCTGTATTATTTGTAAAATATTATTATATAAAACTGTAGTTACTTTTGGCTGTATGATTTATATAACATTATTATATAAAACTCTAGTTAGTTGTGTCTGCATTATTTGTAAAATATTATTATATAAAAGTGTAGTTATTTGTATCTGCATTATTCATAAAATATTATTGTATAAACCTACAGTCACTTGTGGCTGTATGATTTATATAACATTATTATATAAAACTGTAGTTACTTGTGTCTGTATTATTCATAAAATATTATTTTATAAAACTATAGTTACTTGTTGCTGTATGATATATATAACATTATCATACAAAACTGATTACCTATGTCTGTATTATTCATAAAATATTTTTGTATAGAACTATAGTTACTATAGTGGTTGTAAGATTTATATAACATTATTATATATAACTGTAGTTACTTGCCACTATAAGGTGCATACAAAATAATTATATAAAAGTGTGGTTACTTCTGGCTGTATGATTCATGTAAAATTATTATATAAAATTTTAGTCACGTGTGTCTGTATGGAATATTATTATGTAAAATTATAGTTATTAGTGGCTGTATGAAGCATACTATATATTTGTATACTATAGCTATTAGTAACTGTATGAGGCATACTATATAGTTATATACTATAGCTATTAGCGGCTATATGATGCATACTATACAGTTATATATTATAAATATTAGCGACTGTATGATGCATACTATATAGATATACATTATACCTATTAGTGGCTGTATGAGGCAAACTTTATAGTTATATACCATAGCTATTTGGGACTGTATGATGAATACAAGACAATTATACAAAACTACAGTTATGTGTGTCTATACTATCCATAGAATATTATTATATAAAAATATATTGACCAACTGATAGACGATTCGCGCAAAATTATTATATGAACTTACACCTAAGTTGAAACGAACTGAATAAGTTATACTGGACCTTTAATTAAAAGTGTACATAAGAACACCTTTGTATCAATATGTCAGTCTTAAACAAACATACAATCATGTGTAGATGGCGAAACGATGCCACTTCGTACATATTTTGGCTACAATTTCTTCAACCAGTTTGTTGTTGAGCTCAAACCTACAAAATAGAGTATGTAGCTTCTGCCTACCTTGAGCATGAAGACCAGATTATTAGCGTTATTAGCCCGCAGGCTTACCGCTAACCACTGAGAAGCTTTTCCAACTATGGGAAATATATAATTCATTTGACAGTTGAAAACGACTTGAAGTCCCGAACAAAATTATTTGTTAACAAACATCTCGATAAGTTCTCTCTTGTTTAATTTCCTTAAAATGTTTACGTTTATGTGTGTCGTGTTGGTAATGGTTACTATGGTCTCGCCCATAACCGGTATTCTCTGTTTATTTTTCTAAAGTTTATTATGCTTTCCCTCTCAGTTAGCTCTTTAGTGTGCTAAAAAAACTTTCACCTTAACAAGAAGTATACGTGTGTTTATTTATATATATGAGCGTACGGTTAAATCTGCTAACATATGAAGTACTTTTACAGTTCAGTCTATAAGAGTAGAGATTTAAGATTTGTTGTTGTTGTTGTTTTGAATTAAGCACAAAGCTACACAATGGGCTATCTGTGCTCTGCCCATCACGGGTATCGAAACCCAGATTTTAGCGTGTAAGTCCGCAGACATACCGCTGAGTCACTGGGGGGCATTTAAGATTTAATAAACATGGTGCGTGGGAATTAATCATTTTCCTTTCTCCTGTTCATGGTACAAAGGACATTACAAAGTTGACAAGGAAGTCAACATGGTGGGTGATAAGGATCAGTAGGTCCATTACCAAATAATTCAAGGTAGGTAGAAAACAAGAGTGTCCCAAGCAACACTCACTTTCACTCCGGGGCTGAAGAACCTACTCAACAAATGCCCTAGGTAGAACCTAAAATTAAACACTCAAAGAAAAACACGTTATTCGAAAGACAGGAAAATACTTAAGCTCTGACCATAGAAAGTAATAGCTCCACAGCGGTATGTCTGCAGACTTAAAACGCTAGAAACTGAGATTCGATACCCACGATGGGCAGAAAACAGATGTTCCATTGTGTAGCTCTGTGATTACACTACGAATGAAGAAACAAGTATAAAAGAGCAAAATACGTTTAACAGACCAAGAGCATTTTGCATCGTCTATTGAGTGCTGAGCTCAATGGAGAGATATGTTTTTTCATGATCAGGGGGTTTGTTGCTATGTTACGTAATTGAAATGAGAGAAAATTTCTGTTTTGATTTTTTTGGGTAAAATGTACAAACTAATTTAAGAAATCTGTTTTTAACCGCTGGGGTCACCGGTCCTTTATCCTTTTGTTTTTGAATTTCGCGCAAAGCTACACGAAGGCTTTCTGCGTTAACTGTCCCTAATTTTGCAGTGTAAGACTAGAGAGAAAGTATCCAGTCATCACCAGCCACCGTCAACTTTTGGGATACTCTTTTACCAACGAATAGTGGGACTGTCCGTAACATTATAACGTTCCCACGACTGAAAGAGCGAAAATGTTTGGTGCGACGGGGCTTCGAACTCACGACCCTCAGATTAGGAGCCAAGCATCCTAACTACTTGGCCATGCCGGACCTAAACTATATCTCATGCTCAGTTTGAAGTGTTCGTTAGTTATGGGAAGTATTACCAGACGTGTTGCAAGTCATCATCATACAACCATATCAAATTAGTGGTATAACGAAACCTTCATGGACAGCAGTGTAAGTTATACAGCTATTAACGTGATTTTCTGTATCTTGGGGCGAGTTAACACCTGAGCGCACTTATTGAAGAATATCACTGAAATGTGAATTAGAAGTGAGACGATTATTAAATGTAATACCAGCATATCAAATTATTAAAAAACATGGGTTTGTTTTAATAATGTTTTTTGTGTCTAAACTAAACTGGAGGAAAAACAGAAATTTTGAAGTAATTTATATTTTAACCGAGAAAGAGTGAAAAACGCGGTCTCGTCCTGTACCACACGGCATTGCTGATTTGGTTTCCACAATCACTTTATATTTATGCGTTTTATATTAACTTTAGTTAATGGCGAACGATCTTTTTCTATTAGTGTAGGGTCTACCATAACCACGTGGTTAGGACGTTCGATTTTTGTAATCTGAGGATCGTAGGTTAAAATCCCCGTCACACCAAACATGTGCGCCTTTTCAGCCGTGTTAGAGTAGCCCGAGAACTGGCGTTGGGTGGTGATGACTAGCTTGACTTCCCTCTGGTCTTACACTAATAAATTAGTAACAGCTAGCGCAGGTAGCCCTTGTGTAGTTTTGAGTAAAATTCAAAAACACATACATACACACAAATTATATATTATTGAGGAGGAGAGGAGAGCCTTAGTTCGAAATTATTGGGTAACATTTTGTGCTGTAGACTGAGCGGTTTGGGGAAAATCACTTTTATGTTAGTTATAATTACTACAGTCAGATGTGTTTACGTGGGGAGCAGTGAAGGTGTCTTTAATGTACCGTATATACTCGTTTTATCGCCCGATCTTGATTAAAGGCCCGTTTGAATAGCCGCCCGTGTGAACAGAACATAAAAATAAATAAGGGCCCGTGCTTGAATACCCGCCCGGGCCCTAATCATAACTTTTAGGAAACTTTGTTTTTCAGTATGAAGATGTCAATTTATGATAATGAATCACACACGATATTAAAGCATATCTTCTTAGCTTTCATTTGACACATCGCTCGTTAAAATCCAATTTGGGGAAGCTGAGAACGACAGCCCGAAATTTTCCCATTATTTTCGCCTATCATCGCTGTAACAGTTTAATTGTTGACTCATTTGGCTACACCCGCTTGCACTTGGCCACACATCCGGTGACGAAACCCTCGTATCACCTGACAATTGCACGCTATCGAATTTTATGCGCTGGTCGATAACACTCACGCCTTAGGCGTCCAATTGCATAGCAGATAGCATTGTTCATAGCCAATGACAGCAGACTTTCCCACCAAAAGCAAAGAACTGATATTTGTCTACTGATCATTCATTCAGAATATTGAACCCCACATGATGGCAGATGACAGAAGAAGAAAGCGTGACCTATCACCAGTTGATGACGATAACAAAAGGCGCAAACTGCACAGTTACACACTTGAATTCAAATTGAATGCTATCAGTGAAGTAAAAAAAGGCAAATCAAAAGAGGCAACTGCTAGAAAATTTGGTGTTGCTCCAAAAAGAATTCGGGAATGGTACAAGCAAGAAAAGAAGCTGAAGGCCATGGCATCCCATTCCAGTCAAAGTCAACGCAAAAGACTTGATGGCGGAGGTCGCAGACCATTGTTAGACACACTGGAAGAGAGAGTGTATGAATGGATAGAGAGACATAGTTATTAATAATTCGTCATGGAAAAATTTGCGATCAAAGGCCATATACTTCCCAATTGAAAAAGATTAATGTCGTGAAATATTTGTCTTCAACGATAATTTTTGTGCATACCTAATTTTACTTTGAAAATAACAAGCGCCCGTGCTTGAATAAGAGCCCGTTTGAATAAGGGCCTGGTATTGAGTTTGGTTGAAAAAAATAAGGGCCCAGGCTATAAAACAAGTAAATACGGTACTCAACAAAAATATTATTTTTTTTCAGTAACCGAAAGAGAGTTTTTATGTGGTGTTGCTGTCAGTGTCTCAACTGATAAACAGTAATAATTATGTCTTGCTCTATCAAGCCAAACTTGAGAGAAACTAGGTATGACTGTGGTTCTTCAGTGAGGTTCTCAATTAGATTTTTAGTGTTTGTTTATGATTGTTTCTTATCACAAAGTTACATAATGAGCTATCTGTGTTGTGCTCAACACTTAGGCGTCATAAATACTTATAAATCGGCGGCATAGATGGCGTATCATATATTTATGTTGTGTGTAATGGCTCGATAAGTTATCATGTGCTCTTTAGTTTTACAACTGCTTGTTTGTTTGTTTGGAATTTCGCACAAAGCTACTCGAGGGCTATCTGTGCTAGCCGTCCCTAATTTAGCAGTGTAAGACTAGAGGGAAGGCAGCTAGTCATCACCATCCACCGCAAACTCTTGGGCTACTCTTTTACCAACGAATAGTGGGATTGACCGTCACATTATAACGCCCCCACGGCTGAGAGAGCCAGCATGTTTGGCGCGAACCCGCGACCCTCGGATTAAGTCGCGCGCCTTACGCGCTTGGCCATGCCGCTTTTCAATTGCATACGAAATATTTGTGAAGTGGTTATCTACGTCATGATATCAGAATTTGGAGGATGGTATGCTATCAAGTTTATTTTGAAACAATTTTCGGTCTAATTTGGAAAAATCGTGAATCATACAATCTAGAACAGATCGATTAAAGATACTCTCCAGAGAAAATTGGAAATATGTTCCTCCACGCAGATATTTTCAGGGACAGGAAAGTTAGAAACGAGAGCAGAGGTTACTATGAACAAGCTAAGACGTCTTGAAAACTGTTTTCATGAGTTTGAGTGAGATATTATTACCAAGAACTAAAATATTATTATCTAAAAGAGAAGTGTAGCACCATTGCAATTATTTGTTCTGTAGTTAACATTCTGCGTTAAAATCATTTAAAATAATTAAATTAGAATTTGTACTTTACATATTTTTTTGTTAAGAGAGAAAAAGAATATAAGGACACCACGATGCCGTATACCGTACTCTACTAGGTGGACTTCCGCATGGTCCACGAAGTGTTCTCTTTCAAGAGTAAATAAAACCAAAACTAAAAGTAAGAAAATGTTTCTTGTTTTTAAAGCTCATAAGCCATGCTATGTTATAGCCTAAATAATGCCTAATTATTCTCGTGATTCATGGCATGTGCACGTTTTACTGACGTCACGACAGTACAATTGCAACGTGAAGTATCCATTATGTGACGTCATTTTAGTGCCAACTGGCTGACTGACAGAAAGCACACTACTGTACAATGACGCGAGTGGTAAAAATGCAATAGTTCCTTCAAGCAATTTTTCGTTCTTTTTCGGTGAAATTAGATCGATAACAAAACCAATATTATCACTCACTATTAACTTTTAGTTATAGATATCTGAAACCACATTAAATAATTTCATTAATGATGTAGTTAAGCTACACAATAAACCACTTGTTCTCTGTTAACCATAAATATCAATGTGAGACCGCAAACATACCGCTGGGCCACTAGAGAGCGTGAAGTTTTGTTTGTTTGTTTTTGAATTTCGTACAAAGCTACTCGAGAGCTATCTGTGCTAGCCGTCCCTAATTTAGCAGTGTAAGACTAGAGGGAAGGCAGCTAGTCATCACCACCCACCCTTGAGCTACTCTTTTACCAACGAAAAGTGTGATTGACCGAACATTATGACGCCTCCACAGCTGGGAGGGCGAATATGTTTGGCGCGACTGGGACGCGAACCGGCGACCATCGGATTACGAAGCGCACGCATTAACACGCCAGGCTATGCCGGGCCCACCGGGATGTGAAGTAAAGAAAATCATTTTTTGTACCTCAGGACGACTGGTACGGGTCTCAAAACTTTTACCAAAATAAGGCAGAGAACGTTTCGACCTTCTTAGGTCATCTTCAGGTTAACAAAGTTCTTTGAGATACATTTTTACTTCAAGTGTTTCTCGTCATCACGAAAATCAATTTTTATATATCAAGATTTTTTTGCATAAATAAATTTATTTTACATTTATGTAAAACAACAACAACACTTTATGTTATTGCTCACAGCCTAGTTAGAGTGTTTTTACATTGTAACATATTGACAACTGGAGGTATCAGAGTGAGTTGTATTACTGATTTGCAACATCTGTAAACTTTCGTTGATATTTTACAGAAAAATAAAGAACTTTCTTGTGTTGGAAGATAAACTATAACATCGGTGTTTCTTTATTGTTAAGTGGTTACTTATCTATACGTAAATATATCGTCGTAAAGTGTAAATAGGCGCTCTGAGGCTATACTTCTATTTAACTTAGACCTGTGTGTGTGGGGGGGGGTCTTGTAACAAAACCACACTACGCTATTTGCCGAGTCCACGGAGGGGAATAGAACCGCTGTTCTAGCGGGGTGATAACTTAAACCTCTAGTTCTGTCTATTTATTAGACAAGACCTGACATAATTCTTTAAACGAAAAACTTGCGTTACTGCATCGGTTAGATAATTAACTTTTCTCATAATTTGAAATATTTAATTATTTGTTTGTTTAATGCACAAAACTACACAATGACCTTCCTGTTCTGTGCTTACCACCTGTATCAAACCAAAGTTTAAGCATTATAAGCACCCAGAAATACCGCTGAACCATCGAGGGGCTATTTTAGAGACACTAGATAATGTGACTAATTAACTGGTACATTTTCATTACTTAAAGGTTAACGTTTGGATATTATATATATAATAACTTTTATATTACTTAGAAAGATATTCAGATTACATGTTGATATTAGTATTGTAATGAACATATTTGATTTAAGTGTCAATTACAAAGTCTCATTCCTGGTTTGAGACAGATTTATCTACCTGGACATTGTACAGCCCTTCAGTGATCGCTTCTAGTAGAGTAAGCGCCAAGAGTTATTTATGTTTGTTTTAAATAATTCAATGCAACCCCAGTGGCAAGCGAGGATTAAAAGGAACTTTTTCGTGTCAGTTTCTGAGAGATTCAGTTGCTAAAGGTACTCGTGATCCTGAAACAACTCAGTTCTAAGAATGGCTTAAGGATTTCCTTTCGGTTCTCAGTTCAAATGTAAGGTTTTATCGATGTAGTAAATATCTTGAGCATTGTGTTAGAGACCTTAAGGAACCAGTATTAGGATCTTCAGTAATATCATATAAACTATTTAAGGGAAATCCACTTTGTTACAGTTTAGAATTTCATGTGCTATAAACCTGATTATTTATTTAATCCTACTGTAAGTATTCCTTTGCTTTAAAAATAATGCATGATTTCTCACTAGTGGTAAAAGAAGTCACTACGTTAGCGGTAAGCACTCATTATGAAACTATATTTACTAAACACACATCCGAATAAAACAATAACACTGTGGGTTAAGCCTACCTATGTTGTATTCGACGTCTTTTCCTGTCATTTCTCTCACTTTAATCCTTATAAGTCTAATTCTTTCTCTACGAAGCAAAGCTTCTTTCGTGTTACACAAGTCCGTTAACTGAGACAGGTCCCGCGAAATCGTAGAATTCAATACCTACCGGTTAAACACATAAAACGATGAAATATCAGTGAATGCTATTACTACTTACGTTCGATTCCAGGTAAAATATAAGATAATTTAATTCGCATCAAGATTTTAAAATTACATGTGGTGAATAAATTTGATATTTTATTTGCTGAATCTATTCATTAATATTTTATCCATGTTAAGAATTATGTTAAAACAGTTGAAAATATCAACTATCTTATCACACATTCTTTTCACTATAAGTTTATACAAGCTTAAACTGCAACATATTCATTTGTTAATTGTGATAAACTTCATTTTCAGAGATATTTAATTCTCAAAATCTTCAGCGATAAATATTTACAATTTGATTTGCTATCCACATGAACCCATTATTTTCGAAAATCTGATAGTTATCGAATTCACAGGCTGCTAATTGGATGCTAAATTCAGGTTGTGTAAAACGACTTTCTTGTTACAAAACTCACTTGATCAAACCACTGACAGAGTGCTGCTGCTCGACGGTAGGTAGCGTAATAACAAGCCATAGCGTGCTCGTGTCTTTCTTGCGTTTGCATGTCTGTGAATATGTATGTGATAGCCTAACAAAAGAAAATAGCAATTAAACAAATTCACTTATATTGTAATATTAAAAACTTAATTTCGTCATTGTGTGTCCTACTACTTCTTCAAATATTATTGTTATATATTTTTAGTGGAGTTCAAATAGCCTTCAATAACAATGATAATAAAAAAAGTTACCTAAAGAACCAACAATTCCAGTTTTAAAACTTGCCTTATCCTGAAAAAAGATCCAAAACTTATTGATAACTATGCAATAAGCTATATTTTTATTCATCTGTAATTTCAAATCATAAAAAATGCATAAAAATGTTTGAAAGGGTAGCTTCTAAAAGAGAATTTATTTGTTTAGAATTGAGCAAAAACTATCTGTGCTCAGCCCACCACACACAAACCTGGTTTATAGCGGTGTGAGCGCAGAAACATGTTGCTGTGCCACATGGGGGCGTAAAGAGAGTAAATTCAAAGTATTTTTACAGAACAGAAATTCTTAAATGTAAGCTTAATTTCATTGGCTTAAACTGCAGTTTTAATCATTCAAACTAAAACATGCAATCTTGATAATCGAAAGAAATTCCAATTTTCTATTGCTGAAATGTTATATTACATTAACTATACATTTATTATTTATTTTGCGCTTAGGAACACTGAGACGATGAGTTTACACAAACTTGTGTTGATTATCATTTAAAAAAACTTTATTTAAATTTTTAAGATAGTTTAACACAAAAAAATTCCAGTTCAATCTTTGAAACTAATATTTAAAAATGTGAAACGAAAATAAGGTAATAAATGTATAGGTGTCTAATCTTCATTTGAATTTTCGTTACGTCATTTATAATTTAAATAAAATGACGAAAAATCTCACCTGGTTAAGAGTTTCTACCTCTTCTTTGTTGCAGTATGGAAACTCAAGATCCGGTAAATACCGTTGCGCCCCCTCCAGGTTTTGACTTGCAGCTAGAAAGTTATTCCGTGCTTCGGCTGCACATATATACCGTTGTTCCAAATCGCTATTAACGAAACAAATCAAAAACCTGTAACCTGACATTATAATTCGAGATAGAACTTGCAAATATCTGGATAAACGTATTAAATTAATCTAAAATTACTTCAGTTTTCATACAATAAATATCTTATTATTCGTGCACTTGTTATATTTCTGATATGTTTGTGAGAGTTTCTTGTCAATATGAAACATTTATATTAATGTTAAGCCTAATTTACATACTCATGAGGTATTGTAGTGTCTGTACATTCATACCAGAAGTCCTAACTACATGCAGATTTTTTCTTCTAGTAGCCTTAAAAAGATACGTTGAATAAATATTTGATAATATATTTAAGACATAGTTCCATCAGTATTGAAAACCTGCAAAATATATAATTTTATGTACAGGGTGGCCCATAAGTCCCTACCCATCCATATATCTTATGTATCTGTGTGCTGTCCCTCATTCTCGCTGCATAGTATTATGCGACGCCATGTTCTGTGAGACATTTTCCTCAACATAGCATTTGTTTGTTTGTTTGTTTTGGAATTTCGCACAAAGCTACTCGAGGGCTATCTGTGCTAGCCGTCCCTAATTTAGTAGTGTAAGACTAGAGGGAAGGCAGCTAGTCATCACCACCCACCGCCAACTATTGGGCTGCTCTTTTACCAACGAATAGTGGGATTGACCGTCACATTATACACCCCCACGGCTGGGAGGGTGAGCATGTTTAGCGCGACGCGGGCGCCCTCAACATAGCAGGGGTTATTGTTCCAAACGCCGCGGTAACAGTTGCCTTCAACTCAACATCATCATAATTGAATATAACATAATAACATATGGATGGGTAGGAACTTAGGGCCACCCTGTATTATCTATGTTCTGACATCATTTAACAATCTTGCTGTTATTAGTAAATGTATTATTTCAGTTTATGGTTCGGAATTATTGAGGTTATATCTTTATTTGATATAGTTATAGGAACTAATTAGACATTTTGTTATTCTACACGGTTACCAATTGTAATTCCGAAAAATAAAGCTGACAGTTAATTTGAATCCTAGTTTTCATAGATATATAGATAATACAAAGATTTGCTATTGTTGTACAAAGGTGGAGAGAAGATAGTATTTGTTTGCTTCTAATTTCGCGCAAAGCTGCACGAGGGATATCTCAGCTAGCCGTCCATAATTTAGCAGTGTAAGACTAGGGGGAAGGTAGCTAGTCATCACCATCCACCGCCGACTCTTGAACTTCTCTTTTACCAACAAAAAATGGGATTGATCGTATCATTATAACGCTTCCACATCTGAAAGGGCGAGCTTGTTTGATGTGAGAAGAATTTAAACCTGTGGTCGTCAGGTTACGAGGAGAGCGTTCTAACCACCTGATCATGCCGGGCTCAGAATAATATGCAAAATATATTCAGGAAATTTGTGAAAAATAGATGCTCTGAAATTGAATTTTCATATTCATTTTACTGTAATTTATTGAAAATATTAATCATTTGAAGTCACTTTTTATGATTCACAAATATGTGTTCACTGACATTTACACTCATCACAACTATAAACAAGAACAACTTGTAACCTTGTAGATCACACATGTAGTTTATTATTCATTGTTATATTAGTTCATACACAGTTTTACAAGTCTATCTATTTCTCTATAAATAATTTTTGAAATACAAGTTAAAGTGTAAAAAACCCTACAGTTACTGTTACAAAATGCTGGTCTGGTTACTGCCCGGTTTGTTGGACTCGCTCTGTCACATATGTTTTAACATGGTGTAAACATGTTTCTTGGAAAGTCAGTTTTTTGTGATAAAAGAAACAATATGCAGAGCTGTGAAACAAATACATATTCGAAACATAGACAATTTTCTAAGCATTAAATATTTCCACAGAGTGTTAAAGAACGGTGGTAGAACCATTTCATCTAACGATATCAAAAACACTTTTTTATTTCTTTAACTACAAATTCCACTTGACTTGACTGACTTTGGTTCACAGATAAATTAAATTAATATAATTCCTGTGGCTCAACGATAACTTTAAGGATCTACAGTGCTAATAATTGAGATTTGTTACCCACCGTGGATGAACACAAATAATCAATTATGAATATTTGTACATAATAATAAACAAACAAAAGATAGTAGGTCTAGCTTCACAAGTAGCCAATATTTTACAGAAATTCTAGTTGTGCATAATAATAAACAAACAAAAGATAGTAGGTCTAACTTTACAAGAAGCCAATGTTTAACAGAAATTCTATTTGTGCATAATAATAAACAAACAAATGATATTAGGTTTGACTTTACAAGTAGCCAATGTTTAACAGAAATTCCAGTTGTGCATAATAATAAACAAACAAAAGATATAGGTCTAACTTTACAAGTAGCCAATATTTTACAGAAATTCTAGTTGTGCATAATAATAAACAAACAAAAGATAGTAGGTCTAGCTTCACAAGTAGCCAATGTTTAACAGAAATTCTATTTGTGCATAATAATAAACAAACAAAAGATAGTAGGTCTAACTTCACAAGTAGCCAATGTTTAACAGAAATTCTATTTGTGCATAATAATAAACAAACAAAAGATAGTAGGTCTAACTTCACAAGTAGCCAATGTTTAACAGAAATTCTATTTATGCGTAATAATAAACAAACAAAAGATAGTAGGTCTAACTTTACAAGAAGCCAATGTTTAACAGAAATTCTAGTTGTGCATAATAATAAACAAACAAATGATATTAGGTCTGACTTTACAAGTAGCCAATGTTTAACAGAAATTCTAGTTGTGCATAATAATAAACAAACAAAAGATATTAGGTTTGACTTTACAAGTAGCCAATGTTTAACAGAAATTCTAGTTACTTGTTAACATTATCATCGCAGCATAAGTTCAGTAACAGAAAAACTAAGTAATCCATGCACTAACAGACTAATTACTCAATACTAAATTCGCTAACCCTAACCAAACATAATTTATATGCATATATGTGTGTGTGGCCCAAATGATATCCAAAACAGCACTTCAAAATTTCTTTCATATAAAAAAAATCAATACAAATGACAAGAAATATAATCTGAGGGTTGCGGGTTCGAATCCTCGTCACCCCAAATATGCTCATCCATACAGCTATGGAAGCATTATAATGTGAGGATCAGTCCTACTATTTGTTAGTAAAAGAGTAGTCGAAGAGCTGGTGGTGGGTTGCGATGACTAGCTGCCTACTCTCTAGTTTTTCACCGCTAAGTTAGGGATGGCTAGCGTAGATAGCCCTCGTGTAGCTCTGGGCAAAATTAAGAACAAAAATAACACAAACGAACAAAAACCTTGATATTTGCCTCCGAGAATTCCTTCAGATATAACAATTCACATCTATTTGATAATTTGGCCATTAATGCTTAAAAGTTGTACGTTTATCTGATGAAATAGTTGGTTTATTCCTCATGTTTGCCAGTTCAGTCTTTAGCTACTTTATTTCGTCATTATGTAAGTTTGTGTATTTCCATTATTTTTTCAGTTTTTAGTGTTACTCTTCTGTACTTCTCTGATGTCGCTTTATGTTTTCTTTTTTACTTCTTTCTTCTATTTTATTTTTGTTTGAGGTACATTTTCTATGGCTGCCGCGACTTGTTACCCGATTAGTCAGCAGTAGGTTTACAGGCTTACAACGCTAAAATTTGGGATTCAATTCAGCACAGTGAATAAAGCGCAAATAGTTCACTGTATAGTTTTACCATAAAATGACAACAGATCTCCACCCTGTTTAAATCAAATCGATTTTTCGTTCGTATCTTGCTTGTAATTTATTTCTTAAATTGCTCTCTTTCATCTGTCCACCCAGTGGTATATCTGCGGATTTACAACGCTAAAAATCGGGTTTCAATACCCGTGATGAGTAGAGCACAGATAGCCCATTGAGTAGCTTTGTGCTTAATTCAAAACAACTCTCTTCATCTATATTTTCTACCTTTTTTAATAATTTTTTTTCAAATTTTTATCTCTTGCTTATTGATATTTTCCGTTTCTTGTTTTCATCATTACCTTAAGATTTCAATCAGGTGTCTTCATACTGAAGTTGAGTATGAGTTCTGTTTTCTTTTGCGTGTGTGTTTTGATTGCTTTTGTTATACATCAAAGCTACGTTAGACTATCTCCTGAGTCCACCGAGGAGAATCGAACCCGTGATTTTAGCGTTGTCAAACCGTAGACTCACCGCTGTACCAGCGGGGGAACTTTTATTTTGCCAAAATAATCCCAGTTGTTGAGTTGATTCTTTTTTATTATTGATAAAAAGAACAATGGAGAAACCAATTTACGTATGATAACAAAAAGTTTTGATTCTTCAACATCAAATTGTACGATGAGTGTAAAAGATATACTCCTACAGGCATCACTCCCTTCCCTTGGTTGGTCAGTGAAAACATGTTAAAATGATTGTTGAATGTCATTACAAATAATAAAAACACCTCTTAAGTTAAAAAAAGCGACAACAACAGTTAATCGTACCTTATAGCCATTTCAGGCAGGTCTTTCCATTTCTGGACTCCCATTCCTAATTGACTAGTGGCTTGTTTTGCCATTACATTACTTTGTCTCCACTTAAAATAAGCTTGATCCACCTGCTGTTTTTGTTCCTTTAACTTATCCAATTCCTTTTCTAGATTGTATTCAAGCTCGCTGCCATATTCACCTCCAAAAACACCATCTAAGAAATCCAATATACAAGTCTTAACTACCTGAATAATAAAAATATTCAGCTTTTAACTATGAGTAATTCTAAAACATTATGACATTGAGAAAAGAAGTATATATTAACCGTTGAAAGAGAAGAACCCGTCACGTGATAAATAACATTTAGAAGGTCATCATATACAACACACAGATTCATTGTGTGAAGGATACAATTCGATATAAACACCAAAACATTGACTTTTGGATGAAATAGTTTTTTTATCTCTGTCTTTTACTGTAAACAAATGGAATTTATAAATCACAATATCTTAAGCCATTGGTTCCATATGTGGTCTCACAGACACATGTAGGAATACTTTCTTAAAACGTTTTCCTGTCAAATAACAATGTAGTACCTTTCACAAAAAAGTAGTAGTTGCAACAAGTAAACTATACAACGTAGTTTGCCCTTTAGTTTTGTCAAAGAAAACATTGTAATGAAATAAGGTACCTCGTGGTGATTATTATTTAAATTTTATATTAAATTATTAGGTAGTGTCCTTTAATGAAATAAGGTACCTCGTGGTGACTATTATTTAAGATTTATATTAAATAACACTGGTTTACAAAAAAATACTTTTTTGTCTGAGGCAAGAATGTGAATAGGTGTTTTTTACTAATTTGGGTGTGCTGAATTCAAATTTATAAACAGTTTTGCTCTATCGCCTTTAGTTTTCTGGCTTTTAAATAGTCTCATTTTAGTATATACAGAGTATATACGTGCTTATTTCAACAGTTGCAGCAGCTTATTACAGATAAAACAGGATAGATAAAAAACATTGACGGAATAAATATACTTGGATGACACAATGTACACAGTTCATAGTACCGTAGACAGTTAGAAGTGTGTTTTCTCAGATGATCTGGTGTATTTTGCCTCCGGGATGTCACGCAAGAGCATCCAGCAAAAGTCTCCCATCATGCTGGGGTTCCACTTGCCTTGATAGTTGCTCTCCATCTTCGTAATGTCTTGGTGGAATCTTTCTCCGTGCTCATCACTCACTGCTCCAAGGTTTGGAGGGAAGAAGTTGAGGTGGGAATGGAGAAAATGAATTTTGAGTGACATTCGGCATCCCAAATTCTCAAAAGTCTTTAGCAATTTCTCAATACAGGCTTGGTAATTTGGTACGCGTGTGTTACCAAGGAAGCCACTACAGACTGACTTAAATGCTTCCCATGCTCTCAGTTCCTTTAAGGTGAGAAGGTCCTCAAAATTAGTATCCTTCAGCACTTCTCGGATTTGAGGTCCGACAAAGATGCCCTCTTTGAGCTTAGCAGCACTGAGACCTGGGAACACAGTAGACAAGTGTTGGAAGGCAGCACCATTTTTGTCCATGGCCTTCACGAAATTCTTCATCAAACCAAGCTTGATGTGAAGAGGAGGAAGAAGCACCTTCTTCATGTCAACCAGAGGATTCTCCTTGACGCTGTGTTCGCCAGGAACTAAAGTGCTTCTAGACCCCCAGTCTTTCTGCTTGTAATGCTGGGATACAGCTCGACTATCCCAGAGACAGAGAAAGCAACAGTACTTTGTGAAGCCCGCTTGCATACCCATAAGAAGACCAATGACCTTGAGGTCCCCACACAGACTCCACTGGTAC
The DNA here is from genome assembly GCA_011833715.1 of Carcinoscorpius rotundicauda. Taxonomy (NCBI): domain Eukaryota; kingdom Metazoa; phylum Arthropoda; class Merostomata; order Xiphosura; family Limulidae; genus Carcinoscorpius; species Carcinoscorpius rotundicauda. Next base: position 17,935,812 of record CM022399.1, on the reverse strand, counting down.
TGGTTGTACTTAACAGCTTCATAAAGAAGCTCCATATTGTCATAGGACTCCTTTAGATGGACAGAGTGTGCAGTGGGAATGCTGGGATATTTATTCCCGTTGTCCAGAAGCACAGCCTTGAGACTTCGCTTGGAAGAGTCTATGAAAAGATGCCAGTAGGAAGGATTATGTGGCAAACCAAGGAAAGTGAACAAGCCAGGTACATTTGTGCAGTAGCACAACTTGTTTTCCATGTCGAAAAACGAAGCAAGGTCTTTGTTCCGATTCCTGAAACTGGTGATCCTTACATCTTCCTGGACTAGGTTCCACTGTTTAAGCCGAGAAGCTGACTGCTGTTTTGACAGATACAAATCACGAGCAAGGTCATTCAGGTCTTCTTGCGTGATCCATTGTGGCTCGTTGCCACTTGTTCCTGAATAAGAAGAGTCAATATCTTCGGAAGAGATTGACTTGGCAGAATCTTCCCTTGGAGGCATTTATTCATCTGATTTATGTGCATTTATTGCATAATAACTAAAAAAGAAGACATAAGTCACACAATATTAGAAATTAACCATGAATGCATATACGCCTTTATGTACAGTATGTGTACAAAATGTATAGTATGCACATCTAAAAAACTAGAGGTGAGGAGTAAAAACGGATTTCAAATCTGAATTCAACACCCCAAATTAGGTTAGAACAGCTATTTTTGTGCTTACCTCAATTTCTTTGTAAACCAGTGTAATTATGAAGTATACTCAATTAAATAAGATACGTCTGGTGACTGTTATTTAAATTTTATATTAAGTCATTATGCAGTCTCCTCAATGAAATGAGATACGTCTGGTGACTGTTATTTAAATTTCATATCAAGTAAGGTAGACGGCGTCCTCATACAAATTTTCTGAAATATTAAATAATTTCAAACTAAAAAGACTGGAAACGTACGGAATAGATAAGTGCTTAGAATTTACAAATACAGATATAAAGTTAAGATAATCAAATCATAATTATACGAAATTCACCAAGGAACTTGTCACGTTCTTCATAAAGACAATTTAACTTGTCTCCTTCTGTAGCCAAAGTTTCAACGTCTTTCCTTAGAACATCTCGTTGTTTCGTTGTACTAATCAGTTCTGTCTTGTTGATTTCCTGAAGGCATGAAAATAAAAGGTATTTAATAACGACGCCTATAAAAATATTACAAAACTAATGCAAAAGCGTAATTCAAAATAAAGTTACGTCTTCTGTTCAATGTCTGAAATTTTCTTCTATAACTACAAAAGGCGTCATTTTTTCTGTCACCTTCAATCCACAAAATCCTACTCTAGAAAAAAAATCTCACCAGATTTGCACAAATTGCATGACCCAATCCTGGTAGGCTAACCGGGGCCAGCGGTATGTCTCCGGATTTAAAACGCTAAAATCAGGGGTTCGATTCCCCTCGGTGGGCTGAGCAGATAGCCCTTTGTGGCTTTGCTATACGAAAAACACAAACATACACACCCAACTGGGGCACGGCCCAAACAGGGCATAGCGTAGCTACGGTAATAACAGCTAATAAAAGTACAACAAAACAAGGATAAATTACAACCTCGTGTTTAAATTAAAGATAGTTTATGGATTGTAATTATAATCATGTCAATTATACCAGCCTTCATAACAGTTTCTAAGTTCAAATGCTGGAAATTTTGAATAAAATGATTTTGTACAGTTAACTAAATAATTTTAATAGGAACTATGTCATAATATTTAAATTCTTATATTCAACTCATATATTTTTCACTCAAATATTGAAGTTTCAATAATCATATTATTCATTCTGATCAATATTGATTTTCTTGTTCTTTTTCAATGACGTCTGTGTATTTATCAATATTGTAATACAAAACTGCAAGAGGCAGACATAAAATACTGTGCCCCAAAAAATTAAAAGATAATCAGAATTTACAATACCATAAAATTATCAGACAAATAATAAAGAAAAACAGTAAAGTACGTTTTAGCAGTTCCCTGATTGAAGTAATTTTTTAGAAACTTAAGAAAACTTTTGACAAGGACAAATATGTAACACATTGTATAAAACAATGGGTTTAATGTCTCAGAAAAATTATTATTTTATTTGTTGCATGTGTGAAAGAATTGACTGAGTGAAATATGTCAATATTTTAGTGAAATTAATAAATACATTTAAATGAAGTTAAATAAGTAAACAAAATCATGTGTCTATTTCTTGTGTGAGACTAGCGAATTGGAGATTAAGATGATGGACGGTGTATCCCTACCGCAATGTGGGTCCTACATCCTCTGTCACCTCCAAATCCTAGGATACATTTTATAATCCCACGTTGTGGTTTGTACTCTGGGATCGTTTTTAAAAATTCAGCGTATTTTGTTTAATTGTGTTTGTTTTGCTTAAAATATCATGGTTATAAATATATATGTATAATGTTATTGTTAACAGTCTAGAACGTTTGTCTTATGCCTCATATTTTTATAACATTTTCTTCCTTATAAAATTTGCGGCATCCACAGCTGTGTTAGAGTGAGATAATTCAGGAATATAACAAACATTTTGTACCTGACGGTTGAGAGTGTCTACAAAAGCTTCTTGTTCAGCTGTTAATTCTTGGTCGCTTTCTGTTTTTTCCATGAGAAACTGTTTAACCGATTGATCGTTGTCATTGTCAGCATCCACCACAGCTTGAAGCACCATCCTGAAATAATTATTATCTAAGCTTTAATTTATTTGTAAATAAAAAACGCATCGCTAGATGTCACTCCTGAAGACACGAATGTACTAATAAAACTGAAAGGTGCAACAAGCCACTATCGGAATCTGAAAACCCGATAACGATTTCGTTAGTTCTCTCAAACAACCATCGTTACGATTTTATACCAACTGTGACTGTTTCTGTGAAAATCTCTTTTTTTTAACATCCTGAAATTTTATTCAGAGAAAGAGATACAGAGAGTTAAAAATAAACTCTTCTAACATTTTAAAACATTTCTTTGAAAATTCATTTATTTAAATCACTGAAAATTAATTTCTCCGAGTTAAAATAAAAATGACGTATGTTATTTACCCTCGACAGAAAAAAATCCAAATAAACGGAAATTAGATGATTTCATAAAAAATAAAATTTTAAATTTTTAAATTTCCACTTCTGATTAAAGTGCGTGGTTAGCCTCCTTCAAAGATACACGTGTATTTATCACGAGCAACAAAATTAAACCCGTACGCATGTTCTTCAAGATGTTTTTCATGTTCTTCCAGCTGCGCCACTTTATGTTCGAGTCTCTCCAACTGTTCCGTTTTAACTTGGTAGTTCTCCATCACGTGCCTTTTCTCATAGCTTTGGATCTCTTTTTCTATCTCAAAATATTTTTCCAATGTTTCTGGTGTTATCTCCACCTAAAGGGATAAAACAAAACAAGGATGGATTTTCAATGTATGACACGAGTTCACGATTTTAACCTAAAATGCAATATATTAGACAGACTTAGAAGGGACATAACACGGTTTGCTCTTCTATGTTCCAATAAACAGACGTGCTTTTATCAAGATTAGTATATGAACATCAATTCTATTTTAGTCTGCTCTAAGGGACTTTGCTTTAATATTTCTGGTACTTCTTAACATGTGTTTCCTGTTGTCATTTAATAGATAAGTACTATAAAATTGTTGCTTCATTGTGACCTAACACTTTTATCTGTAAACCACTTGCTTCTTCGTTGTTCCTGTTGTAATCTAACAGGTATTTCTTTAGTGAGTTTGATGCTTCTGTTATTATTTCTGTTGTTTTCAAACAGATCTTCCGTAAGCCTGGTGAGTATTCTTTGTACTTCTGTTCTTATCTGGCAAGTCTTTTTTTGATAAGCCCTTTGTTACATATTATTGTTCTGTTATGATCTATCAGGACTTCTTTTAGTAAAGGGCCCGGCAGGGCCAAGCGTATTAAGATGTTCGACTCGTAATCCGAGAGTCGCGGGTTCGAATCCCGGTCGTACCAAATATGCTCGCCCTCCCACCCGTGAGGGCGTTATAATATGACAGTCAATCGTTGGTAAAAGAGTAGCCCAAGAGTTGGTGGTGGGTGGCGATGAGTAGCTGCCTTCACTCTAGTCTTACACTGCGAAATCATGGACGGTTAGCGCAGATAGCACTCGAGTAGCTTTGCGCGAAATTTAAAAACAAACAAATACCTTTCAGTAAGTTTGATACTTTTAATTTTCATGTTGTGATCAAACAAGTCTTCAGTTGATAAGCATGATGTTTACTTTTGTTATTTCTTCTGTGATTTAACAGGTTTTTATTTGATAAAATTAGTTAACATACGTTTCTCCGTGATAAACAGGAACATTTCTGTTTTTTTTAAGGTTAAAACATCTAATCTTTTTTTTTACCTGAACAATCTCTATTTTTAGTAATAACATGAATATTTTAACTTTTAAAAACTAAATCATAAGATGAACTTTTATATAACATGTTTAAGTTAGCCATGTTTTATTGTTGTTTGTTTTTCAGAACTGTAGCTTTTGTTTTAAACATACTTGTTGTTGTTGTTGTTGTTGTTTTGAATTAAGCACAAAGCTACACAATGGGCTATCTGTGCTCTGCCCACCACGGGTATCGAAACCCGGATTTTAGCGTGTAAGTCCGTAGACATACCACTGAGCCACTGGGGGGCTTTAAACATACTCTTCACAAAAAGAAACGCAAAAGGCAAAATTTGAGACAATTTGTCAACAAGTTTATTCCTGGTAGTTCTTTATGACATGTGTGAAACTTTTCACATTCACTGCTGAATATCCAAAGTCTGCAAAGGCGAAGTCCACGCTCACTAGTTGAAGTTTAACGCCACTCAACGTCAATAACGAGTATGCCCCCCCGTGAGCATCAATAACTGCTTGGCATCTCCTGCCCATGGAAGCGATGACATGACGAATCACATCCTGTGGAATGGCTGTCCACTCAGCATCCAAAGCTGCTGCAAGCTGAGGTAGAGTCCATGGTTAAGGTTGTCGCCGTCGCAGACGTCGATCCAACTCGCACCCAAAGATGTTCGATGGGTTTAAATCTGGTGATCTGGAGGGCCAGAGAAGAATGTTAATGTTGCGGTATCTCAAGAAGACAGTGGTAAGGACGGGCATTGTCGTGTTGAAAAACGTCGTTGACATTCACCATGATGGGTTGCACATGGGGCCTAAGAATCTCGTCGACGGTTGCGTACGGTCTGATCGGAAATCCTACGCAGCCCTGGTATGGTTGAGGCAGTAGATGTCGCAGTGGTGGTTCTATCCCGAACGTGACGTAACCGGACGTAGCAATCTTGTGCGGGCGTGGTCACATGAAATCTGCCAGATCGTGGACGGTCACGAGTTGATCCATGTTGTTGGTGACGATTCCATAGCCTTGGGATGGTGCTTGGGTGGACATTCACAGCTCTGGCCACATCTGATCGAGATTCCCCTGCTTCCCATCCACCAATGGCGTTGTTGCATTGTGCTTCAGTCAGTCTTGGTGTAACTGTATTGCTTGTCGGTGGGTTAACACTGAGCTATGGAAACCGAGAACCCGTCACTCTTATAGGGATTTTGCACATGTTGCACTTGCAGAATATGCAGATCTCTCAAACAAATTGATTGGACACGAATGAGTTTTGGCGAAAAATCCGATGTTTTCCTCCGTTTTCAAAGTGAACAATTGTTACTGTCATTTTGGTCTGACAATCAGTGCCTTAACACGTGTAACATCACATAATCTGAGCTTGTAACATTATTACATATATTTCTCTTTAAAATAACAATAATAATAAAAGTATATATTAAAAACTGCCCAGAAAAACCTATTTTTTTACCATAATTCAACAAGAAAAACGATATGAACAGCAAATATCTTGGGATAAACCGCCTGTGTAAACTCTGTTTTAACAAAAGAAGTCGTATTATATGGAGGTATGGTCAAGAGTTTTGTAATACGCTTATAGCTCTACATGCGTCCCCAAATTTGACACAAAAATTATTAGTAAAATTAGACCAATGAAACTCCTTCAGAGGATGCATACATTCCAAAATATTCTTGGTAAACTAGAGGAGAGTTTATGGCATGTTCTGGATCACGCACAAAAAGGCCTGGAGGAGTTGACATGTGCGATGTGTGGTACATCATGCTACAAAAGTGTTGATGCTTTGCGCTTTACTGATGTCAAAGACAGATGTGTGAGATTTAATGGTAGTATAAGTCTTAACCGGACAATGACCTTAATCACCTACCTTCTTTTAAAAAAGTGTTACGACAGTACATTAGATGGATCAGTTACTAGACTGACATTTAAAGTCTGACAGAATCCTTCAATCAGAAGCACCAAGGCCAACAGAAAACCATGGTTGGAAAGTTGTGAGTGGAAAGGTGGGGTCTCTGTAGGAGGACATATCCATCCAACAGAAATTGTTAAGGAAGTAGTTAGCAGAGAAAGCGACGACCCAAGCTCTTCCGAAGAAGTCTCAGATCACAGTAACTTAAAAGAGATAGATGACACTTTGCTGTCAGGTGATTTGGACAATAATGAGAACTAATTAAATAATAAATATAGCAGAGTTAGGCCTATATCATTAATACAACACTGAGCATTTACAGCATTTCTGTCATCTTGATTTATGATACATTTCAATCAAGATAATGTTTTAATTTACATTTTATGTTATTATCATTTTTATTTCTTCTTGTTTCTTGTTCAGTATTTAAATTTATAATATTTATAATGATTAAATTTTAAATCTTGCTAACTAAAAAAACACAAAACATTATATCTTTATTTGTTGAAGTCGTTATTTTAACGCAGAACGGATTGAGTAATATTTTAATTTATACTTCTAGAAGTTGTTCTGTGATGATACGTTATTTTGAATGAATCATATTAAATTAAAATATTCCTCGTTTCAAGTGATACTAATCATTCACAGTCATCATTTTCACAATATTGAAAAACAAACCTAGGACCAATAACACCCCTTATTTTATAGAGTGCCATAAACTTATCGCAAGCTGTGCGACTCCTCTTATCAAAACACTCTACACAGTTAGTTCATCCCAAGATATTAACTGTAAATATCTTTTACTTGTTGAATGGACTCTAAGAAAAAAAACACCAGTCTTATGCTGTTATGGAGGGTGCTACACGCTGACCACATCTGGCCCATGGACTAGTCCATTTTCCATGTAGAAAATGTAGTGAAACGATGTTTTGTAATAGAATGAGACAGACTGAACATCATGAGAAATGATGCTGACTTAAAACGGAAGAAGGCGGACTGAAAACCATTTGATTTGTTTGTTTGTTTTGGAATTTCGCACAAAGCTACTCGAGGGCTATCTGTGCTAGCCGTCCCTAATTTAGCAGTGTAAGACTAGAGGGAAGGCAGCTAGTCATCACCACCCACCGCCAACTCTTGGGCTACTCTTTTACCAACGAATAGTGGGATTGACCGTCACATTATACACCCCCAAGGCTGGGAGGGTGAGCATGTTTAGCGCGACGCAGGCGCGAACCCGCGACCCTCGGATTACGAGCGCACGCCTTAACGCGCTCGGCCATGCCAGGCCTAAAACCATTTGAAACAATACTTTGAAACAAAAGGAGGAAGACTAAACATCATGAGAAATGATGCTGACTTGGAACGGAAGAAGGTGGACTGAAAACCATTTGAAACAATACTTTGACACAAAAGGAGGAAGACTAAACATCATGAGAAATGATGCTGACTTGGAACGGAAGAAGGCGGACTGAAAACCATTTGAAACAATACTTTGAAACAAAAGAAGGAAGACTAAACATCATGACAAATGATGCTGACTTGGAACGGAAGAAGGTGGACTGAACATCATTTGAAACAATACTTTGAAACAAAAGGAGGAAGACTAAACATCATGAGAAATGATGCTGACTTGGAACGGAAGAAGGTGGACTGAAAACCATTTGAAACAATACTTTGAAACAAAAGGAGGAAGACTAAACATCATGAGAAATGATGCTGACTTGGAACGGAAGAAGGTGGACTGAAAACCATTTGAAACAATACTTTGAAACAAAAGGAGGAAGACTAAACATCATGAGAAATGATGATGACTTGGAACGGAAGAAGGCGGACTGAAAACCATTTGAAACAATACTTTGAAACAAAAGGAGGAAGACTAAACATCATGAGAAATGATAATGACTTGGAACGGAAGAAGTCAGACTGAACATCATTTAAAACAATGCTTTGGAACAGAAAGAGACAGACTAAACACCATGTGAAACTATGTTTTGTAACGGAAGGAAGCATGCTAAACATCATGATAATGGCTCTGTCAATGCACAATTCCTATATGAATTTTATTAAGATTTAACCGGCTGTTATGGAAACTTACAAGGCAGAAAAGAAGCTAAATAACTTTACTGAGTTTTGGGGGATACTTCAGGGGATTCGGAGTGACACCTAATAATTTTTCAGTGATAAATTTATTGTGGTATTAAACATAAAGTTTCGTGCTCTGGTTAAAACAAACAAAATATTAGTGCTCTGTTCAACTTAGTAACTTCACTTTTGCATGTTCTTTAATATTGTATTAAGTGCAATTGACCAATTAATCACAGATACAAATTGTTTGTAACTCTTATGTGAGTATTACCTAAGTGGCGTTTATTGTAATAAACACAATCTTTTTACATTGTTTCAGTTATGTTCTAAGAGGTATTGTTTATGATATGCAGCAGTATTTGTACATTGTTTCGATTATTATCTAATTATACATTTTTGAAATAAGGAAGATTTTTCAATTTCATGTTGTTATCTAAGAGGTATTTCTTTTAATAAACACGATAATTTTATATTGTTTAATTTGTAATATAAACGGGTATAACTTAAAATTGACACGATGCTCCAACAATGCATTATTTCCTTTGTATTCTAAGATATTTATTTTAATAAACTTAACAATTTCACTTTGTTATCTGTGTAATAAATACGATGGCTTCATATTTTTGATTTGTAGTTTTATGGATAATTTTGAAAATAAATATACGTAAATTTTAGTTGTAAATATTTCTGTAATATTGAAAAATAGTCTTCAAATATATATCAGTAAGCATATAACATTATTACAGAAAATAAATAAATACATTTTCGGGAACAGAAATATTCACAAATGTATATTTGTTGTATTCAATGTTTTGTTGCTTCTTATAGAAAAATAAAATACCTGTTTTGGTGGCGGATAATCACTATCCACTGTCCAGGAAGATATAGACATTTCTAATTCGCTGTCCAGATCACTGTTTGGCTGACGGTGCCTTGGCATAGCCTATCATCAAGAAAAATAAAAAATTACAAACCTCCTCCAGAATGGGGAAATTAACGTATTTTAAGCATTATTGAAGCCTTAAAACGTAGGATTTTATAATTAAAAATGTATACATTTACTCCTAGACAAATAGGAGTTTTTAAACACACCTTAATAATTTACAGAACATCTATGTTAAATTATCTTAGTTTTACAGAAAATCTTAAGTAGACATGTGTATTTAACAATAAATCGTTGAGTCATTTGTAAGTTCTGGTAGTTATCACAAAACAAAATCCGAAAATTTTGGAATAAAACATAATAGTCTGTAAGCATAGATTGAGAGGTTGCTGCTATGACCTTTTTCCGTGAATAAAGTAGTTATCTATGTATCTAAAATTAACTACTCTCAGCCCTCTGTCCATGGTTGTCCACCTCTTCCGGCAATTCCGAGAACATGTCCTGTGAGTAGGTAAATCTGCTTCTCTTCGGCCGTTTAGCGTTTTTATTAACAGAAGTTATTCTATGACTTCTTTCACGGCTTGTTTTTTCTGCATCTAGTACCCCATCATGATCCACATATGCAGCACTAGTGAAAAGTTGGACACTTTATTACGCTTGTACAATTTTGTATTTTCTCCAATCTATTGTATTACAAGAATGTGTGCCTTTCAGAGGTGAAAAACTGTAGGTAGTTTGGTTGACTCAAGAGATTGGTCGTTAATATAAGCCTCTCAGTCAACCAGCTTACACATATTGTGAAGAAAAAGTGTTTTTTCCCCAAGATACACAAGTGTTGTATTTGGGAAAATATCGTAATTATTTGCATTTTAGTTAGGAAAAGTGAAAAATGTTTAATAAATTACAACATTTTAATTTTTTCTTGCACATGTATCATACATGCAGTTAAATTGCCTTCGAGCTAAAATATAACTTCGAGCAAGTTGCAAGAGAAAGGAAGCTGACAGTATTTCGGCCAGACCATCCTAGGTATTCTATATCACCAGTAGCTCTTATAAAGGTTATCCAGCTACAAACACGTTTCAGGACTTCAACGTAACTGTGATAACTAACAGAAGCTGAGAAAGACTTTTCACAGCCTCTCATGATCATTTGGTCACAGCAGGCGCTTTCGATGCCTCTTTTCAGGTGGTGGCTTTCTAAACAAGAGGACTGAATCACTTTATTTATGGGTTGGTAGGCTGCTGTGACTGAAACAAGAGGACTGAATCACTTTCTTTATGGGTTGGTAGGCTGCTGTGACTGAAACAAGAGGACTGAATCACTTTCTTTATGAGTTGGCAAGCTACTGTCACAAGAACAAGAGGACTGAATCAATTTCTTTATGGATGGTTTATGTCTGTTATTGCTATTTTCAAATATTTAGTGGTTAGATCAGTTTGTACAAGTGGTACTTGGTACGCACTAATAAAATGCACGAGAGGTGAGATCGAGTTCGTAGTTGATACAGAAGTTCACAGAACACAGACAAACCTTGTATTGTATTATGCAATCTCAGTGTAACAACTGTTCCAGTTAAAAATTTTGACAAATGGTTGTTGGCTGGACACAACTAGAGAGACACATCTTTAATGACGTCGTAGTGATGTTACGTGTATCATCAAGATTTCTTAAGTTTTCTAAAGTTTTCTTTAGCCCTGGTCAAGAACAGGAATTTGGGTGATAAAACTTATGTGATATTTCTCAGCTAATTCTGCCTGTACAACAGGGAAATTGTAGTTATGTAATAAAACTATTTCATGTCAACCGATCCAAAGAACAAATGTTAAGGAGGGATTGACGTTATCTGCGAATGAACAGCTATATTAAAAATCATGCTGAATTCTTCAATACATTCGCTTCCGTATCTTCAGTTATCACGGTACAACATGTTGGTATAAAATACCAGGATTTCAGAAAATACCACATAATATTTTTTTTATCATTAGTACTACTGACTAATTCACTTGTAGATGGTTATTTTATTAAGTATTTTTCTAATATTTTAAACATCCACATTTAGAAAGAGCAGAAACCTTGAAATATTATCTTGGAACGTTTTTACAACGAAGTATTATCTTGTTTTTTTATTTCGCGCAAAGCTACACGAGGGCTATCTGCTCTAGCCGTTTTTAATTTAGCAGTAAAAGACTAGAGGAAATGCAAGCTAGTCAGCACCACTCATTACCAACTCTTGGAAGTGATCGTTACTTCGTACCGCCACTACGAATGAAAAGGAACGAATATTTGGTGTGACGGGGATTCTAAACCACGACCCTGAGATTACGACTTGAGAGCATTAACCACCTGTCCTTACCAGGCCTAGCTTAAATGTAAAAATGGTCTGTAATAATATAGTTCTGTGAAATACGTGCGTGTTGCTATGACATTTCACAACACAAATTGATTCATGAAATACTGTTGTGACTCATGCATGTGTATATGACATTGTTTAACATCACATCTACAAGTCATTATGTGTCCGAATTCTTGTATGTATGACGTAAACTATTTCTGGGGATTTATGAGGTCTTGAAACTTCTAAAGAAAATAATTTAGGGATCTTTAACTGATTGTATTGTAGTAGTAGTTTAGTAGTTGAAATTCTCTTTGTAATGGCCCTCGATGGGACAATGGTATATTTGTGAAGTAAAAACGTTAAAACCTGAAGTTAGATTATCCGAAGTGAAGACAAATGGACAAATTCATTGTAATATTTATAAATCATGCCTATTTGTTGCGACATTTATTGCAAAATAATTATCAGAAAACAAAAGTCATTGGTATACATTAGAAGCATGATATGTGTTAAACATATATTTTTTGCAGAAATGATAATATGTAATTTCACTGGTGTAGTCGATAATGGTGTGTTGAGAAAGCGACAAAAGTATTTGGAAAGGTCTCACTTCTATACTGCGTCTATTTCACAAGAATAACCAATTTTGTGGTAACAGCATGAAATAAATACATTGTACGCTGCCATAAACACATGTGCAAGGATTTGTTTGTTTGTTTCTGAGTTTCGTGCAAAGCGGCATTGAGGGTTGTCCTAATCTATCAGTGTAAGACTAGAGAAAAGGCAGCCAGTTGTCACCACTCACCGCCAACTCTTGGGCTACCCTTTTACCAACGAATAGCGGGATTAATCGTCACATATAACATTCCCATGGCTGAAAGGGCAAGCATGTCCGGTTTGACAAGGATTCGAACCCGTGACCCTCATATTACGAGTCGAGTACCTTAACCACCTGGTCATGCCAGGCCAGAGGTGTTAATGCGCAATGAAAACTACATAATGTTACTTTAAGTATTGGAACAACACACCCGGTGTAAGAGGTGGTTTTTGCTACTGTGGAACTATTTCAATCGGAAGTGAACCTACCTGAGGAACTAATCACAGCTTGAACTTACGTTGCAATCAACTGTTGTCTCCAATCGTTGTGACGCATTTGATAGAGTATAGAGACATTTTTTTCACTGGACATCTTCATAAATCCTTTTGAGCACCACATGTCTAATCCACCTTGACTGACCTTTGATGATGACATTTTGGTGTCATGTAGAGGCAGTAGCAAGCAAAAATATACAGCAAAGACTAACAATCTCTTATCAGGGTGAGAACAGGTAATCATATACGAATGGTGATCAATCCTACCAAGACATTAACCGGCACGCTCGTGAGGACAAACCATCCTTTGTTTCTAAAAGAAACACTGAAACTAACTGCTTGTGATATTTGACGGACAACCCAGGTTCACCAGACAGAGTAATATCACGATAAACAGAAATACCAAAGGCACCAATGCACTTATATCTGCTTATGCTCTATCAAAGTCTTTTCTGTTCCATCTTGAATTATGCTTTACCAAAGATTAGTACGAATACTATAGAACCAGACAAGATTAAAAGGATGTAAATACATTTTAAGGCTTCTCACGAGATATATTTCCGCCACTCCCATAAAACCATGAAAGTCCTATTATAACTCACGAGTTTCAACAGCGTTAAAGAACATCAACTTGACTTACAAGCAAAATTCTTCAATGCTTTTGCAAGATAAATATCCTGCATCCATAATTTGGGCTACTGTCCATTTCATTTGGGACAATGCATCTGTATTCTGGCAACACATGCAACAATCAAACATGAAATACCTAAAAGATGCCCAACGGTCAGCCAGTTGACCATCTACGTAAGATTTGTGACTGATTTACAGGCAGTACTTCGTAAAATTTCGGGTGGTTGGCCGTCAGATAAATGACAAAAAGAACAAAAAATATTCCTGCTAAGACCATCACTTGAATGCGTGCATCAGGCTATGCAGAAATAGAACTAAATATGTAAGCCCGCAGGCTTAGTGTCAGGATATTGACCCCTTCTGCAATAGTAAGATGAAAAAGGTGACCATGGAAGGTCTTCATCAATGTTTAGTAGAAATGAGATTGTTGCAAAACAAAATGTTATACGATATAGCAACGGAAAACTAAAGATAGGGTTGTAAATATGAAATTCTACACTTAGAAGGTCACTGTAAAGGTCACCAATCTGGTGACATCAGCAGAGGAACTTCCTTCTACTTCCTCCGAGGCAGTTTATCTTCCCATGAGGTGCCAACACCTCTCGATGTGAACATTGTTGCTATCACCCGATACTCAAATCAAAAACTTACCGAAAGGTTTGAAATGTTGTGAGATTTTGATCTGTTTATTTTCTCGTTCTATGTTCCAAATCTAACAAAATGGTCCAATTAGATCTGAGGCTACAAGATGACGAACGAAGGTTGTATGCACGTTATTTGTCTAAACCTACTGCTGAAAATGGCTTTCGCTATGACACTTTAAATTATCACACTAAAACTGATATAATCTTTTCATGAAGAATTTCATCAATTCAATTAGAGCGGTATCAACCAGAGCATTAAAACATTCGTGTGTGTTTTTAGATATTATCAGAAAAAGCACATCCGTACTTTGACGCTTACATCTTTACTTATTGTAGTTGGAATGAAATAGTAATTTTCAAGATGTTTTTAGACTGCTCTCCGTCTGAAACTAATCTATCCAAAACAAGCGATGAGAAGATGAATCCATAAATTTAATGAATAATACTCCATTGTTCTTCAATTCCAACATTGTAGATATCGTTATGGTCAACGCATAGTTTAATTTACGGTTTATGAGCTGCTCACTGTCCACAATTACCGATAGCAAGGAGTGCCTTATATTAAATTCCACGATAACAGGTTTATTTCCAGATGTTTAGTTTCGTTGTAACACACATTTAAAAGTTTCTTTGTAAGCAAAAAATGTTTTGATTGGGAAGTTAGGAATTACAACTCCAGTGGTTTCCAGTTTCACAATCGATGTGGATGTAAATAAATCACACTATAATGGAACTCTTGCTTGCATGATACTCAAGAAAGGTTTTTATTACGCGATGTGCAACCCCAACATTGCGAAATTTTTATTCTGTGTACATGTAGATTTGCAATAGGGGTCACGATTTTTCTTTTGCTTCTTTTCCCGTCATGGAGAAAGTTTTCCTCCATTTTCAGGGTGCAGATATGAAGTCATGAACACGACATACGCTGATCTAGTACACTGGCACCATCTATATAAGCATAACAGTACTGTCTGTTGTATGTCTATATAAATACTTCGCAGGGTATGGATAAATCTTCACTAAAATTGCTATGAAGGTTCATTATGTTCATAAGGAAATACATACAAATTTTCAATTTAGCCTTTTTCGGTTTTTATGAATGGTTTTGCGTATATTTTTTTTTTTACCGCTACTTCAACCCTGTTGATGGATCTTCACCAAATTTGGTAAGAAGGTTTGTTGGGTCCATGAGGAGATGCACGCGAAATTTATGTTTTCACATTTTGTGCTCTGCTGTTTTTATGGGTGTTTGTGGTTTTAATATATATATATATATATATATATATATATAAGAAACAACATTTCATGTCCTGAGATAACTTTTCATTAATCATGAATTTACATAACTTCTCTTCAGGGTTAAGGTGCATCAGCTGGTAAATAATAATATAAAATATTACATAACTTCTGTCCAGGGTAAAGGTGATTCAACTAGTAAATATTAAAGTAAAAGAGCATGAGTTCAGGATTATCTGTTTAATTCAATAATGGCAGCACCTTGAAACATTATAGTTGTTTCTCAGTAAATAAGGCAGCATTTGTTCTTCTTGTTGTATTACAGCTTTATAAAACTTACTGTCCAACTGCTGAAGATGGGACATTTGATAGAAAGCTGTGGTAAATACTTTAAAAAAAAAACTCGTTATATTAAGGAGTAGCTTGAATGTTGGCGTAATGTATAGATGCCTCAAGATGACCATTTAGCGACATATCTTCTTCCACACAGACACAACTCAGATAAATTGTAATCTTTATATAACTTCAGAAGCGCCGTGATATCAACTGCTCTGTCTCTCTTTCACTGACGGAAAAAAACTGTTTAAAATATTTTACAATATTAGAAAAGCCAATTGACCTCCCTTTGAAAATTATTGATGACCAGGCCTACTCCACTTTTTAATTAATATACTCTAACCATACAGTTTTAAACGTAGTATCACGTATCAGAAGACCCTAATATATGCTAACACTGGTGACTTAAACATAGATTTCCGTGCTACGAAGAAACTACTATATGCTAACACTGCAGATTTAAACATTGGATTACAAACTACGATGAACCATATTTATTTTTGAGAGAATTTAGATGGTTAGTATGAAAATCAACTGTTAGTAGTTCCCACTTAACTGGTTATTGGAATGTTGTCCCTTTTAGTTCCTTATTTTCAATTGTTCCATTTAACTTAATTTTATCAAGAGAACGAAAAAAATAAATAATCATAATTATTCTTCTCATGTTATAGAGTTAACAAATTATAATTTTATTACTGTAAATAAATTTACTTGGCTTAGCACAATGAGTCTTACCGTTTCAAGCCACACAAATTATTCACATAAATGGCAGAATTTTTAAAGTTCCTTCAACAGTTATGAAGTGTTTACCTTTCCTAACAACTAAAAGCGCTTAAATAGGAAATAATCAAAAGCGTAACAGTATTTTCAGCGTGAATATATTATGTTGTTTTTTATTTATTAATTTTACAAAGATTTACGACGTGAATGAGGCTAGAAAATGAAGAACATATAATTCACCTACCTCAAGATCCATATGTACATCAGAGTGGCTGCTTCCACAACCCATCTTCTTAACTGTTAAGTCACGACGTAATGACCTGAAAACAGGAAATGAAAATAAGGTTTTTGAGAATATAGTTCTTTTATTAACATTTCTATATTAAACAGGGCTCTAATTTGTTTCCTGTGTCAACAAACAATATTTTTTTATTCCATGCGTATTTTCATTTCTGTTCTATTTTTCTAGTCTCCCCAAGTGGCTCATGGGTAAGTTTGAAGGTTTGTAATGCTAAAAATCGGGTTTAAATGACTGCGTTGGGCATAACACAGATATCCCATTGTTTAATTTAGCGCTTAGCAACAAACAAGCAATATTCACAGATAAAACGCATTCATTAAGTCATTACAGAAGATAACGTGTCATCTGATCTGGCCATTCAGCCAATACAGATTGTACATTCAAATACAAATTTGTAATCTCTGGTTTTACAATGGACGTCTTTTATTCAAAGAAAGAATACTTTTAGAACCGTTTATAAAATGCTTCTCTGGGTTTACTCTACTTTCTTATAAAGTTGATGCTTTGGAAATTTTACACACAATGCTGTTGAAACAAGGTATTTTGTTACTCAGTACTTTGACATTGTATGTTACGAAGGACAAAACTACACATAGGGCATGTGTGTGTGTGTGTTTTTTTTTTTTCTTATAGCAGAATCACACTGGGCTCTCTGGGCTCTGCCAAGACAGGTATTAAAACTCGGATTCTACCACTCTAAGTCCGCAGAAATACCGTTGTGCCATTAGGGACTTTTACTTTGAATCATAAATCTTTCTTTGGTGTGTTGCGTAAGATGTCGTTTGTATTGAAAATGTCGAATATTTTTAAAAAATCAGCTGTTTATCTACCAATAAAGGGAGTTTTTGGAATCAACGTTCATGGGCAAGATTTTTTTACCATCAATTAAAATGTCATTAACAAATATTCCTTTTTAATTTTGTCAGTTGTAGAATGTGCAGGTATTGTTAAATAAATATATTATGACATTATATAGTTATTTGTTATGTAAATATAAATAGTTAAGATGCAGCGTCAGACATCCAGAATATTTATCATAAATAATTACAATAAACTCCGTGGGATCTAGACAAATCAAACAATATATAATCGCATTATTTTATTTGAATTTGATATACAAAAACATTTTAATATCTAATCAGTGAATGGATTATATTTAAATACAAAATAATGTTACTCAGTTTTTATAATTCAAATGTAATTCAGGGTGAAAGTAAAACAGGTTAAACATTATATTTTGATTCTTTCTAGATATCTCTAACTTTTGAATGCTGTATACCAGTAGCAACGAATATTAGGAAAAGAATGAGAAATACCGATTGGTAATATCTGATACTTACAGAGTTTTGTGTTTTCAAGAAACAGTAACAAATTATACTGAAAATGAAAACAAAACATTTTATAAGATTTGTAAGCGGACTTGTGTACTTTTAAGATGAATATTCCAAACTTTTTTTCTTTTTTTTTAATAGAGTTACTCCGTGTGAACAGAACGTGTGCGAACACTTCAATGTGTCAAAAACAGCTTTCAGCCAGCTACAACTTTTCCAATAACGGGAATCGCTTTTACTGTTCCGTTCTATTCTTAAAATTATTGAAAAATAAAATTACTAAAGTTTCAATATGCTGTAAAACTTATAGAATACACACATACATTCCCTTTATAATAGTTGGATAGCCAGAAATCAAGTAACGTTGGCCTGAGGTCTGTCGGTTCTCATTTAACTGTGCTCTCTCCAGATATAAGAAGTAGAAATTAAAAAGTTTCTCTACTGCAAGCGTGTGCCTTATGCTAATTTATATATCCTTAGTAGCAATGAGCTCTTCACATGGTATATCTGTCTCAAGTAAAACTTGAGACAAACAACAAACTTGAGTAAAACAACAAATAAATAAAATTACTTCTCTTTCTCTAGCCAAAACAAACATAGTTGAATGTTGCACAGAATTAGCTTGGAAAAATTGTTTTATTACTCAATGTGGCCTTAAAATACTCGTGATTTCATGTACTTATCAACTTTGACCGAAAAATATGCAACTTGTATTTTTTCGCATTTTTTAAAGCACATCTAACATGTTTTTGTGCGATTTTTTTTATCAAGGTTTACATAATTTTCAGTAATTACCTGTTAAAGTGTTATTTTCACGATACAGAAGATGTACAATTGATGAATAAAAGCTGGAATTGCTGAGATATGTTGATGTTGTCAACTATTGATATCGAATCCGCTGTACTGTTGTACCAGACATCATATATGTATAGGCCCAACATGGCCAAATGGTTAAAGCACTCGACTCATAATTTGAGGGTCGTGGGTTCGAATCTCCGTCACACCAAACATGCTTGCTCTTTCAGCCGTAAGAGTGTTATAATGTTACGGTCAATCCCACTATTCATTAGTAAAAGAGTAGCCCAAGTAGCTGCCTTCCTTCTAGTCTTACACTGCTAAAATAGGAACGGCTAGCGCAGATAGTCCTAGAGTAACTTTGCGCGAAATTCAAAAATACAAACAAACTCTACAGGCCAACTTTTCACTCTTCATTAATAAAACCAGAGAAAACAATAGACTGGAGCACTCATCAATTATAAAAGATATCACAGTAATGGAAGTAGAAACTGCTGTCAAAAACACAAAAACGAAGCTCCTGGAGAAGATGGTATCCAAGCTATCCTTCTAAAACACGGCACTCAGAGATTTTATAAGCATCTAACAGCCTTATTTAACTTGTCATAATTAGCCGAATATATCCCTGTTTCTTTGAAGGAAGCGGTGACATTAAAGTTCCAGAAAGAAGGAAAGCCAGCAAATAAACCAAACAATTACCACCCAATTAGCCTAACCAGTTGTATCGGCAAAATTTTAAAAAGAATAATTAGTAATCGTCTATCTATATACTTAGAGGAAATTCAAAATGCATTTAGAAAATACAGACAAACTACAGACCACCTAATTCGACTAACACAATCAATTACAGACAGATTCAATAAAAATGAATGCACCGTAGCTTGCTTTCTCAACATTGAGAAAGCATTTGGCACAGTGTGGCATAATGAATTATGTCATCGGTTAAAGGAAATGGCTTTACCCCAGGAAGTTATTTGGTGCCTTTCCAACTTCCTGGAAAAGAGAAAGTGTGAAGTAGATGTGAATGGGACCCATTCAGGGTTCTTTTCACCAGAGGCAGGAGTCTCACAGGGAGGAGTAGTTAGCCCTGTCTTATATGCAAAAACCGCTCGTTTGGGTTGAGAAAATATTTTACGTAGAAGAGCGAACAACGTTTCCCTCTTGTCTTACACTGCTAAATTAGGGACGGCTAGCACATATAGCCTTTGAGTAGCTTTGTGTGAAATTAAAAAACAAAACAAATATAAATTACATGAAGATAACCAGTTTATTTAGTATTCAAAACTTAGAACTTAAAGTCTCACAATGTAATATGCCTACGTCGGAAAAACATGATCAACAAATAGATGTTTTCATGATATTACGTCGTAGTAAGATTCATAATAATTAACAAATATTCCATTACTGACTCTACAGATGTTTCCATCATGACAGTAAAAGATATATAACAGCTACTCGAATGCACAACTTGTGTGCCGAATGCCACGACTAACGAGGTCTTTCGCTCGATACCATGCAGAGTTCATCGGGGGCAGAAGCGAACGGTAAACAACGTGCACCGTCATCTGAGTGGAAACAATATCGAAGTAAAGAAATATATATTAACAAATAGAATCTATCTCATTAGAATGGAGTAACAAACAGTGTCATGAGTTTTGGGTCAGCTACCTTTTCTTTTTTTACTAGATACTAATTACTAATTTATTAGACTGAACTGATAATAAATACTGCGAACCATGACAACGATGGATATCCGATACCCATAATGAGTTCTTCACATAAATACCAATCTATATCTCTATTTGAACTACACATATGGTATTTTATCCTCAGAACTTTATATCTATTTTAGACCTGTTGATAATGTTTCTTTTGCGTTTTTCTCTTATGACTTTCTTTATCGAAGTACCAAGTTTTTCTTTAGAAAATATAATCAATGTGAACTGGTTACTAGCTGAAGCGTCACAAGCAATGTTTCACGCAACAGTTGCCATGGCAACATCTCTGTTTAAAATTTGTTTCATCAGAACAGTTATTTGTAAAAATATCTGATAACAACTAAAACTATAACTAAAACACGTTACAATGTATCTGTAGCTACAACTAAAACTGTAACTAAAACACATTACAGAGTATCTCTACCTACAACTAAAATTGTAACTAAAACACATTACAATGTATCTGTAGCTACAAATAAAACACGTTACAATGTATCTGAAGCTACAACTAAAACTGTAACTAAAACACGTTACAGTGCATCTGTAGCTACAAATAAAACACGTTACAATGTATCTGAAGCTACAACTAAAACACATTACAGTGTATCTGTACCTACAACTAAAACTGTAACTAAAACACATTACAGTGTATCTGTACCTACAACTAAAACTGTAACTAAAACACATTACAGTGTATCTGTACCTACAACTAAAATTGTAACTAAAGCACATTACAATGTATTTGTAGCTACAAATAAAACACGTTATAATGTATCTATAGTTAGAACTAAAGCTGTAACTAAAACAAGTTACAATGTATCTGTAGCTACAACTAAAACTGTAACTAAAACACGTTACAATGTATCTGTAGCTACAAATAAAACACGTTACAATGTATCTGAAGCTACAACTAAAACACATTACAGTGTATCTGTACCTACAACTAAAACTGTAACTAAAACACATTACAGTGTATCTGTACCTACAACTAAAACTGTAACTAAAACACATTACAGTGTATCTGTACCTACAACTAAAATTGTAACTAAAGCACATTACAATGTATTTGTAGCTACAAATAAAACACGTTATAATGTATCTATAGTTAGAACTAAAGCTGTAACTAAAACAAGTTACAATGTATCTGTAGCTACAACTAAAACTGTAACTAAAACACGTTACAATGTATCTGTAGTTACAACTAAAACTACAAATCAAACACGTTATAATGTATTTGTAGTTAGAGCTGAAACTATAATTAAAACACGTTACAATGTATTTGTAACAACAGCCAAGACTACAACTAAAACACGTTATAATGAATCTGTAGTACTAAGAACTAAAACACGTTATAAGGTATTTGTGACTACAACTAAGACTATAACTAAAACACGTTATAAGGTATTTGTGACTACAACTAAGACTGTAACTAAAACACGTTATAAGGTATTTGTGACTACAACTAAGACTGTAACTAAAACACGTTATAAGGTATTTGTAGCTAGAACTAAACCACGTTAAAATGTTTTTTTTTTTGCAACTACAGGCCCGGCATGGCCAGGTGGGTTAAGGTGTTCGACTTAAACTGAAGGTCGCGGGTTCGAATCCCGGTCGCACCAAACATGCTCGCCCTTTCAGTCGTGGATGCGTTATAATGTTACGGCCAATCCCACCTTTCGTTGGTTGGTGGTGATGACTAGCTGCGTTTCCTCTAGTCTTACAATGCAAAATTAGGGACAGCTAGCGCAGATAGCCCTCGAATAGCTTTGCGCGAAATTCAAAACAAATAAAACAATCTTGTAGTTACTTTTCGATTCTTGAAGAGAGAAGGAGAGATACAAGACGTGTTTTGTCCGGCTCTTGATTAAAGGATTTAGGCCTAATAGTTCTTACTTGAAAATTTAAGAAGAAGTATTAGAACTACTTAACAACTGTTCAAGACAGCAAATCATTTTGAGAAAACTTCTGAAATCAGGAACAGAAGAGCGGGAAACCGCAATAAACAACAACAACGGGTCCTACAAGACCAAACAAAGAAATGGCGGGAAAAGCCGTTACAACTAACGGAAAAACTATTGCAGGTAAGTCAAGCACTACTGGTGGCAATTTTATCACTAATTCCCCATTGCTAACTCTCTGTAGTTTAGCAAAAAGAGAGTTAAATACGGCTAAGAAAACAAAAACTGTAATTAAGAAAAAAAGTAAAGCTAAGAGAAAATTAATAAAAGAGGTAAATTCTTCGGAAAACTCCGAATGTGAAGAAGAAGCAGTGATGGCTACCAATACTGAGGTAGAGGTAGCTACTCCTGCATCTAAAGTAGGGTTAAGTACAAATAATGTAACGGTAAAAGAAAATAACACTAAGGATGTTGATAAACATGATAGTGAAGAAAAGAATAACAGTGATAAAGAATTGGAAGACCAGGATTTTATCACTGTTATTTCTAAAAGAAATATGAAAAAAAATAACAAACAAACAACAAGTAATAGTAATATAACAAAAACAAGACCACCACAGTATGCAATTATCATAGAAGGCATTCCAGGTCAATACAACCAACCCCTGCTTGCCACTGAAGTGAAGAGATGCAAACCAAATGTTAACATAGTTAACATTAAGCGTTTGCCTAGAGGCGGAGTACTGGTGCAAGGGCACGATGTAGTCGACTTTAACCGACTACTGAAAGAATGGCCAACAGATGCCTTTAATTCAGGAAATATTAAAATCCATCTACCAGGAAGTAAGCCGCAACCAAAATCAATAGTGGTAAGAGGGGTACATCAGACTATTGACCTGGACCTTATAAAGCAGGCACTTGATGAACAAAACATTCCACACACCAAAACAGAAAGAATAATATCAAAAAAAACACAAACACCAACTAACTTAATAAGAATAGACATTGACGATAGTTACAACACACAAAATTTAATAAATAATGGAATATTGCTCTGGTATCAAAGATATCAAGTTGAGCTATTGAAAACACCGGCAATTGTTGTAACACAGTGTTACAACTGCCAAAGATATGGACATGTTTCGGCAGCCTGCTTAGCATCACCGAGGTGTTGCGGATTGTGGCGGGGAACACCATATCAATCAATGCAAGAAAGATAAAGAAACTCCCAAATGTTGTAACTGTGGTCAAACCCACACAGCCAATTATAAAGGATGCGAGAAATACAAACAAATTAAGCAACGAATTTTTGAAATCAGAACACCAACAGTACAAAATCAATTGAAAACAAGTAGCTTACCTAAAACAGACACACCAACAGAACAGAATCAACAAAAAACAAGCAGCCAACCTGAAGTAAGCACATCAACAGAACATACAAAAACAACAAAAACCACATATGCAGAAATGGTAAAAGGAAAAGAAACACATAAACAACAAGTACAGAAAACTAATACACAAAACAAGAACACATTAACACAAAAACCAAAAGAAAACAACACTACAATACAAGAAACCAATAGTAACACAACAGATAAAACAAGCCTGTTCTCAACAGTGTTTAAAAACGTAATAACAGAGTTTATAACAGAATACACCAAACCAAATCAAACAACTAATTTTATAGAACTACTGATCACAATTACGATAAAACACGTCACACCTCATATACCATACATAATAACTACACTAACAGGTTACATGCTCACAGCTCAATGTTCACAGTAGTGTATATCAACATCCAAGGTGCAATAGCTTCCAAGAAACATGAGATTGAAGACCTAATAGAAGAATTAAACCCCCAGATTATAATAATAAGTGAAACTTTAACATATAATAATAATAGATTTAAAATACCTTATTACTCAATAATTAGAAAAGACAGGAAAAATAAAAACGATGAAAACAGAGGCATTATGCTACTTCATAAAGTAGATTTATCTGTAGAAGAAATAGAATTAAACAGTAACAATGAACATGTTACTGTAGATATCCTCCAATCAAATAATACTAAAATAACAGTAGCAGGAATTTACTGCTCACCCAATAAGCAACTAGATACAACTTTACTAAATAACATCTTTTCCCATAATCTAAACACCATAGTCATAGGAGATCTAAATAGTAAAAATGTTTCATTTGGATGCCGAAGCTCTAACTCAAATGGTAGAAAATTAATAAAATTTATTGATGATAATAATATAGCTCTATTAAACGATACTACCCCAACACATACATCCTATTCTACTAACTCTAGTGACATACTAGATCTGTGTATGTGTACATATAATTTAAGCCAGAAATTAGTAAAATTTCAAGTGGGAAAAGATGTAGATAGTGATCATCTCCCAATTTTTTGTGTCTTCGATCTCACCCCCTATAAAAATATAACATACAGGAAAGAAAAATTTAATTACAGAAAAGCAAATTGGCAATGCTATAAACAAGAATTAGATAATCTATTACCTAATGAAATTATTAAAGAAGTTAAAACGCAAGTCGAAATGGACAACTATTGTCAAACAATTACGGATTGCCTACAGAAAGCAGCCAAAGAAACAATACCAAAACACCACAAAACAACAATCAACACATGGAAACCTACCACAGAAATAATCAACCTAATTAAAAAGCGCAGACAACTAAGAAGACAGTACATGATTACAAGAAACAGAGAAACTAAAACACAAATAAACAACATTAGAAATCTCATCAGAACTCAAATAAAACAACAAAAGCAAAATAAATGGGACAATTACTGTAATAAAATAAACGACATAACTGACCCGAAAAAATTCTGGTCACATCTTAAAAGATTCACAAGTGAAAACACAAACACAAAGAAATATCCTCCACTTGAACATAATAACACCATTGCACGTACAAATAAAGAAATAGCCGAAGCTTTCAAGGATCAACTCCAAAATACATTTAAAACTCACACAGATCCAGAAATGAATACACACTTCTACAATAAAGTCACTAATCACATAGCAAACAATAAACATCAATATGAACCAATATTTCCAGTAAACATAACTGATACAAATACAAGTTCTAACACTGATTTTGAAAACACATTACTAACAAAGAAAATATCCCTACATGAAATACTAGAAGCAATAAAAAACACCAAAAACAAAGCGCCAGGAGAAGACGAAATACAAGCTATTCTCCTAAAAACGGCACTCCGAAATTGTTTGACCATCTAAATTCTCTATTTAACTTATCGCTATCCTCAGGATATATCCCAGTTTCTTGGAAGCTAGCAAATATTTTAATGTTCCATAAGGAAGGAAAACCAGCGAATAAACCAAATAGCTATCGACCAATCAGTCTGACCAGCTGTGTAGGCAAAATTCTCGAAAGAATAATAAGTAATAGACTCTCCACATTCCTGGAGGTAACATCAAAATTACCAGAAGAACAGAATGGATTCAGAAAATTTAGACAAACGACAGATCATTTAATAAGATTAACCGAAACCATCATAGATAGTTTCAACAAAAAGAATGTACAGTCGCTTGTTTCCTCGATATCGAGAAAGCATTCGACACCGTTTGGCACGACGGTCTAAGGTTCCGAATGAATGAAATGGAACTACCGCGAGGAATTATTCGCTGGTTATCTAACTTTCTGGAAAACAGAAAATGTAGAGTAAATGTAGAAGGAACTTTTTCCGAATACTTTACTCCACTAGCTGGTGTCCCGCAGGGAGGGGTGGTTAGCCCTATACTCTTCATCATGTATGTTAACAATATGCCATTGAAGGATCCAAATCATGGATTCTCATCACAGTTCGCAGATGATGTGGCAATCTGGAAAAGTGCTGCAACACCCACGATAGCAGCTACAAACATACAACCACAATTAAATAGAATTAGTGAATACTGTGAAAAATATAGAATCAAAATAAACACAGCAAAAACTCAGCTCGTACTCTTTACGAAATCGCCAAAACATAGAAAACAACAGTTAGAAATATATATGAATGGCACGCTGCTCCAGATTGCCCAATCAGCAAAATTTTTAGGTCTGACTTATGATTCAAAATTAACTTGGATCAAACATATCAACGAAATTAAAAATAAAATTTGGCGAAGAACCAACTATGTTAGGAGTCTAACTGGTAAACACAGTGGAGCATCCACAGAAAATATTTTGAAAATATACAAAACATATATTAGACCAGTAATAGACTATGCAGCTCCAGCATGGGTAACTGTAAGTAATGTAACAATCAAAACCAAACTACAAAAAATACAAAATGCACTTCTCACAACAGCATACAGAGTTCCGAGAGCAACATCATCTAAATTCATCCATAATTACTCCAACATACCAATAATATCAGATAGACTCCTAAATATTACAATTAGGTATTTTAACAAAAATTGGAAGAAAAATGATTTGTTATGCGAACTAGATAGGTACCTTATACATGATGAAGATATTCCTAAATACCTCTCCCCAATTAACATATATATTAAATATAAAGAAAAAAAATAAATTAAATTAGAATATGTATGTGTATAAATTTTAAATCTTGTATTTATAATTTGCATACTTATATATTTTAAAATAGTAATAAGATTAAAAAAAAAAAAAAAAAAAAAAATGCCACCAGCAAGCTTGACTACTGTGAATAAGAGACTATAAATGGACATTGCCCTGAAAAGGACCTAACATAACATCACGAGTTAGGGAAAATATGTTAAGGAAGGAGGAAGAGGTCAAAGTGAACCTGACCCTCCAGGGCAAATACCCAAACACCATCGGAAAAAAAAAAAAAAAAAAACTACAACTAAAACTAAAACTAAAGCACGTTATAATGTATTTGTAACTACAAATAAGACTATAACTAAAAGACGTTGTAATGTATTCGCAACTACAACTAAGACTAGAACTAAAACAGGTTATAATGTATTTGTAACTACAACTAAGACTTGAAATGTGCTGGCCAGAAAAAAACTACTGAAGCACCCTCATTATTTCTAGCCATTGTCGGAGAACACGAGCGTTGTGGATTAATAACGCCATTTGATCTCAGTGGAAGAACTTGCGTTCATTACAGTAGAAGTGTAACGTTGTTGCCCCCCAGTGGCTCAGCGGTATGTCTGCGGACTTACACGCTAAAATCCGGGTTTTGATACCCGTGGTAGGCAGAGCACAGATAGCCCATTGTGTAGCTTTGTGCTTAATTCAACAAACGAAACGTAACGTTGTTTGGTGATTAATTTAATGATTTTTAACACCTTGAATGAGGAGTTCAGTGGAAAGATATATGTAGTAAACAAAGCTGGAAATACCGGTTAAAATACTGGTTCGAACAGGTGGAATTGTGCAAAAGGTTTGAAATTGGATCTGAACTGAGAAAATAATTAGGAAACTACTGAATTAAACGATTTAATCCGTGCCTCGACAAACACTTTTCGTGTATTATACACCCGGAACAAATTAAATATGGTCAAGAAACACTTTGGTTTCCCTGGTTGTTGTTTTTCAACCATCGGTATAGAAGAGGATGACATACATTTCAAATTATTCTGTTTCCACAATTTCCACCTTAGAAAACTTATTTTCAGCTGTCACATAAACACCTTTGTAATGTCATTCATGTAATACGATTGCAGGTTGTCAAATAGTGACAACTATAAAATGAATGAGTCAGTTGGAATATATTATGATGTTCACTGTATATTACAAGTCTTTTTAAACTCTGGTCCATCACCAAAGGTTAGAAGTCAACTCTTATTATTGATAAACGATATAGATGTTTTTGTATAACCGATTAAAGAAAAAGTGTTTGTCACAACAACACTTTTGCGAGATGAAGACCAACTTCCTTACTTCTTTGGAAATTAAAGAGACCCTAGGTTTTTGCCCATATCTATGTTTATATATGGTTCAAATAAATAGATTAATAATCTATCTTGAATATAGAAAAAGATGGAGTGTTATTCAAATGTGCCAGTCAGTTTACTAAAGTTTCAGTTTAAGAATAGAATCTGTTGTGATAATAGCTGTAAAAGTGTAAGTCATTAGTGCAGAAGATACGAAATATTTACTGTAATACCTAACTAATTCACTGAGGTAGAACATTCTGAAGTAAATGACACAAGGTATTAAACTAACCAGAGATCCAGTAGAAACATATACTTTTATTATTAACTTTTGATCTGATACTTCTATAGATAAACGCAAATGATTGTAAATTTCTTGACTAAAGTTCTATGTAAAAGTCTTAATTAACATGATTGTTTGTTTTTGAGTTTCGCACAAAGCTGGACGAGAGCTATCTGCTCTAGCTGTCTCTAATTTAGCAGTGTAAGTCATTTTGTTTGTTTTTGAATTTCGCGTAAAGCTTTGTTTGTTTGTTTTTTGAATTTCGCACAAAGCCACACGAGGGCTATCTGTACTAGACGTCCCTAATTTAGCAGTGTAAGACTAGAAGGAAGGCAGCTAGTCATGACCACCCACCGCCAACTCTTGTGCTACTCTTTTACCAACGAAAAGTGTGATTGACCGTAACGTTATAACGCCTCCACGGCTGAAAGGGCGAGCATGTTTGATGTGAAGGGGATTCGAACCCGCGATCCTCGGATTACGAGTCGAGTGCCTTAACCACCTATTCATGCCGAGTCTTTAATTAATATCACAAAGCTTAGTATATTATATTATTAAATGACGACACCATCAATTTTTAATAGAAAATAAATTCATAATAATGACAAGATGCTCTTGTCATTTACGTTTTAATGACCTTTTTGTTGAATCTAAGTCCAAGCTATAAGCTTATTCTGGTACGATATTTTTAAATGAATAACGATCTTTTTAATTATCGATACCAACAACAGATGTAGGAGGGGCTGCAAAAAAATTTCGTCAACATTCATGGTTATACAGCAAAACTTGAAGATGTCTCTTTTATTGGTTCCGCTTTTTGGTACACAAGTAGTTAGGGTTCAGAATCGAATATATTTTTTTGGAAAATCCCAGCTGGCCCCAAAATAACATCAACATGAAATGTTGCAATTATCAAACAAAATTAGCAACCTTCACAATATTTTCGCGCCCGGCATGGCGCGGCATGACTAGGGCACTCAACTCGTAATCTAAGGATTGAGGGTTCGAATCCACGTCACACCAAACATGCTCGCCTTTTTCAGCCTTGGAGCGCTAATATGACGGTCAATTTCAGCATTTGTTAGTAAAAGAGTAGCTCAAGAGTTGGCGGTGGATGGTGATGACTAGCTGCCTTCCCTCTAATCCTACACTGTTAAATCAGGAACAGCAAGAGAAGATAGCCCTTGTGTAGCTTTGCGAGAAATTAAAAAAGCAAACACGATATCCTTGTATCACGAATGTACATTTTATGAAAGGAATCAGGTTAAATCTATTATGTAATGTTTGTATAAATGTTAATTTTCTCATAACATGTGTGTATAAGTATCATACCTTTTATTAATTATTAAAAATATTGATACCTGATAAGGGCCGCATATTACTTCTACGGAAGCTAATGGGATATGGGTTACTCTTTCCGCGACTAAAATGCCAAGAAAGTTCGGTATGACGAGGATTCAAAACCGCCACCCTCGAATTACGAATCGAGTGCCTTAACAATATGGCCGTCCCGGACCTGTCCGAAATGCAGCCAGGTAATATTACAATGAATAAATACCACTAACATTCGGTATTGGTGAGCACACGTTCAAACTTATAGTTGGCAATATAGTTGCTACAGTTTACTTTCACCATTGACACCCTTCTTGCTAAGAAGAATTTACAACTATCCGCGTTTTCGTAACATTTCGTTGGTCAAATTTCTGATAGAATCAACGAGATGAGCATAAATACCCCAGCAACTGAAAGCAGATCGCGTTCTGACTTCCTGTCATGATAAGATAATGGACAGCTTGACGTTCAAAAAAGCGGATGTTAATAATACGCTTCTCGTAAACCATGTAATCTGAAAGGTTCTATTGAAAACTTTAAGCGATAATCATTCAACAAAAATATTTTCTGCTGACTATTTAACTTTTAAAACGTTTAACTTAAATCCTTTATAATAAGAATAAGTCGCATTTTTGTTTAGCTGGATTATTCAAACACACTGAATCACATTCTGATAAATTAAGACAAAAAATCGAGTGATAAACAGATCTAATATTCTTGAGAAACGAGACAATTTCATAGTTACACTATTTAAAAATATTCTAGTTAATAAAATAAAATATTAGTATAACACTGACGCTAAACTTGTGGAGATAGTTTAGATTTTAAACTAGTGTAAAATGCCAAGAAAAAAATTGAAACTTGCCTGTATTTGTGATCTGTACTCTAAAATGAGGAATAGCAAAGGTTAGATTAAAACAGAAAGGTCACTTGTACGTGTACTTCAGAGTGAGAATAGCAAAGGTTAGATTAAAACAGAAACGCCACTTGTACGTGTACTTCAGAGTGAGAGTAGCAAAGGTTAGATTGAAACAGAAAGGCCACTTGTACGTGTACTTCAGAGTGAGAATAGCAAAGGTTAGTTTGAAACAGAAAGGCCACTTGTACGTGTACTTCAGACTGAGAATAGCAAAGGTTAGATTGAAACAGAAAGGCCACTTGTACGTGTACTTCAGAGTGAGAATAGCAAAGGTCAAATTGAAACAAAAAGCAGAATTTTATCTGTACTTTAGATTGAGGAACGGTAAAAATTAGGATAAAGCTGAAAACCATGACTGTATTTGTACTTAGATTCTAAGCTACTAATAACAAAAAGAAATATCTTGGAAAATGTAGAATAAAATGGCCTCTGAAATGATTTATTGTAACCCGACTTAACAGAGTCACAATACGCATTGTTTCCCATCAGTTGCCCAAACGTTAGGAAGAAAACTCCTGCTCTGTGGATAATGCTGTCTTGAAGGGTGATCTACAGTGTTAACAAGCTGTTTAGTTTTATTTACGTACATTAGGATCAATATAAATCAAACTAACACATTTTAATGTATTTCTGAGAGAAATTCTCTCAAGGATTAAGTTCTAAAGAGCGCATTAACTAAGACACCAGGAAAGAGAAAACATACTTTTCCCTAGTTCTATTGGATGTAAAAAATTTCTCAAACAGACAAAAAGCACTCGAGGGCTATCTGTGCTAGCCGTCCCGAATTTAGCAGTGTGAGACTAGAGGGAAGGCAGCTAGTCATCACCACCCACCGCCAACTCTTGGGCTACTCTTTTACCAACGAATAGTGGGGATTGAACGTCACATTATAACGCCCCCATAGCTGGGAGGGCGAGCATGTTTGGCACGACTCGGGCGCGAACCTGCGACCCTCAGATTACGAAGCACACGCCTTAACGCGCTAGGTCAGGCCAGGCCCACTGCGTTTATCACATGGTTTCCTGATTTCCATATTAATAGTCACTTTAATATAATTTACTCAATAATTCTTATGACAAAGTCTATGTCACTGATGAGAAACAGTCTAGCGAGCCAATTTTTGTCACGATCTCTTATATCCTAAAGTATTTCAGAATACGGCATACCTTTGTTTGCTACAGAAAGTTACGGTAAACGTATATACAGTACCAAGTTTCTTAGACATTTTCTTTTGATACCGTACTAAAGGTAATCACAAAACCCTTGAATATTTGAAAAAATTGACTCGATATGCTTTGCAAAGGAATTCGGCAAATACAAATACGAAGACATGCAATTCGATAAGATGAAAAACAGCGTTATGTTTTGCAAAATGATGACATATATATTGAATTACGCGAATTTCAGAGAGTTTTGTTATTCTTGTTTTTTTAAATTTCGCGCAAAACACTAACTCATCTAACGTTATAGCATGCAACTTATTTTTAAAAAGTGTGTTTGTGTTTTCTTATAGCAAAGAAACAACGGGCTCTCTGCTGTCTCCCCAGTGGCTCAGCTGTATCTCTACGAGAATATCCGTTATTAAATATTTATTAATAATTTTAACTAATATGAATCTTTTGGTATTGCTGACGCACGCGTGCACGTGTTTAATTAAAGCGACATGGAGCTCTTAATCACATTCGGTTAACTAATGTGATTGTATCAGTGTGTAAAGTAATTGTACATTATCAACTTGATATTGTTGTTACACTTAAGTCTAAATTTTAACTTTAATTATTGAGTGTGACTCTGGACTTGATTTGCTTTGAATTTTGCGCAAATCTTCACGAGTACTATCTTCACTAGCCGTCCGTAATCTATCGATGGTAGACTAGAGGGAAGGCGGCGAGTCAACATCACCTGCTCCCAAATTTTGAGCGACTCTTTGATCAACGAATAGTGGGATTGATCGTTGCATTATAGTACTCCCGCGGCACAAAGAATAAAGATATACGGTGTGACGGGGATTTGAACCTCGAGTGCCCTAACCGCAAAGCCTTACTACGCCTCTCCCTCTAGAAGCTACTACACTTT